>CM030367.1:220345246-220905226 GCA_017893485.1 Hemerocallis citrina
TTCATAAATGTTTCTTCACTATCTATATGTTGGTTTGGAATGGAAGGAATGTGATGACTAGTAGATTCTTGACTACTATGTCTACCACCACCGCGTGATCGATTAGAGGCCATTTAACTATAAAAAACTAGTGTATGTAAAAATTAGATAGAAAACAACAACTAAATGTATGACAACTAATAATTAAAAACAAACAACAATCTATCTCAATTAAAAATTAACAACAATATCAAGAACTAGTGAGTGAGTAGTGTATGTTTCTTTTACCACTTTACCAAAATTAAAAATAAAATCTAAAAAAATGAGAGGAAGAAGATCAAGAAAACACAAATTATATGAGAATAATGAATAATCAACTATGTTAATTATACAAATTAAAATTATACTAAAATGCCGTAAGAAAGTTGAGACTTGAGAGCTAGGAGTAGAAGTAGTATATATTGTTGTTGTTGAATGTTGATGAGTTGATCACTTGATTGTTGTTGATCACTTGAGAGAGTGTTGATTACTTGAGAGAGTGTTGATCACCAAATTGTTGTTGTTGATTGGAGAAATAGTAGAGAGAATGAGATATTTGAGTGAATTAGTGAAGAGAAATGAAAGAAATGGTATCGTATTTATAGAAAATGCCATTTTTTTGATTTCCTAAAGTACCCCCCAAAACTAGCCAGTATAAATCCGTTGGGGGGCTTTTTTGTAATTTTCTAAAATTTTCTGAATAAAAAAAAATTTAAATGCCCAACGGTCGGCACGGACCGGCCCGAGCCCAGGCGGGCCGGTTCAGCCGGTCCCGGGCCTCGAGCGGGCCGGGCCTAACCAGGCCGAATGCCGAAATTCTTGAACCGGACCAGACTGGGTCCAATAGGGGCCGAGTTGCGGTTTAGCCCGCGTTGGGGGCGGGCCAGGCCGGGCCTTGGCCCGGGCGGGGCGGGGCGGTCCCGGGCTGGCCCGGACCTAATGCCATCCCTAAAAATATATAATAAGAGTGTTGAAGTTGTACGTGCAATGCACGTAAAGTGTTAGATTTACGAATGACACTAAGACTTTCTCCTATTATAATATTAATACTAGTAATATACACGTGCAATGCACGTATTTAAAAAAAAAATAAAGTAAAAATTCTGATTTACACGTGCAATCTATGTCTTAATAAATAAGATTATATATTTTTAAAAGTAATTGTGAATTATAATGGGAAAGTTGGAGTTGCACGTGCATTGCATGTAAGTAGGTAGATTTACAACCCCGATAGATAATAATTTACACGTGTGATGCCCATTTAATATATTAAAAATTTTAAAGTTAAAAATTTGACGTAGTGAGACCTCGAACCTGATATCCTCTTCATATTAGTTATGCACGTATAATGCACGCAGTGGTATATTCACAAATGACACTAAGAGCTTCTCCCATTATAATATTATAGATTATCAGAGATTACCCAATGTACTCATGTCAATCTATATAATAAAACAATAAAAAAAAACTATCAAGTGGCTCAACTTCAATCCCCTCAAAATCAAAGGCCCAAATCTAACATCACAAAACACATTTTCCTCCCAAAATTTCAAACACCAAAACTCAAATTCAAATCCCCCTTGAAAAAAAAAAAACTTATTTATTTATTTAATTATTTTTCTCTCTCATTCTTTCTCTATTTACTTATAAAATTTAGATTTTCAGATTTCAGGTTTGTAAATTTTCAGATTTTTTATGTTTTTTTAAAATTTTTAATGTTACATTGAAAATAGCAAAATCTCTTCAATAGTTAAATTTCATTATTTTTCACCCTCAAAGTTCTAAAAAGTTGGATTTTATATTCTCATTTATAATTATTTTTCAGCATATATTAATGGAAACATGGACTTTTATTTACAACTAATTATTGTCATACTAATCAAACTTGAGCTACATAAAATGCTGTTTTACTGTTTACAAGATTTTTCATATGCTGTATCATTTCGAAGATGTGCCGCACATGCCCACGGTCAAATATAGTATCACTACATATCTAGTATATATCTTCATACGCAGTTTTTTTTTCAAAAAAAAAAGTAAGTTCGGAAAGCATGGGTTGATTAGTTGATAATGACAACAACTTGAGTAATAAGTGAGATGAGCACAACATAGTGAACACACCACACACAATTACCAACCAGTCCATTCTCCACCTCCCTTTTTCCATTTAGTCCTCCACTACTAGTGCGCGTCGATTAAACGCGAAAGCCATCTTTTTGCTACCCTCATTTTTTAATCGCAGCCCCTCATTTTTATTCCTCTTTTTTTTGGTTTTCACCCCCTTTCCCTTTCCCTTTCCCTTTTCCTTGGGCCTAAAACTCCCAATTTTAGGGACGTTTTCCCCCAAAATAGGCCACTTTTTAAACTATTTTAAAAAAAAGACCACTTCCGAAAATAATTTCCGAAATAGATATTCGTAGTTCTCAATTGCGTCATATTCTTTTTTGTTAACACAGTTGGCAACTGCGGTATAATCATATGTCACAATAATCCAACTCCAATATTTGTATCAAAATAGTGTTAAGAAAAAAAACTATGTTCATCTTAGACCGTAGTTGCCAACTGCATTCTTGATTGCACTAAACTCGCAGTTTCCAACTACATTTCTAATTGGACCCTATGAAATATTGAATTAGGAATGCAGTTTGGAACTGCGAGCTTAGTGCAATCAAGAACGCAGTTGATAACTGCGGTCTAAAATGAACATAGTTTTCTCCTTAACACTATTTTGACACAAGTGTTGGAGTTGGATTATTGCGACATATACTTAGACCGCAGTTGCCAACTGCTTCAAGAAAAAAAAAAGACGCACTTGGGAACTGCGAGTGGTTTATTTTGAAAATTAGTTTCGAAAGTGGTATATTTTGGGAATTAGTTTTAAAAATTGGCTTATATTGGGAAAAAAATCCAATTTTAGGACACCTTCATTTCTCACCACTCCCTCTCTCTCTCCTCTTCGTCCCCGAATTCTCCAATTAGGGTTTCGGTTACTGTTGGGGTTTGAGATCTGGGGCGCTTCTTTGCTGAATCTGAGTAAGAAACTTTTAAGTTTCGAGCTTTTTTGAAGTTTAGTTATTGATGAATTAGTTGCTATTTTTGCTGTTGTTTTGGTGTTCAGATCTGTGATGTGAAGTGGGAATCTTTTTCTCAATGGGTTGCTGGGTTGAGGGTAGTTTTGTATTTTTGGGTTGTGCTTGATTTTTGGTTGGTAGGATTTCGCTTGGTGATTGGAACTGACCCAAACGATGAAATTGAGATGTTTTTGAGTTTTGAGAGTTGGAAGGTTGAGGTTTTTAATTTGATCCATTTTGGTGGTGTTTAATTTCGATATAACACTTGCATTGACTAATAGAGATGATTTTCGGAGGTTTGGTAGGATTTATTTGCTCATTCAAACTGACCCAAATGGTGAAAATTAGATATTTTTAGAGTTTGAGACTTAATGGAGTTGGAGTTTTGAATTTGAAGTGTATTGATGATGTTTACTTTCGATAGAACACTTGCATTGACCAATAGAGATAATTGGCCTTAAAGATGAGAGGTTAAGGAAACTTTATTTTTGAGTCTTTCTCACAGAAGGAAAGGAACTTCTAGAGGTGGAGTTTGTTTCCTGACCTTCCATCAAGGCTTTGTTGCAAAATTTCAATGTTTTAAAAGTTTTGCAGTTCGTGGTTGATGAAGTAGTTTGACCGTAACTTTATATATAGGCGAAAGCAAAGTAATTAACAGTTTCTCGCACGCCTTCAGTTGCTTGACATTAGGGCTAGGTGGGCTAGTAGAGTGGCCATTCTTTGAATTGTCATTCTTTGGCAATCATTTCACCTCATTTGAGGTCATGTTCTTTCTCACGATCAACCTTATCGTAAAATTTATAAAATTTGCCTAATAGTTATGGGTCTTGTATGCAGTATACCAAATATAGTCGACTTAGTGCTAAAGGTGACAAGTGAACCTTGCTTTGAGGGGAGTGTAACAAGCGATAAAGTAAAGAAAAGAAGAGCGGAGATGTGGATTAGAACATGAGGAAATCAATTTATCTTGAAAACAAAATTAGGAAGGATAACATTATCTAGCTATTGCTGGACCCTAACATGATAAATTACTTGGGAAATAATGGACTTGTTTCCAATTAGGGACCTAAGGGTAGAAGGTGTCTCTGAGGAGTTTTGGGTGGTTAGAGTTGGATGAAAAACCTTAAGGTGAATATTTTGTGTGTGAAACCTAGGCCTCAAATTTCCCAATGCTTTACATATTTGGGATCTTTATATCTTGTAATGTCCGCCTGTTAGTTGCAACCAAACTATTAGTTCGCTAGCACCTGCTTTCGGAATTTGAAATTTGAAATAAATGTAACTCGAGCTATACTTGTAATGGTTTGCAGAATGCGAGTTCACTCACTTTAAAGTGGATGGGCAATCATTTAAAATAAAAATATCAACTGGTGGATGTGTATACGTCCAAAACGACCTGAAGAAAACACGGTTGAAAATTGATCATGTTGCACGAACACTTATATTTGGTAGCCGTATCGTGTCGCACGCATGTCGGACACCCGAATCCGTCACCACACTTGATATTTTTGGGTAGTTTTTCTAAATCTTCTTCGTGTCGGTGTGTAGTGTTGCATAGTGTCTGTATCCACACTTGTTATAATTGTATATTGATGAATAACCGGGCCAGAATAAATATGTAATTTATGACCCTTTGAAAGTCAATTTAATGCCTATGGTAATAATGCCCCCCCCCCCCTCCCCCCCCCCCCACCCACACACACACACACACACACACTCATCCCATAAATGACGGATTGGTGCAAGCGGGAGCAAGAGGCTTACCACTAGATGACTATGGGACTTGCTAGTTTTTGAAGTTGATTCACATTTAATGGTGTAATGTGGATGCTCAATTTGGTAGGTTAATATTGAGTTCTAAGTGAGCATCAACATACAGGATAGCTTTTATGAAAATTGGTCTAGGCAGGCGTTCTAGATATTCTAGTCCATCTTGCCTTGGAAGTTTGGTGTGTACCGTCTAAATGTTCTGAATTAAATGGTTTCAATGAAGGTTAGAAAAAATTAACCGACTGAGATTTTGTCGATTTAAATATTCGGCTTGCTGGAGAGTTCATGTCTTCGCCACTTCATTGCAATAGTGAGACTGCACCATTGCAATTGGTTAGGGAAAAATGAGACTGATGTAAATGGAAAAGGCAGTTAGGGTTGTAAAATAGGTTCTTTAATGGGTCTAAGTTGAACTGCTGTTAAGAAACCTGACCCGTCTAAACTTGTAGTTGGTTAGGGAAAAATCAGACTGATGTAAACTGAAAGGCAGTTAGGGTTGTAAAATAGGTTCTTTAATGGGTTTAAGTTGAACTGCTGCTAAGAAACCTGACCCGTCTAAACTTGTAGTTATCCTAATGGGATTTAAGATAAAACTCCTTTAAGTGGCCTAATCAGTTTAAAGACAAAAAAATAAGTTTTAAAATGGGTGGAGCTTCTTCATGAGTTTTAATTCGAACCCATCAAAACTAACATTAAAACCTTAGGAGTAACTTTGTTCCTCATATTTTCGTGCACAAGCATAGAGGAATTGGCGGAATCCATCGGTTGCAGCAGCAGCAGATGACAACGATCAAGTTATTACCCATTAAACAATAGAAAAGTGGAAGAAGGCTAGATGGGTATTGGATGTATCCCAAATAACGAAACATTCACAATTCTATAATCAGATTGGTAACAACTTGTATCTTTTAGCCTTTTGGCATTTTTAGCATTTTGATGTGATTCCAAGTTTCCAACAATCCAAACTGAATAATGATCATCATTGAATGGTGCATATGGTTAATAGCCTATGCCATAACAATTTACATAAGAAATAAATAAAAAATAAATTAACATTGTATTCATATGCGTGTGCGCGCACACACACACACAGCCGTTTTTCTGTATCCTTTAATTAAGAATTGCCGTGTCTCTGTGTCTATGTCCTGTCGTATTAATGTTCCATTGCATATCCATGCATCACTTTTTGGAACTTACTCCAGGTTTGAATGCGTTTGGACCTTACCCACTCCAAAACGTGTGTCATCGTGAGATTTCTGAATAATGCCTTCATTAAGTAGAAGTTGGTCTTTTCAACACCTGATCACCATTTTCTTCTGCATGAATGTTCATCCATCATATTATTAACTTCAAACTTGACATTTATTTATTTACTACTACTACTATTATTATTGTCGAAATTGTTGTTTTACTATTTTTTTTTGCTAATAGATATTGAACATTGCTCGACTGCAATATACAAAATGATTATATTGTTGATGCTTATGTACATCCAAGATGGTCCAGTAAATAATTGCTATGCATCTTTGTTCCAGGTTACTGCAATGTGTTCTGCCAGCTTCATCATTTGAGCAATTTGAACTGAGTGCGTCGATGAAGATTTAGAACTCCACAAATAGGACTTATGCTAGTGAAAGCATTCCTAGGAGCCCTATCGTCTAGCTGACAGCCGGAAGTATGGGTTTTGGTTAATGTTCATACACAAATTGTGTATCGTATTCAAATATATAGAAACTCAGCAATTGTATTTCTTTACTACAAAATGCCGTCATGGTGGGGCAAATCTTCCTCTAAAAATGTGAAGAAGAAGAAGACAACAAAGGAGAATATTATCGATACATTGCAGCGCCTCATTAGCCCAACTGAACAAAAGGTTAATGCCAGACAAGGAGGGGTTCGAAGACGTAGTCATGATGTTATGTCAGAGAAAGGGTCCCGCTCAAGAGCAGAATCTCGATCGACCTCACCATCTACTAAAGTTTCACGCTGCCAGAGTTTTGCTGATAGACCACCACATGCACAGCCACTTCCTCTACCTGGGCTACTACAGTCAGACATAGCACTCACCCCTTCTGAAAACACTACTGCAAAACCCATGTTGGAAAAACGTGGCAAACCTCCTATGCATTTGCCACTTCCTAAACCTGATCGAGCTCCAAGAAGACTGGATGCTACTGATCTGAATGCAGATTTGACTGCTGCATCTGTTTCTAGCACTTGCTCTATTGATAGCGATGATCCAGTAGATTCTCGACTTCATAGCCCTGTAGGGAATGGTTCTGACAATGGTGGAAGTAGGGCTGTGGCAAACAACCATTCTTGGTATATTTTGTGATATTTTATAGTTTTTTTTCTTCTTTCCTTCAAACGATTCCTCTAGTTTACTAGCATTTTCTATTTGCCCCCAACACACAAATGCAAATATCGATAACATCTCTAATTTTTTAATGAAAACCTGATCTATATTTTGTTGTTTCTAACTATTATCTGATAAATTTTAGACAAAGATTACTCAAAAGGGCTATCTCCTTTGACTAATATGGACAAATTGAGGGACTTAGGTATTAGCATTTATTAGGGGAGTTAACAGAAAATTCTTGTAAGTTGGGGAGTCGTTCAAGAAAAATTATAAGTATTAAATGGAACTTTTGCTGATCCGTATTTATGTTCTTGTCTTTTGTTCTTTTTTTCCCCCCCTTCTTCTGTTGAAGCTTAACGCATAAAGATCAGTCGCTCAACATTGCTCAGAAGAACAAAAGAGAAACAACAGATTCTGTGAATTTTTTGCTTAATAACCAAATTTTATCAACATCACCAAAGCACAGACTTCTGAGCAATCTGCAACCGAGTACACAAACTGCCCGTTATGGTGCTTTTGGAAGTGCCCCTGACAGTTCGATATCAAGTCCTTCAAGAAGTCCTAGGAGAGCAATTTTCCCGGAACAAATTCCCTCCTCTGCCTTTTGGGCATCAAAACCCTACTCAGACATAACCTTCCTTGGCTCAGGTCAGTGTTCTAGTCCAGGTTCGGGTCAGACATCTGGTCATAATTCAATGGGAGGAGATATGTTAGGGCAGTTGTTTTGGCAGCATAGTAGGGGTAGTCCGGAATGTTCTCCAATACCCAGCCCTAGAATGACAAGTCCTGGTCCAAGCTCTAGGATACAAAGTGGTGCTGTTTCTCCATTGCATCCACGGGCTGGGGGAACTGCTCCTGAATCACCTACAGGACGAGCTGATGAGGGGAAGAAGCAAAGACATCGATTGCCATTGCCTCCGATAAAAGTCACTACTGTATCTCCTTTTTCATCAAATAACTTGCAGTCAAGTACTTCTCCATCAATATCACGCAGTCCTGGCCGGACAGAGAATCCACCAAGTCCTGGATCACGCTGGAAAAAGGGAAAGATGATTGGCCGTGGCACCTTTGGGCATGTTTATGTAGGCTTCAACAGGTACCTACATTATATTTTCCTTCTAATTTTGTTGACTCAAATTTCTCATAGGAATTTCACTGATCTTTACCTTTCACCACTTTTTAAGAAGATATATACTCGGTAGAGAATAAAACACATCTTAATGAAAACTACTTTTGCTATGTCCCACTTAGTTTCTTCTATAAATATTTTATTTTCTACATTCAAGCTGAATTAAACTGCCTGCTTCCACAGCATGACACTTCAGGAGCCACACGGCCCACACTACCTTCCATTCCTTTCTTAAAATAGATTCTTATGTAGAATTTGTTTGATCCGGCGGTCATCATTTGTGATAATATATATTAATACCGAGTCTTTTTATTGGTTGAGAACTTCTTTTGTGGTGGGTTTTTTTTGTCTCATGATATGGTTACCATGGTTTTAAAGATCGGCCAATCCCGAACCGATTCGGCCGATCCAGATCGTTTTTCAAGGGGCCGCTCTGATACAACCCCGAACTCTCCGATACAACCCCTAACTCTCTGATACAACCCCTAACTCTCTGGATCGGTGAGATAACTCGGGGATTAGCCGAGTTAGCAATTCGATCGACAGCTCGATCCCAACATGAAACCCCCCGATCCTATGATTAAAAAATTTCAATCTTCGAATTTACTTTTCATTTGGATCGTGTTATTCAAACAATGAAGATGTAATTGTGTAATGAGTCGAGAATATTTTGTGTTTTCCTTGAATGTAAATAAAATTTGTATTATTTGGTCAAGTTATTTCTGTTGTTTTAGTTTTATTCTACACTAGATTTGCCCGTGGGCACGTGCCTACGACACATCTTCGGGATGATACAGCACACGAAAAACTCTCTAAACAGTAAAACAACAATTATGTAGTTCAAGTTTGAATAGTATGATAATAATTAGTTGTAAATAAAAGTCCACGTTTCTATTAGTATATGTTGAAAAATAATTATAAATGAGGGTGTAAAATCCAACTTCTTAGAACTTTAAGTGTGGAAAATGATGAAATTTAACTGTTGTAGAGATATTTGCTATTTTCAATATAACATGTGCAATAAAAAAAGCATAAAAATTCTGAAAATTTTATAAACCCGAAATCTTAAAATCTAAATTTCTAAGTAAATAAAGAAAGGATTGGAGAGAGAGAAATAGAGAAATATGAAAAAGTGAAGAGAGAGGAGAGAGATTGTAATAAAGTAATGAGTTTTTTAGTTTTGGGGGGAAAAATTTAATTTTGGGTTTTGAAATTTTGAGCGGGAAAATATGTTTTGTGAAAATCAATCTAGGCCATTGATTTTAGGGGAGATTGAATGAGAGCCACTTGATAGCTTTCTTTGTAATTTATTATATAGATTATTAATTCTTACTTTGAAACTAATTAAAATGTTCAAGTCAACAATTGAAAATATTAAATTTGTAGAAAATTTAGTTAAATCCATCAATTCTTTTTTAAAAATTAATCATTATTTTTAAAAATAATTTAAATATAGAAATATATTAGATATATATTTTTTAAATTTTAAAAAAATGCCCGATCCACAAAACTTGAGACACTGATCCGGCCATTACCGATCTGATCCAAATATTTGGAAAAACTGGATCCCACGTTCCCGAATTTTAAAACCGATGGTTACTGTATAGTTCTTTCCTCCAATTTCACCTGTATCTTGATTTCTGAGGGTTTTTAATACAGTGAAAGTGGTGAAATGTGTGCAATGAAGGAGGTTACTCTTTTCATGGATGATGCCAAGTCAAAAGAATGTGTTAAGCAGTTGGGGCAAGTAAGTTATTGTTTATCTTGTTAGATTTGTAGAAAATATTTTCGTTTAAGTATGACTTATTATTTCAGGATGATGCTATATGTTTACCTGTCCTTAAATCTGCCTGTTTTGACAGGAAATACTCCTCTTGAGTCGGTTGCGGCATCAGAATATAGTGCAGTATTATGGAAGCGAAATGGTATTTAGAGTTTTTAAAAATCTACATACTAGTGATTCATCAGCTTGGTTCATTTAATCATTTAACTCCTACTGATTAATGTTTCTTAAAATTATTGGTTTAGTTTTCAACTTCTAGTTAGCGTAGAATCTGATAGTTGTGCATATTTCTCTTTAACAGGTTGATGATAAACTTTATATCTACTTGGAGTATGTATCTGGTGGTTCTATTCATAAACTTCTCCAAGAGTATGGTCAGTTTGGTGAGCCGGCAATTCGTAGCTATACCAAACAAATCCTCTCGGGCTTGGCATATTTGCATGCTAAGAATACTGTTCATAGGTATGCAAGTTCAACATCCATTTCATTGAGCAATGGTTTTATTAGTTGATGTCACGTGAAGCATTTTTGTCTCTACTTTTTAATGCATTACTTATTCAGGGATATTAAAGGCGCTAATATACTTGTCGACCCAAATGGACGGGTAAAGCTGGCGGACTTTGGGATGGCAAAACATGTAACTTTCTGTATACTTGTTTTATGTTCTGATTGATATGATCTACAGTATTAAATAATGTTATGCTTTTAACTTCTATTACAATCCAAACAAGATATTTTGTTCACGTTCAAATGGTTCATTCAAATTGATGTAATTGCACATGCTTCAGCTCTTTTGTTACCTACAGTTGCTTCTGTCTTTGTTTATTTCTCTGAGATCAATGTCAGAGGAGATTTTTTTTTGTTTTTGAAATGAATAATCAGCTAGCTAGGAATAATCAATTAGCATGCAGTGTAGAATAGTTTTAAGGATAATGCTTGTTATCAAATATGGAGATAGCAGAACTCTAGTAAGTAGTACTAGTAACTACTGTGGATGTGTTAATCCAGTATCTCTGTATAGCACAAGAGGCTTTCAGCCAATCTCGGGATTGGTGTAACTGTAAACACTAGCACCTTAATGATTAGAACCATAGTTTGCATATGTCCAAAATCTAGTTAGTTGTACAACATTAAGCTTTATTATGGTATTGAGTTATTTTGTTTCTTTAACCATTTTAATCTTAAAAACGCATGTTAGAAATAGATTATGTTCACATATTTTTGGATATCTCCTTTTAACAAAGTATCCATATCCTGAATTTAGCTCCTTGTTAGTGCTTTATTTTATGGATAGTCATTGATGTCCAAAATTTTAGGACAAAAGCTTGTTGGGGGTTGCAGTGGTAGTAATGTGATAAATTATGAAATAAATGAGATGAAAGTTGTCGATTGTCATCTGTTATCATTTTCTGATAGTTTAGAGTTCAAAATTTTTACATATGCAAACATATTGTTCTGTTTTTTTTCAGGCTAATAATATATTACTCCTAACTTTGTGTGCATGCCTGTTGTTGTCAGATCACTGGACAGTCGTGTCCCTTATCGTTCAAAGGAAGTCCCTACTGGATGGCACCTGAGGTGAGTTTAAATGAAACCTTTATAGTTATTTTTAATTACTTTGAAATATCTACCGATATTAGGACACAGGTTATGTTGTTTCGGGGGGTGACCTATCCATATACTAATATGATATTATCGATAAGTGACGTTCATATGCTCGTTTAAGATATTCAGTTTTTTGACCATGTTTTAAGATATTTAATTTCATTCATTTTTCATCAGATTATGCAAAGAAAATTCTCATACCTTTTTTCACTTTCTTTATACAGGTTATAAAGAACACAAATGGGTGCAATCTTGCAGTTGACATATGGAGTCTAGGGTGCACTGTTTTGGAGATGGCTACATCAAAACCACCTTGGAGCCAGTACGAAGGGGTTGGTATTTGAACTTTGGAATTGTCTTAATTTCCTGTTCTTTTCTTTAACACTGTTAAAATATAAGTACCAAGCCCTCAACCCTTACCACAACTACGGGGTTTTGGTCTATTGGTAGGGTCTTTCACATAGTATCAAAGCATCCTAGTTCGAATCCAACCGGCTATGCAATATTAAATGCAGATTAAAACAATAAATTTACCGCAGAGTCCATGTCTCTTTCAACCTGCGGGGCTGTGTTAGAATATAAGTTGCAACCCTCAACCCTTACCACAACTTCGGAGTTTTGGTCTATTGGTAGGGTTTTTTACAAACACAAACACAAATATATTCATGCAACAAAGAGGCGAAGTTTTTGTTAGGTTGTCATACATAGTTAAAATTGTGCTAGGTTGGTGGTGGGCCATGTAAAACTTGATTCTGATCTTCATGACCATATATATAATGAAACTTGTTTTCCTCTTCTCAAGTCTCAATACAATTGTTTTATCACTAATATAATTTCACCCTGGTGTCGCATTTAAAATTCAAAAATTGGTTAGAAATCTACAGATGAATGCAATTGGTTTGACATTTATCTTATTGTTAAAGCTGTTACGACGATTGTGTAGCTCTGACTTCACATGCAAGAATACAAAAAATCATATTTTTTATGCTAAATTATAAATATAAATCCGTCAACCCTCACCACAACAACAGAGTTTTGGTATCATGGTGGGGACTTCACAGTATCTATACTTAATATGTTGTACATTTGTACATCAAATATTAATAGGTGGATTTCCAGTTGGATACCCTATTAATCTTGAATGTTGGATTCAAAAAAATTTCTTGGGTTACAATTCCTGTTAACCTGTACCTTGCAAGCATGAGCAAAAACACCACTTGTGTAGCTAGCTGACCTACTAATCTGGATGAAGTCTATCCTGTGGGTTGAGGAATTTGTATTTATATTCTGACACATGTTGATGATTTGTCTCTTGGATGTTATTTCTTCTTTTGTTCTTAACACATGGAATAATCTGCTCCATAGATTGCAGCAATGTTCAAGATTGGTAATAGCAAGGACCTCCCAACAATCCCTGATCACCTCTCAGATGAAGGAAAGGATTTTGTACGGCAGTGCCTTCAACGTGAACCGTATAAACGCCCTAGTGCTGCGGAGCTTTTGCAGCACCCATTTGTGAGAAATGCTGCTCCACTGGAAAAATCTGGTGTTAATTTTGATCCTTTAGAACAGCCAGTAGCTATCTCAAGTGGATTAAAGTCAAAGGTAATTATAATTTCAATCATCCATATCTGGAATCCTAACCAGTGAGTGTGTCTTGAAAGTTAAAGTGGGGGGGGGGGGGGGTCTGGTCTTGGTTTTGTTCCTTTTAAGCTTTTAGCTACACTTGAATACCTTGAATCCAATTTTTTTGTGCAGACAGACATAGTTGACTTTTTCCATTAAATTAGTGAATGGAACAGTTTTTGGTTGCTGAACATGCTTTGAAATTTATGCACTTTCTTTGAACTTTTTGGTGCATTTAATGCACTTGAAACATTAAATCATATTTTCCAAATCCCAAAGTAACAACGGCTAAAATGTGTTTAATCTACTATTGTTGATTTTTTAGACTTGTAAGTCTTATGTATATGTATTTATGTGTGCATATATGCATGTACAGATATTTATGTGTATTCATGTTCTTTCATGCGCATGTACACACACATCAACACAGAATAAGCCCAAACAAAATGAAAAGGCACAGGACAAATAAATTAAAAATAAAAATAAAACCCGAGAAACAGAACCGATGCAGAACCCTTAGCAGGACTACTCAAGTGAGTAGCCTGTGCTAATGTCTGTAGTCCTCTTTCTTCAAGCCATTCACACGTTTGAATCAGAGATATCAGAATTATGTGAATGCAGCTGAATCTGTTTGCCGAACCCGTGTTTGTTGTCCCTGTCGTATCTGTACATCCACACTTCTTTCAAAAGATAATATCTTTTCCCCATCTGCAGCAAATCAATAATGTTCAAGCCAAGATTACTCATTATATTTTCATTTTAGATGCATACCAGGTTCCTATTTGTAATAGCCTACATTCTCAACCATATTACCTCATGAAATTTTCCCTTTAATCTCGTAGGTATTTTGTGATCACATTGTACTCCAGAAAACGTCTCCAACTGATTCAGCCCACTTTGATTCTGTGGACAATGTCCTTCTGAATCTCCTCCCATCATCGTTAATGATTGATCATAAATAGCAGAAGTGATCACTCTTATACACTTGGCCGTTAATCCTCAGTTTTTCACGTACTTCTACTAAGTTTACGTTTCATTCACTCTATTTTCAACGTATTAATTCTAAATCTTTTGAGACTCCAAATCTTATCTTCACTATTTATCTATCACCATCTTTAAGTCATCATCTAATCTAATAGTCTAACCTAATATGATATTGTCCACAAACATCCTTATTACCGGACCTCATCTTGAATTTTCTTACTAACCTCATCCATTACAAATGTAAATATCTGTCTAAACCCTTGTTGAACCATATGGTCAAAGAGAACCACTATCTGTTCTAATACTAATCGAGTTATATATATGTTCTTCTTTCACCCTCTTTTATCAAATATTTGAACGTAGTCTAGCATGGGGCCTGTTGAAAGTCAAATTGACACCTAGATCCTTCTATTTGGTACAAGCATAAATGCAAAGGATGTAATTTTAGAAAAAACTCATTCAATGCCTTTTTTTTCTTCTGAACATTTAAAATGTTTTCATAATTGTGGGTTTACTTTCTGCGATATTTTGATTAATAACACAGTTCAAATATCAGGCTGCTGTGCACGCGAGGAATCTTTCCCCTCTTCACATGGAAGGACTGACAGTCCATCAGCTTAGGGGTTCTAAATTCTCCACATTGGCCAGGTAACCTCATCTCTGTTTTCCTCGTTCCACATTCATTCTTTGTAGTGGCAATAAACTGTTTTAAATTTCGGCCGATACGGCCGAAATTTCGTCCGAAATTTCGTTTCGGCTAGCTTACCGATATGCAAGGTTGTAAACGGCGTTAGGCGGTGGCGGTTTGGTCAAGGGGTGCCTAGCGCCTAGGATGCGTAGGCGGCGCCTAGGCACCGCCTAGGCGGTTTGCCGATTTAGTTAATTTCAGCCCTTATAATCATGCAATCCAAATATTCATCATTTTCTTGTGTAATATGTGTAATTAAAGGGTGTATGCACAAAAAAAGCTTCCTCGTGCAATTAAAAAAACAATTGTCCAATTGTAATATGTGCAATATGCTAATATGTGTCACATGTACTATTGTAATATGTGTAATAGGTGTAATATGTGCAATCCATCACCAATAATACAAAAAAAAGTAAAAACAATACCACTAGTATTAAAGATCCATACATATTATATAACAGATTAATTGATTAATAGTAGTTCTCTTTTGTGTTATTTTATAGTATTTAAAATTTTAAAATATAGAAAACGCTTGGACGTTGGACATTAGGCGGACGCTTGATCAGCGCCACGGACGCCTACTCAACATGGCGGCCGCCTAATCGCCTCTAACCGCCTCTAACCGCCTAGATCACTGCCTAATGCAAAGGCGGTTCGTTCTCCTCCATCTGAGCGTTTAGGCGCCGCCTAGGCGTCCGAGGCGGATGCCATTTAGAACATGCCGATATGAAATCACAGATTTATACTCCATACTGTTTTAGATTTCGGCCGAAAATGTTGAAATATCGGCCGAAATATTGTCGAAATTTCCGGAATATCGGCCGGAATAGATACTAATGTTATTTTGAATATGTAACTTTTTTTGTTTTACTTTTAGCATAAAAAAGTCTTTCAATAGAGGACCTTAAGCTAAGATAATGTGAAAATTGTCTCTCTATTGTTTGTGCATATGCAAAGTCAAGTAAGTCTATACTGACTAATACATTTTTTCTAATCAATGCAAATTCAATTTAGTTATATACTTATATTACATTCTTTTTTATATTACTGTTAAATTATGCAAATATTTACCGTGATTATTTCATGTCATTAGTTACATTATACAATATTTTATATGAAAATTGACATGTAGAACACTTGATATCTTGTTTAGGATAAAAAATATGTTTATTGAGTGTCCAAAATAAAAAAACTGAGATCACATTTCCCCGAGATCTCTGATTCGCGACGAAACACACCTTGCCGAGATGAGTCCGAAATACGATATTTAAAACATGTGGCATAAAGTGAGGATCACTGGAAATGCACGTGCTTTGTTACTGCACAGCTGCTGCTGCTTTATCGACATCTTAAAGAGCTCCATAGGATTGAATCAAAAGGATAGGATCGTATAGGGTTTGCAAACGGGTCGATCGGGTCGGGTCGGGTCGAACCCGTCCGGGTTGGAACCCAAATAGGGCGGGTTCGGGTCGGGTCTTCGAGTTAACCGGGCCGGGTTGGATTAGCCAAATGTTGACCTACCCAACCCGTGAACCCATTCGGGTCCAACCCGGGTCGGGTTGGGTTGGGTCGCGGGTTGGCCCGTCTATTTAACTTTTTTTTAACTTAAAAATATATAATTTTAATAATAAGAATTTTTTTTAATAATAATAATAAGAATCAAAGAGTGAAATTGCCAAAAAAAATGTATATATTATTAATATGATTTTAACTTATACAAGTTTCCAAATTTTTTATAAGAAACAGATTCTCTACAAATTTGTTCAATACAATAACAAATTTCTTCTATACAATTTTAATTTTCTTCAATTATCCAACTTTTTTAATAAGAAACAAAGATTTTATACAATTTTTTTATATATTTACAATTTTCTTCAATTTGTTGGTTTTCAATTTGTTGTTGTTGTTGGTCTTCAATTCTTCATGTTGGTTGCTATTGTTGTTGTTCTTCCGGCGAGTTGCTTCCACTTGTAGACGTGTCGAACCCTTTTCATTGAGTCCTATCTTCGGCCTTCATCCAGTTTTCAGTGCAGACGAGCATCTCCAACGATTGTTGCTTCAAGCGATTCTTCTAATCGGTTAGATTCTTGCCACTTATAGAAAATGCACTTTCTGAAGCAACTGTAGAAACAAGAGTTAGTAGATCTTTAGCCATATATTTAAGAATACTTTTAAGTATGTTCATGGTCTTTCTAACCCAGAATAGTTTGATAAATGGTTTATATGGATCCTGTACGGTTGAGACCAAAAGTGAAAATAATATTGCATTATTTTTTCCCTTTGTTTCCGAAAAAGAAAAAAGAGACTTCAGAATCTTGTTGATTATACCAATGTAATTCATTTGGTTGATTAGTCCTAGGTTTTTATGATTGAATTTATGCAAGTAAATTAAATGTGGCATCATCTAATTTACTTTTACCCTTACCTCTAGAAGTAGCAGAAGAACTAACTAAACTAGTTGTTCTACTAGATGCAAAATTTCTTTCATAAAAATCATAAAAGTTATTTAATGTCGATTCAAAGCTAGCTAAAAATGTGTTGCAATCAATTGGAGATTCATCTCCAAGTAAAGTAAAAAACATTTCAATCAAACTCTTCGTACCTTTTAATTTGATACGAGGATCCATCACAGTAGCAATACAATACAACATAGAAGGACTAGAATACTTCAAAAATTTGGTGTATGCAGGTTTAACAATATGACCAATATAAACATCATCGATCATTTTCTTTGAAAGTTTGCATCATAGTAACTATTGAAATAAAAATGCTACTAGAAGTAGATTCATAAGATTTTGAAAATTTTAAAGTTGCGGTTTTAAAGGTTCTAAAAAATTTTAACAAAGATTCGGTATAATACCAAGCTTCGGGAGTCATTTGAAAATTTTTCATATTTTTTGCCATTCAAAAATCATTTATACATGCTTTTATATTGAGTAACGTGTAGCAAATCAAAAGTAGAGTTCCATCGGTGTTTAACATCCTTTGAAAATTTTCTAAAATGTATATTTTTAAGCTTACGTCATTCTTTCCATTCTTGAAATATGGTGCCACTTAATGCAATAAAATGTACACAATTTCTAATATTAACTATATTTGAGTCAGCTATTTTTAATGCATATTGAACACAAATTTAAAATATGACATGCAGATCTAATATGAAAAATATTGTCACATGGAGGGTTTAATGCGGTTTGTAATATACTAATCTGTGAAGCACGGGTACCCCAAAATGACCTTCGTACCCGTACTGGGTGCGTATCGGGTACGGATACGCACGGATACGTTCCGGGTACGTACCCGGTACGTATCCAGTACATTTTTAATTAAAAAAATGAGAAAAAAACCCGCCAGATACGTCTGGGTACGCATTGGGTGCGAACCGGGTGCGCAACGGGTGCGCCCATTAAGGAAAAGAAAAAAAAATACAACAGTCAACACCCGTGACCCGTTTCTCATTCAGTCATTCACGCGTTATCTCTCTCTCTCTCCAAAATCCCCTTCTTCTCAAAAGAAACCCTAAATCCCCTCATCAGCAATCGATCCCTCTCCCAAATCGCTCTCCCAAATCGATCCCCTCTCCCAAATCGCTCCCCTCTCTCGACCTCGCGCCCCTCTCCCATATCGATCCCCTTTCTCCACCTCGCGCTTCACGTCGCGCGCCTCCACCAACGACGAATTGTACTCGTGCTCCGGTATCTCCTCCGCTTCTCGTCGCGCGCCTCCACCAACGACGCTGCTCCTGTGCTCCGGTCTCTCCTCCGCTTCACGTCGACGCGCCTCCACAAATCGATACCGTCTCTCTCTCCACAAATCGATCCCGTCCACAGTTCTCTCCTCCGCTTTGACGCTGCTCCGGTCTCTCCGAAACGAGGTTCGATTTTGACTTCTCCTCTCTCCAAAAGAAACTTCTTCTCCTCTCTGTAAAAAAATATTGGTTTGTGTTATTGACAGTTAAACAAATAGTAAAGCTGGACCGACTGGTTAAACAAATAGTTAAACAAAAAAATTCTTCTCCTCTCTCCAAAATAAACTTCTTCTCCTCTCTGAAAAATTCTTTAGGACTGGACCGACTGGTTGAATATGAGTGAAACTGGTTGAATATGAGAGAAATTTTTGTCTGTGTTATTAGTGAAACTGGTTGAATATGAGAGATGAATATGAGAGAATTTTTTTAGTGAAACTTACCTAAGCAAGAAGAAACTCTAAAGAAGAACTAGGTTTACAATAAAAATGAACAAAGGGGTTGTCTGCTGAAGAGAACTCCAGTAGATAACCTCACTGTATATATAGTATAGTGTAATCTCATAGTGCATAGATTTTAGTGAAGGTAATCTCATTCACTCATTGTATAAAGGACTTTAATCATCGCATTTGAGGCAATTTAGTACATTGATTTTAGTTAGTATAATCACTTAGTCAGTCTATCATTAGTTATTTTAAACGGCTCATCACAACATCAGACCACATCTTCATCACATTCATCACATACACAGCACTTGCTAAAAGAAAAAAGAAAAAAAAACAGAACTAATGATGAAACTGACAACTTTACAACCATTCTTCTAGTTATTATAATTTTTTGAAATTTAATATTTTTATTACATAATGTATAATAAATTTATTATTTTTATATTCAACGTACCCATAACGTACCCGTATCCTATATTTTTGAGAAATCACGTATCCCCGTACCCGAGTTGTGTCGTACCTGTATCCCGTACCCGTACCCGTGTCCGTGCTACATAGATACTAATTGATGTATTGTTGTTAGATGCATTATCAAAACTAATACACATAATTTTATCATGAATATGAAAAAGATCACAAATTTCTAAAATACGATTTGCAATTTCAGTACCACTATGGGGATAGGGCAACGCGACTAAGTGTTGTGATCCTTTTTTGAAGAATCCAATCACTGTCGATCCAATAACAAGTTATTCCCATCATTGAAATATTGTTGCAACCTAAGCAGTTAAAATTTCCGATTACGCCCGATTAATCTCCGATTAATCGCTAATCGGAGGCTAAACGATTATTTTTTTAGCGATTTACAATATTTCAATAGTTAGCGATTCAATCGGGTATAATCAGCCGATTAGTGGTTAATCGGCCGATTTTAAGTGGCCGATTAACCGATTAAATATCCTCTTCTAATTTTCATACTCGTTTACATTAATTGGGCTCAATCTGGCCCACATTCAAACCCAAATCCAAAATTCAAACCCTTTCCGATCCTCACGCAAACCCCGCACTCGTCTTCTTCCTCGTGCAAACCCAAACTCAAACTGATTCTCTTCTTCCTCGAAGCAAACCCAAACCTGACCCACTGTCGCTCCCCTTGCGTCATTACATACTTGACCTGACCCGTATCTACTGCACCCCCTCCTCTTATTGCTCGTGCTACTGCTCCTCCCCGATTATTTTTGTTTATTGGAACCGACCAGCAAACCCGCTCCGACCCACATCCAGAATCCAAACTCAGCTCAAACCAAGTACCTCTTCTTTTTCTCTATAATTATATGTTCCTATTTAATAATCTCATAATAGTTTTATGTTAAGAGTTTAGGGTTGCTATATAATAAGGATATTTCTTATATATATATATATATATATATATATATATATATATATATATAATGATTTTTTCGCTTTAATCCCCGATTATTTTCGATTAACCGATTAATCACTAATCGCTCTTAGATTGATTAGTTCCAAAAACCGATTTTAACTGCCTAGGTTGCAACCCTTTCAACAATCGGAAGTTAAAGAAACTCTACAGGTTAAACTCCATAAAATAGCAATCAAACTATCATTTCGGTGTACATTTTAAAACAATCCAACTTCAAAGTATTCCTAGGGATTTTTCTAAAATGCGGGTTTAATGCAGTTTGATTAAGATTTTTAAGTCCCTACTCTCGGAATAGGAAAATTGTTAGCTCTTCCTTAATTACTATTCGGGTCATTTTCCGACAAACAAGTTTGGGATCATAAGATTGGCTATCAATTACACCAGTTCTAGGGTGAATTTTTTTGTTGGCCGGGTAGGTCTACAAGAAGTTCCTTGTGTACATTTTGGATGTGTCGTTTTATTGTACCCGTCCCCTCACCCTTCTTCCATTTAGGTGGCTTGGAACAAGTTTTACAAATTTTTATACCTACACCCGGATTTTCTTCGTCTAGAATATAGTCATAAAATTTGTGCCAATCACTTGTTTTCCCTCTAGTTTTTCTACTACTACCTGGTTGTGTTGTTTCGGTTGGTTGTGTTTGTGTTCTCTCTTCTATTTCTATGTCTTGTGGGAACACATCATATGTACCAATGTGTCCGATCATAGGGTATTCTTCGGCGGGCTCAATTTGTGGGACAATAGGAGGCCTACGAGAAGTGCCGGTGGAATCTTGTCCACTTTGGCTATGGCCACTACCTCGTGATCTAGACATGTTGATATAGTAGTGTATGTAAAAAAAATTAAATTCAATATAGGCAAGAAAAGTTTTTAAAAAAAATTTAGAAAACAATAGGAGGGTTGTGAGAGAGAAGATCAAAAAACCAACAAACAAATATAATACAAAAAAAATTTAACTACAAAAAAATATCAAGACAATAAGAGGGTTGTGAAATTTTGATACCTTACTTTGCGGATACTCGTATATAGAATGAGAGTGAAAATAAAAGTAGAAGTAGAAGTAGAAGTCCGGACTGGTATATGGAAAGAAAGAGTTTCTTTGTTGGAGCCTTGGAGGAGTTGAAGATAGATGTAATTGAAAGTTGAATTCGATACGATCGGAATTTTTGTCGCTTCTATGTTGCTAGCTTCTTAGCCTTCTTTGTTGAAAAAAAATCAAAGATTTGAGATTGAATTGAGTAGTAGCAGAGAGAGTAAGAGAATAAGATGTGAAATTTTTACAGTGGTTTAAGGGTCTGTTTGGTTCAAAGGAGGGGAGGGGAGGGGAGGGATTTTAATGGAGGGGAGGGAAGGGGAGGGGAGGGATTTAATGAAAACTCTGTTTGGTTCAAAGGAGGGGAGGGGAGGGAAAATAATAATTTTCTTGTTTGGTTCACAAGGGGAGGGAATGGATTTTATAATAAAATTACTTTTATACCCTTTTGCATATAATAAGAAATTCATACAACCACTTCATACAATAAGAATTGAAACAACAACGAATTAGAGAAATTTGCATTAGTCCAAACTTGAATCTTAATTCACCTCATTGTTGGATCAACTCACATGACTTCAACATGGCTTTGCTTAAATACTACCTTATTGACCTTCTAATTTAAAACTATGCAGACTCAAATAATCAATGACAAAGTTTCCCAATTTCATCAACATGCTTTCTATGGTTTCAATTTAAACTGAAAACACAAAAACTCAATTTTCAACCAATAAACTTGACAATGCAAATTATTGAGAACGAATCTACAAAAAACCATTACCTGCGTATTCATTAAGATCATATGAAGTATCTGTAATTCTGTGATCTGTACACTCATGTATATGTTTGTGCAGTTGCCTTACATATTAATCTATACCTTTACAGTTTACAAATGCCTCAGTTTGCCTTGATCAATTCTTAACTTGTTTTACTCTCATTCTAATATCTAAACCGCATTGCCTATTCTTAAACTTGAAAACAAAACTATACGATAACATGTCATGGAACCTATCGAAAAATTAACAAATGCAACAAAATCAAAAATTTCTGTCTGCAGCATTTCTCAATTCTCTTCATCTGCTTCTGTACTAATTCTCTACTTCCCTCAATCCTAATTCTTCCAAAATTAAAAAATAAAGAAATATAGTAAAATCGTTCAGGAAATCGGAAAGGCTACCTGATATAGGTGGAGAAGGCGGGCGGAGCTGGCGGCGGCGGCGAGGGTTTCGTGGTGGTGGGTGGTGGGGATTTGGGGAGACGAGTAAGGAGGGAGGAGTTTGATTAGATTAGGATTTAGATTTTAAAGGGCAATTTAGTCATGCCACTTTAAAAAATTAGCCATATTTTCTCTCCCCTCCAAATCCCCCCACTTTTGGAGGGGAGCCAAAATTGGCTTAGGAGGGGTGTTGCACCCCCCCATTTCCCTCCCCTCCCCTCCTAAAAATTGAACCAAACAAGAAAAGTAATAAAAAACCCCTTCCCTCCCCTCCCCTTCCCTCCATTCCCCTCCAACCAAACAGACCCTAAGGGGTATTTGTAGGGGGGGGGGGGGGGGAAACAGAAAAAAAAAAAAAACAAAGAAACGGCTAAAACTGCCGATGGCCTCTGATTTCGTCCGTTGGACCCGCGGGTTGGTGAGCGGGTTGACATTGTTCACTGGGTTGAGCGGGCCGGGTTGAACGGGTTTGAAGTTCGGTTTTGACGACCTGGGTCGACCTGCTTAGGCTCATGGATTCGACTCGGACCGGAACCGTTACTGAGCAGGCTGGGTTGTAGCATGTGGGTCGCAGGAGGGTTGCGGGTTAGCTCGGCCCGGTTGCCATCCCTAGGATCGTAGGAGGTAGGGTTTGATCCGGGTTGGGTTGAATCCTAATCCAACCCTCCTAAACCCCAAAAATAGGGTTATCGTGAACTTCAAATTATATTTTATTTTGTTAATTAATGCATTAAATTTAAATTCCAAATCAAATATAATATGAAGTTCAAAAACAGATGCATCAATCTCCTGCTTCACTCACAAATTTGTATCTCATTTTTTTTTTCTTTCCAAATTCACTCAACTGAAGGATGATACTAAGAACAACTGATTAATTCAGCACAGGATATCTTACTATTTACTCACAAATGCTACACAACCTCAAAATTTACCCCAAACTTACCCCAACCACTAAAAGACAAACCCCCAATCACTAAAAGACAAACAAAAAATGATTAAAATATTACCCAAACCTTGTCTTTTAGTGGTTGGGGTATGTTTGGGGTAAAATTTGAGGTATGTGTAGTCCTCCTATTTACTGGATTTTGTAATATGCTGTAGGCATCATTTAATGCCTGTATGGAATATAAAAATATAATGCATATATGGAATCTAAAAGTTTCATGGAAAGTACATATTACAGATATCTCATAAAGATTTCTCTGGTCGTTTAGTTCACAGAGTGACAGTTGTGGAGTTTGACTGGCTGATAATTCTATCTATATTATGGGTTTCTTTTAAAAATGGATTATTTGTTTTTCTGAAGTTGGGTCATGGGTGTGTGGATTAAGAGGGGACACAGGAGTGGATGTGTGTTTTGTGGGTTGGGGGGGGGGGGGGGTTTGAAGAGATTTGATTGAAACAACATTCGGTCTGTCTTCTCTTCTCCCAGCAGGCTTGGGCAGATTTGAGTGGGTCTGCACTGAAGTTCTGTTCAAGTTTCATTTCTCTCTAGAATTTGTATAAATAGTTAGTTCTTGGATAATGTTTCCAAGAACAAAACATTTCTATCTTATTTCTTCATTTTTATGAAACTAATTTCTATATCTACAACCATTCTTTTAACTAAAATGCATACACAGTCATATATACTAATAAAATTTGAGTTTTTGGGCAGGGTTCAGTTGTGGGATGGGTTTTGGGTTCTTATGCATTGGGTGATTTTGATTGAGTACAATGAGTAGTTACAAGCCCAACTAATTTTGAGTTGATTTAGACCTTCCGGAAACCCTTTTAGGAGTTGGGCAGGTCTGGTCTGGACTAGCCCAATCTGGTGCACACCGCTATCTGAAGTATGTCCACTCAATCGATGAATTTACTAATAGAAGTGCTGTATTACCTGATTATAAGATCTTTGATGGGAAATTATAACTGTGCAGTATAGGATCTCATAACATTTTGATCACAAAAATGACCATTGATTGAACCTTCCACAAAAATTTTACGAGTTGGCTGCACTTTCTTTCTGATTTACTTCTAATCAGTATACTTCAATTTTTTTCCCAAAAAATATCAAGGAATTCCAGCATGAAACTGAATCCAATGTACTCTTGCACTATGCAGTGATATCCATATGAGGAATATATCTTGCCCCGTCTCTCCCATTGGAAGCCCTCTGCTAAATTCAAGATCACCTCAACATATCAATGGAAGAATGTCGCCATCTCCCATATCAAGCCCCAAAACCACTTCAGGCTCATCTACTCCATTAACTGGTGGCAATGGAGCTATTCCTTTTAATCAGCCAAAAAACTTGCCTTACCTACATGAGGGTTTTGCATGTGTGCAAAGATCTGCTAGTGATCTCCAGCCCTGTGGGCCCACTTGTAATGACCCAAGGCTTGACTTCTTCCAAGGCATGCAGCAAGGTTCACCTATTTACAGGGAACAGCAGTTGACATCTGATACCGATATTCCCGCCCTTCAATTTGGAAGAAGGGCACACTGGGATTTCCAAGAGCCGTACGACAGACAATCCTTAGTTGATCGTATGAAATTGAACCCATCAAGGGATCTTAGTCTTGGTCGCAAAAATGGCACCTGATTTTTTAAAGAGGTGGTAACTGGTAACTGATCAGTACAGGTTTTTCTTTGTGTATTATTTTATTGGTTACAGAAAAATAGACCCTCTTCATATATATAACTTGAGTAACAGTACTTGTACGAGGAGCCAAGTTTTACCCACAGAATTGTTTTTTTCTGATGATTAGAAGCTGAAGTGGTGAGAAGCTTATCTTCGTACTCTACACCAAATTCATACTGGTAAGCTATATTTTTTTTTCCTTGTTCAGTTTAGTGAATGCTACTAAAAGAAAAGGGAGATTGCCTTGTTAAAATCTTACAATTAATAAAATTAAAATTCTCTTTAAAGGTGTAATCGCTACATTTTTGGGTTTTTATTTATTTTTACTTATTATTATTTTTATTTATTTATTTTTAATTACTTTTTATTTTAAAAAAATTATGTTAACTGCATATTAGCGCATGATGATATAAAAAAACTGTTAGACGTGTAACCTGGAATAAGCTTTTCTTTGTTAAACCTTAAAAGAACTGATCAATTAACGATTGCCATTTTTGAAACCTGATTATGTTTTGTTGTTGACATAAATCTAGCTTGTAGGAAGTTGATGTTTTCTGTATTAATAACTAAACTGAAAGTAACCTTTTGATCAATAATGACATAGTGGCGTTCTAGTTCTCCTATCTTCTTGTTCATAGGATGCTATATATATCAATCCACTGAAGTTTTGAATTTCAGATTCAGAACAGGAAGAATGGACCAATTGTTAATTTCAAAAGCACCAGTAACTGAAGGAGTCGCCAAAAAGTTGTAACAACTTGGGTAAAGATGGAACTTTTTTTGTTCACAACCATCAGCATATAAAAGGAGATGGATATTTGTAGGATCTGCATACTTATTTTTGTAATATTATGGTTTAATACCATTGTAAAGAGGATGGGATGTCCTGAATACTACATCAGAAAGACAAGCAGGCCTCCCAATCTTTCCGCTAATATATTTCATTACTGAAGCTCAACTCCTTTTGTAAACTCTGGAAGATATTCTCAAACATGTAATTGTTGTATGTACATCAGTTGCTGGTGAAGTTTCTCAAGAGAAAAATGATATCACCATCATCTTTTGTCGGTTGTTATTTGGTTTTTTGGTCTTGGAAATGCCTAAGGTGATGTGCATGTTTACTAGGAATGGCGATTTGGGTTTGCCTCCATAACTTAACTGTGACTGTATTGCAATATCTGCATGAGCCCAAAAATTGGAAGTGTGTTTCTGGGTAATGCAGTTGAAAGTTGTTCAGAATGTCAGAAGGTAGATATCTCATATCTATATAACTATTTTAATGGAAGAGTTGGAGTTTGTAAATCTACCAATTTACTTGTATTGTCCGTGTATAATTAATATAAAAGATGTCTCAGGTTCGAGGTTAGATTACGTCGGAATTTTTCTTTTAAAAAATATATATTTATTAAGACGTGAAAACAGCTGGTGACAATTGGAAAATGCATAATTGCAAACAGCTTGTAACAATTGGAAAGACGTATGGTTGGCGTCTGCCTAGCTGTAGCTGGCCAGGTGAGAATCAAACTCTTGATCACCGATGTCTGGTAAATTTGTTGATGTACGTACTACATACATTTGATATATTTGAACTGGTTATTATAACTGGGTCTGAACAGTGAAGAATGCCCTTCATGGAGATAAAAGAGCTTTCTATTTGGCGCAACGGTGATTGACAAAATGATGCTGTTGTTAGAACTGAAACAATATTCATGGTATGATTCTTAAAGGGACAGGTATAGGGAGAGCATCATCATCATCATCATCATCCTTACCACTGTTCAATTTATTTACCCACCACACTTTAAATTTACAACCAAACTTTTAGCCACCAGCATATTATTTATCCCACAATCATCAAGTTTTAGGTTGCATCACACAGCCATCAAAATATAAAGCATTCTATCGAACATCCTTACTTCGTTCCCTCCTATATATCTTCTCTATCTATCTATCTATCTATCTATCTTTATATATCTATCTATACTATTATTAAGCAAAGCCTTATTTACGGAGTATTATTAAGCAAAGCCTTATTTTACTGGCTTTTTACTATTATATCCTCACAAACATAAAGGGTTAAAAAAATATATAAGGATATAAAATGTAATTTGCATGCCTAATAAATGAGACTAAATCAAAAACCAGTTTGAGTTAAATCTATACTATCAAAAACCGGTATTGTCAGTCAATTAATGTCTTTCTGAATTCTGAATTCTGATATGCTGTCAAACATCAAGTCCTCAAATTGAAAGATGTGTTCAACATAGGGCACGTAGTCCCCCAAAGTAAACAAAGCCCATCAGGTTGCTGGTTTTTGTAATAGCGTCTTTCATTTAATTGAATGCACTGATATCGGAATTCAGAAAGACAGAAACCATTTTCAAGGTATCGGAATTCAGAAAGACAGAAACCATTTTCAAGGTCAATACTTCAAATGAGAAGGGAAAGAACAAGAAAACCAAAAACCCTAATTCGTTAGTTCATTCGCTGCATTCGCCTTCTCCGATCAATCCATCCATCTATCTGATAAGATCGAGGGAAGGAAGGAAGAAATTGAAGATTCAAAACCATAATCTGTCGTTGTCACCGTTAATGGCGACGGGGAGGAGCGAGCTCGAACAAGGTAAGCTCTTGGATCGATGGAGACTCATACAAGAAGAGCTGGAAGACGACGATCCATCTCCTTCCAAGCACTTGCAGATTCGCAGAGCAAAGGAGCAGTGGTTCGTTTGCTCCCATCCCATTCCTTCCCCCTTTTCTCATTCTTTTATTTTAATTTTACTTTTATTGTTATTATTTTATTTCGTTCCTATTTACTTCACTGATTTAGTTTGAATCAATGTTATGGAGATTGATTGATTGTAATAAGAGGTAGCTGTTCCTTCTATCTCTCTCTCAACCATAGATATATAGACTAATAGATGCCCAATACTCTCTACTCACATTGACTCAATACTTTATTGATAATAATAATAATAAATTAATTAATCAATTAATAAGAATAACCATACAATTTCAACTGACTTTGACACCAAAATAGGGCTACAATATTTTCTGTTGAGTATTGTCACAATGAAGTACAAAAGTGACTGAGGCTGCATATTGCTATTAGACACTAAACCAGTAACACTGAACAAACTTATAAAGCATCTCTACTATTTTAATGGGAGAGTTTGTCACCAAACAAACTCGATCTGTAAACAAACAAACCCGTGCAAATCACGCTGGAATTAAGTATAGCAAAAAAACACGTGCACCGGATGTTCGTATCAAAATCAATCAAACAAAAAACCCTTCATCTACCTTCTCTTCTCATCTTCCTCTCTCTCTCTCAAAGCCTTCATCTCTCAAACCCGTCGCCGCCGCTTTCTACAACCACCGTCACCGCCGCTTTCTACAGCCACCGTCACCGCCGATTGGGGTTCTTCAACGCCGCTTTCTACCGCCGCCGTCACCGCCGATTGGGGTGGAGTTCCAGACGAGGACGCTGACGACGGTTAAGGCCCAGATTTGGGATACTGCTGGTCAAGAAAGGTAAGATTTTTGTTTTGATTTGAATTGATTTGGCATAATTAGGAAAACTGTTTGATAATTGTGGTTATTGTTTGATTAATTATTAAAATATCAAAGAAATAAGGTTATTCTGTAATGAATAAGGTTATTCTGTAATGAATATGGTAATGATGATTTATATAGGTTGTGAAGTTGTTGATTTTGTTATTGCAAGTTTTTTTATGAAATTGAGTAATTGAAATTCCGATAATTTGATGTTACGATGGATCGACAATTTATTTAGGTTTGGTAGTTGAGAAGTAATTTATATGTACAGTTGTGGGATTTTAGTTGAATTGAAAAAACTAACTCTATCGAGGTCAGATTTACAATCCTATCTCTACTATTTATTTAGGTTTGGTAGTTGCGAACTGATTTATATGTACAGCCGTGGGATTTTAGTTGAATTGAAAAAACTAACTCTATCAAGGTCAGATTTACAACCCTACCTCTACTTGAATATTTTCTATTTGGTCTTTAGTTACTTGAATAGATAGATTCTGTTACTATTTGGGAGATTTTGTTGTCAAATTAATGTTACTTGAATAGATTCTGTTCGTATTTTTGTTTAATTGACTCAGTTTGGTAGATTTATAATGTATGTTGATGGTTCGTATTTTTGTTTAAAAGACTTAGTTTGGTAGATTTCTAATGTATGTTGATGGTTCGTATTTTTGTTTAATAGACTCAGTTTGGTAGATTTGTAATGTATGTTGATGGACTTAATCACATCTGGCTGCGCTCTGGGTGCTGATGTTTTACATAAGACAGACCTACATGCATATGGTGTGTAGTATTAGCCATATTAGAAATTAAGATGTTAAGATGCTTACAAACTTGGCTGAAAATATATCAGTTGGCTCCTTCAAGTTAGACTTGCAGAGAAATTACAATTCATTCCCTAATTATAAGGCAAGATGATCCAAAACTGTTCTTACCTATGTTTTTTGGTAAAACATAAGATTACTTTACTCTGTGTCATTTTCAATCAAAAGCTAATTATGAATCTTACTCTTTCAACTAAAACAAAGTGGTTTTCTATGATTATATTATGCTATTATATTTTTTCTATATATGTTATTAATTTGAATTTGTGTGTCATTTTTAGGTGCATTACAGAAAAGGTTATTGAAAAGGAGGTGGTTTTCGAATAAAAAGAACATAATTGGAAGGTAAAAGCCGCTTTCGTGTTGGTTATTGTGAAATCAATATTTAGATCCAGAGTTAGTGTCATATGTTATTGATAGAAATTTGGTTCGATACCCTTTCCTGTAATGCTCTATGTGTCTTTTTTAGTCAACTGATCTATTATGAATCTCTTACTCATTGAGCTATAACAAAATATTTTTTAATGATTATATTATGCTATTAAAATCTTTCTATATGTTATTAAATTTAATTTGTGTAACTTTTAGGTCTATTACAGGAAAGGGTATTGAAAAGGAGGTAGTTTTCGAATAAGAAGAACATAATTGGAAGGTAAACGTCGCTTTCGTGTTGGTTTTTTTATTAACACGTGCTCCACACGTCACGTCCAACTCTCCCATTATAATATTATTAGAGATTAGAGATATACATATTACTAACACGTGCATCACACGTGCTATATTATATTATTTTAAAAATATATATTTACTTTCAAAAAAATTATATTTATTAAGACGTGCATCGCACGTGTAAATCAGAGTGTTTACTTTAATCTTTAAAAATTAACACGTGCATCGCACGTGCATTATACTAGTTCAGAGAGTTGGAGCTGTAATTTGTCTGTCAGTCAGTCTATAGCGCGCGATCTGAAAGCGTGGAGTGTGTGTGGCTTACTTCCGTTGAAAGCTTGCACGACAAATTTTGCATCACAACCTATCAAATATCAATGCATGTGAAGTGCATTAATTCTTCTCTTCATGCTCACCTATATATGTTAGAGCTCGATCTGTCGAGCATTTTTGCTTCCATCTCATCTTCTCACTAGATGAAAACCCTTCTCCAAGGAAAAGGAGTCTCCTGTAGTGGAAAAAAAGTTCCTCTCCGTCATACCCCGGCCCCAACACCAAGTTTATGTGTCGGAAAATACGATGCATCAATGTTATACTTGTATGTCCCGTGACGGACGGACGGCGATGGAAGCCATTTGACCGTCTCTTCTTGCTATCAACACAGATATGTTACCGGTTCTTCTTGCTCAGTCCATTCAAACAGAATATGAAAACGGGGGGTTTGATATTTTTTTCGAGATAATAGTGACCTACGTCACCGATTTCATTAATGAGAATTAACGAAATACACAACTGCCTATTACAAATACCATCTATAGTTCAGCTGCATAAAATACAACGAAGAAAAACCAAAATACATCCAAAATTACACAAAAGCATCGTCAAAGTACAACATCCTTCCTCCCAAAAGGTAGAAACATCCCAGATCTTCTGTTGAACTACCTGACGAATCCATCCGACCCCACCTCTCCTCACTGCTAGTCTGTATCCTCCATCCTCAGCCTCTTTCTAGTACCTGTGTTACCTGCCCAAGACTCAATCAGATCTAGGATTTTATGCAAAACACAAGGAAAGCTACAATAATAATTACGAAAGCATGTATCATTCATGTCTAACCACAAAATCCACAGAATAGCCGCTACCGTTATGTCCCATAAATCTCTAACCTCGTTCAGGGGGGATGATATTGTAATCTTAGATCCTTAATTTGGCCTACTTTTTTATTTTCTATTTTTGGGTCTATGCTTTTTTGATACTTCTTTGACATAGATTTCGTGAAGCTATCTTGCTTTGTTCTGTATGACTTTTTTTGGTTAATTATATTTTGGCTGGAGTCTTGCAACTTTATCCTTTCTAAAAATAAAAAAAAAAGTTTTGAAGGGAACGGCTATTTTTTTTTTAATAAAAAATACTCGGGATAGCTGCGATTTGCGGATCTTAAAGTGGGTAAAAATTGAACCCATAAAGGTTGGGCAGGTTTAGGGTATGGGTGAGCCTGAACTTGATTTGCTCGGGTGGGTTTTCGTAGCATAAATAATATACTCACATATAAAGATTATGCATAAATCACACTCAGATGACTATTTAACTTCATCCATTCGAATATCTATAAAATTCTTTAAAAATGATGCTCGCAAAGTATCCTACTGTGGAAGAACATGTAGGCATGGGCTGGTTTAGGCAGGTTTGTGTTGAAGTCATGGTAGGTGCTGATGATTGATAAACCGGCCAAGATTTAAGTCGGTTTTAGGCATGAAAAAACTGTAAAAATAGGGTTGAGTTTGGCAGCTGTAACAATATACAATTAATTAGGTGATAGTCAGATAGAGAAGGTGTAGTAGGTGAAAGAAGAGCAAATATCGATTGAAGGGTAAGGAGTCCATGGCAAAATTTGGCTTGATGACAGAGTGCGCCAGTGCGGTTGAACTACTTGTGTCGATCGTAATATTAAAAATGTGCAAACGATGAAAAAACAATCCATCCTTTTGTTAAAAAAAATTGAAAATAAACATAATCGAAACATATAAGTCATCATACGAACTGAGTTTTGTCCAAATCAGGGGAGATGCAACTTCATCTGAGTTTTTTTGTAACTGAAACAACTCTTTGTTCGTATTCCTGCGCGCAATTGTTTTCCATGCCAAATCTCGTAAGTGTGTATATCATTTGCTCATTTCTGTGCTTGTGGTTTTGATAGTGTACCTAGGGACTTTTCCCTGAGTTCTTCGTGATTCATTGTTGTATGGTCCTTATCTCTTAACCCCTCATGAAACTATGAACATGTACTTAATTGATTAATTGTTCCTTTTCCTACCTGAATTTGGGTATGATTGAAGTTTTGTTTCCAATTATGACATTGTTCCTTAAGCATTAGGACTTGGAAGGAGAGTAACAACTGAAATATGTTGTGCATGCCTCGACATTTTTGGTTAAAAAATTCTTTATTGTCACTGTATACAGTGAAACTCTCATCCAAGACTTCACACTAGCTAGCTAGATAGGCATAGAAGAGTTTCTACCACAAATTAATGAAGGCCTAATAAACAAAAGTTGGAATCACACCTAGCACATTAGAAGGTATACCCTACAACAAGGCAAACTCCAAGATGCTAAAGAGTACTAATCATAAACTTCATCACTAGGGCAAAAAAAGAAAGAAAAAAAAAGGAATTTTTTGCCGTACCAGGGCACTTTTTGATACTATTTGCGTTTTTAGGCCAGGTCCCAAACTATTAGCGTTCGTGGGCTAGCCACTGCTACATCAGCAGCGGCCGCTATTGGGAATAGCGGCCTCTTTATACCCACCAAATTTGTACTCCCACACTTGGTAGATTACAGTGGGATTGGGCTGAGTATGTGTAAAGGAGGTCGCTAATGGCACTAGCGGGCGCCTCAAACTGAGATCGCTATTCCCAATAGCGACTTCAGATGGGCCCCTAATTGCTTTTAAGTTACGACTACCCCACTATTTCTCTTTATTCTTCTATCGCTATTCCCCAAATAGCGATCTCTCCGCTCTCTCCCAAAAACCCAAAAACCCAAAACCCTAACTCCCTAATTTCTCCCCCAAAATTCCATTAATCCAAGTTTCTTACTTATCCACCCGACCTCTCCCTTCACACTTCGTCGAAATCACTCTCCTCACTACGGAATTTGGAAATCCCCAAATCATATCCAATCCCCAAAACTATTCGAGGTATGCCTAGTATAGTATTGTGATGGTTGATTGTTGGTGTTGGTTACATTTATTTTTCACTTGTTGTTAATAATGTGACCCAAATTGATTGTTTGTTTATTGGAAAATTTTTGAGGAATTGGATACATAGTGAGGAATACTTAGTTTTGAATACTAAGTTAGGATATGTAGGAGTAAATAGCTTTGAAAAGCTATGCTTAAGCAGAAATTAGAAAGCAATCTGCTTTATTTTATCTATTTGGCTATAGTTTTAGAAGTCAATCTGTTTCAAAAATTATTGAAACAAACTCCCTGAAAACTTTTAACATTTGAAAATTTGTGATAAAACAACATACACATTACATGGATTTTTTTTTGCTAATCAACATTACATGCATTATATGCACGAAATAAACCATAGACAAACATTTTTATACTACTGCAATTTACATAACATGAAATAAATAGCAAAGCTTCACCAATTCTTATACTTGACATTAAACATGTTGTTGACCAAATATTCTGATACATAATCAGAGATCATGTAAGAGCCATAGTTAAAAAAATATTAGAGTTTAGTGCAAATGAGAATATGAAAGAAAATAATTTTCAATCTGCTTTAGAATTTACATTAATAACTATGCAGAGGCTCATCCTAAATTATACACAAACTTCATAAACAAGGAAAACAGTTAATATATGGAATACTGGTAGATTGTAAGAACTTGTAGTAATTTGTTTAAGATTGCGTGTTTACTTTGAAGTGTGGTAACATTATCGCCATTTATGATCAATTTTTGTGTTATGTTTCATCTCAGAATAACATCCATGATCATTCCTTGTTTGAGTATCTTGTTTTTATTTATTTGTGTTGGTTGAATGAGTAATTCTTTGATGACATATGAACATTCTCAACAACGATCTTAACAGACTTACTTGTTTGCTTATACTTTGATAGGTAATCTATGCAAATATGGTAAGAACGATGGGAGCGGGATCAAGGAGTGCTAGGCCCGGGGTATGAACTATTAATTTGTAATGTTTAAATAGTATATGTCTTCCTATGGAGTTTTCACTAAACATAGTATATTTTATCCTCAGGGTGGCCAAGGCGATGTCCCGTCCACGTCTGCACCGCCTGGGCAAGCTAGTTCGTCTCATGCTGCAGTTAGAGGACCAGGCCCTCATGATCCGACAGTATTGACGTTGCAGCGGACACATAGATCCCAATGGGTGTGGGACGGTACATCTCGAGAATGTAGTTTCCGCACGCATGAGACATTGCCTATGCATCCACTGACACACCAACTCCTTGTTCAGGCCGGTTTCTATGGGCTAGGTCTGATAGAAAAAATCAAGCTCGATAGACAACTACTAACAACATTACTCGAGCGATGGAGGCCGGAAACACATATGTTTCATCTTAGCATGGGAGAGATGACCGTCACTCCTCAGGATATCACCGTTATCTCAGGACTACCAGTTGATGGATTCGCGGTCACGGGAACCATGACCTTCAATAAGGAACAACTTGTGGCGGACTTTCTAGGTCGGATGGCGGATGATAGTACATTTGATGGAGTTTCAATTCAATTAAGTTGGTTGAAGAAAAAATTAAAAATTTTCTAACCAACAATTCCAACCAATATGACATCGAATGCTACAATCGGGCTTACCTGATGACAGTTTTTGGAGGTGTTCTCTTTCCCAACTCCACTGGAGACGTTGTGCCTATAATGTATTTGCCACTTATCGGTGATTTGACAAGAGTTCGGCAATACAGTTGGGGTAGTGCAGCGCTAGCTTCCTTATACAGGAGTCTTTGTAATGGAGCATTGATGGCGAAAGAGATGACTGGTCCGATGTTGCTACTCCAGATCTGGTGTTGGGAACACTTGCACTTAGGTAGACCTCGCATCACCCGACAATCAGAGGGGTGGATGAGGGACGCAGTGAATGCCAACATGTTGGCTCCCATAGCAGTTTATTGGTCGGGGGGACATACGTGGAGAGATAACCCACGTAGGGTGGTAACCTACTACAGAAATGAGCTGGATATGTTGCGCGAGGAGTTTGTTGTTTGGGAACCATACACCAACAACCGATTGCAAAGGTTACCTCCCATCTGCACCGAACGTAGACTTCTTTGGTTGACCAGAGCACCACTTGTCAATTTCAGTATCGTCGAGATGTACTTTCCCGACCGTGTGCTTCACCAATTTGGACTTCAACAAGACATCCCTGCACCACGATCATATGACACTCTCCTGCATAGTGTGAAAGGGGTTGGTCGTGTCCCAGACCATGACTGGGCTTCCCATCATCAAGTTCATGTGAATGCTTGGAATGAGCGGAGGAATGATACCGTTATAACAGGCATTCCTCCATATGACGGATCACTCCAAGCGGCGTACCTGTCTTGGTATCAACGAATTACCTGTCTGTATGTCGCGCCTCGTACATCAGTACCTACCGGTGTCCTTCTTCCTATACCCAGTGTTGAGGTCGAACCCGCACCCGCCCATTCCTCTTTGCAAGCCATGTACCAACCTAAGGCATCTTCAAGCCGGAAAATCGTATGATAAATCCTTTGTTTGTTTCTTGATTATCATATTATTTTGGCATTACTTATGTATATTTGTTTCTTGTTTAATTGATTAGTCCATATTAGATTCTCATTCAATTTTGTATTTGTTTTGCAGATTGACCAAGTCTGGGTTGTAGCACGGAAATGCAAACAAGTGCTTGGCAGTAATGTTGCTCAAGCCGCAAAGGATCTTGCACGCGAGATTCTCGCCCCGTGTCGTTCGGCTATCAAGGAGGTTGGTGAGATTACCCGATTTGACGCAATGTTGTCATCACCCATTCCCCAGACATCAACCCGTCAACAAAGGAAGAAGAAGAAGTCAACATGAGCAAGCCAACGTGCCGAAGAACGTGTCCCAGTGCAAACGGAAGAACCTGTGCAAGTACCAGAACCTGTGCAAGTACCAGAACCTGTGCAAATACCAGAACCTGAGCAAGTTATTCACGAGCAAGTACCAGAACCTGTGCAACAATCTATTGAGCATGCACAGCATTCACATGAAATTGAGGAAGAAATTCCGGACGAGATGCTAATTTCCCAAATTACACAAGTGAGTCGTCCACGAAGGACTGTGCGTAAAAGAAGGAAGCCCAATTTGTATACACCTTCGTAGCTTTCAAGCCGTATTGGAGATTCCAATCTAATATTAACGTAGTTAGTTGTTTCATGTTTTGAACCACGTTCATGCTTACTTTCAGCCGTAATGTTGTTATCATCACTTGTTATAGTGTTAACGTATAAGTTGTGGACCACTATTATGCTAAATTTGGTTGTCTAAGCTTGTTATTTGGTTGTTTAATGTTGACATATTTTAAGTAAATATTTATGTTGCATTTCGACTTGGTTGGAATCCTGGAGTAGAATTTTATGTGGAATCGAAGTGTGCAAAATATGTTTGGATTGAAATCTACAAGTGAATGGCCTGTAAGTGCATATTTGGGTACAACACCATTGTATAGAGGGAAGTGATAATTTTATAACTTGTAGTCTTGGATGTTTATATTAAGGCCGCGATTACCAATCGCGACCACAGGTATGATAGGACGCGAATGGCATTAGCGATTATGCTGTTTGCCAAATCAGCTTATCCTCTGTGAATATGACTCATAATAGCCTACCACTGTGGCCGCGATTGGCACTAGCGGCCACAGTAGTTAGTCATTTTGAGTCAGATTCATAGAGCAGAAGTTTTTTTGGACTTCTCCTCTGTGAATCTGAGTCAAAATTGCCTACTACTGTGGTCGCGATTGGCATTAGCGGCCACAGTAGTAGGCCATTTTCGTTGAGATTCACAGAGAAGAAGTTTTTTAAGACTTCTCCTCTGTGAATATGACTCATAATAGCCTACCACTGTGGTCGCGATTGGCACTAGCGGCCACAGTAGTTAGTCATTTTTGAGTCAGATTCACAGAGGAGAAGTTTTTTGAAAACTTCTGCTCTGTGAATCTGAGTCAAAATTGCCTACTACTGTGGCCGCGATTGGCATTAGCGGCCACAGTAGTAGGCCATTTTCGTTGAGATTCACAGAGAAGAAGTTTTTTAAGACTTCTCCTCTGTAAATATGACTCATAATAGCCTACCACTGTGGCCGCGATTGGCACTAGCGGCCACAGTAGTTAGTCATTTTTGAGTCAGATTCACAGAGAAGTAGTTTTCAAAAAACTACTTCTCTGTGAATCTGACTCAAAAATGACTAACTACTGTGGCCGCTAATGCCAATCGCGGCCATAGTAGTAAGCTATTTTGAGTCATATTTACAGAGGATAAGTCATTTTGGCAAACAGCATAATCGCTAATGTCTAGCGACCTATAATAGCTGTGGTCGCGATTGGCAATCGCAACCTTAGTATAAACATCCAAGACTACAAATTATAAAATGATCACTTCCCTCTATACAATTTTTGTATCCCCAAATTAACAGTCACAAACCTTCAGTTGCTACTTCAGATGAAAGTTCAAATACATTTCAACTCCACATTTACATTCCACTGATTCAACATTATATTCACCTGTCAACTGCAATCGTTCCAATCCAAAACAAAAGCTAAAATAATTCTTTAAAATATGGATACAGATACAAAAAATCCTTCAACTAAAACCTGCGATAGTCTTCAGTTCCAAATAAAAATCTATATATAACTAGTCTTCTATACAATGTTAATACTGATTTGGGGAAATTAGGGTTAGGGTTAATCTCTAGCCGCTTAAGATATTATACCCTGCTTATCAGTATTGGAATATCACAGAGCACTACCTCTAGACCAGCTTATATAGAGATTAGACTGGGTTTAGGGTACTGGGCTTTTAGCCCACTCAACCCGTTCCAATAATTAATACATAACACGTGTAAACCCGTGTTGCCCCATAGAATAATATACACAATATTATCCTATTATACTGAGAATATACATATACATCCAACAATCTCCTCCCATATTCTCAATATATTAGGCTAAGCAATGTTATAATATTGGATCACAAAGATTCAAACATTATTGAATCATAAAGAATATGGATAATAGACTAAATCAATTATAACTTGAATAGTTCAAATATGACCAAACCAAAATAATCAAATAGTTCTAAAACCATATCAAAACAGAATAGTTCACAATGACTAAACCAACTAGAGAGAGTGTCATAGTTTCAAAATCAACCAATGCAAATAAACTTCAAGAACAAAATATGAGTTTTAAGCTCATGAACACAAGAGTCTTAAACTCAACAGAAGTTTTATCAAGCAAGTGGCAAATTTATTCTTTCGATAAATAAACCAAAACTATATCCTTGCAGACTGCTTTATGTTTACTCCTCCATTTTGAGCAAATCATTATTCTGAAATCTATGTTGACAGATTTAACTCCTCCATCTTTGCTAGCTTATTGAAGACAAGAATATCAAGAGACATATCTCTAAGAATTCTAGCAAATTTCATAAAGTATCTGGTTCTACTAAAGAACTTAGTACAATTCAACGATAGCTTAGCAAAATATAACGTAAGCATCACAATCAAGTTTCTTTAATAAAAATAAAGAACAAGAACTATTATAGTTTCCACACAAGAACTATACTATGTTTCATATTGGAATGATAGAACAGTCAAATCAATTATGGTTAATTCTGAATCATCAAAATTGGAATGAAACATGAATCCATAAAAGAGTTATATCATCAGAATTGGAATGATATAACAACCATTCTAAACATCGGAAACACATCGACAGGTTTTCATGCTTTCTTTTGGAATAATGAGATGATTCTAAGTAAATTATGAAAATATATAGTATCATCAAAATTGGAATGAAATTATATATTAAAAGAATTTACATAGAACTTTTCAAATTATCTAAAGCATGTCAACTGCCTAAAATTGATGCTTCAGTTTGAACTTCTCTATGGCTCCAATTGGATTCTAAATTTCAAAACAACTTGGATGTTAAAGCTTTTGACTCAATAGCTTTTAACTCCATTTCCCCCACAGTTTTGATAATTAGATCACTTTCAATTCTCTTAGCAAGAGCATTGGCCATACTTGTCACAATTGCACTTTATCTATGAGAAAGTTCAACTAGGCTTCTTTCAGCCTTAATATACTCCTCTTACTATTATAAAGTGAGTTATGAGCTACAGTGCATTATAGCTTGATAGTCGCATAACAGAATAGAGAATTTACATTAAACTTCTCAAATGGATGATTAGCAATAAGTCATTCAATCCACTCAGCCTCTTCCCCTGCAGAGGATAACACATAGAGGTCTGATTTCTTGGATGAGAACTCAACACTTGTTTGCCTATTAATCTCCATAATTTTTCTGCTCCTCCTAGTGTGAACACATATCCACTAGTTGTCGACTTTCACTGAACTTTGAGTAGCACAAAGCAAACTCTTGAGTACCACTCAGGTATCTCATTAGCCTGTTAAGGGCATTCAAATGTGTATGGGATTATTAATGAGTCTGCAGATCATACCTACCTCAAAGGCTATGTCTTTTCAACATGTCTCATAGTTGCACCATCATTAGGTGTCAACCCTTTTATCATAATCATAATATCCCCACTTTTGAAACACATTATTGATTTATCGAGTTTGACTAAGGGTTATCCCTTGCCAACCAAAACTCACCCTTATACGTAATATGGTGACCACAATACTTAGGTGTTTCAAGCTAAATTTATTTGGATAGCACAATTTAACTCCATTTATAATAGAGATGTCACTTCCAATCAACAATCATGTCAATAAAACCAAGTAAATAATAGCCATTATATTTGACACACCACAAAGTTAAAGGCACTGATCTGAATTACTTGATTCATATACTAGGCTCTTTGAGAAATTTGTCAAATTATTTATACGATAGCTATATTACATGTTTCAAAGCATACAATGATTTTACTAAATTGTAAATCTTGTTCACTAAACATATTAGTCCAAAACTTTCCAGTACAAAACTGTTCAATACAAAATATCAAGTACAAAACTTTTAAATATCTTTTATGAATGACAAAATTTTCAATAGATGTAAGGGTAAGAAGAATACTTATTGTAGCAATATGACAAACATGTGAGTAGACATCAAATAAATCTACCCCATTTTTCAGTCAATCTATTAGCAGCATTAAGATTGCTACTGAACAATCAAAATTAAGTTTCTTCTACAAAACCCCACTTACTTACTATAGTTTTAGCCTCTTTCGGCAGATCAACTAAATTGAAGTATTATTGGATGACACATAATCATCTCACTGTCTACTAAAACTCTTCTTAGCTTATTTGTCATTCAGGTTTTAAGTGTCAGTAAGACTAGTTTTTGATTCCAACTGTGAATCATTGAGCATGTATGTATGACTAAATTATTTCATACATTTATCTTTGATGAACACATCCTCAAAGAACTCTGCAAGTCTAGATTCTTCTAATACAAATTAGATAGATCCAACATCTGTCCACCAAACTACATTCTGCACTTTCTAAACACACAACTATCTGTTGTAGATCCTACTTTAGGCCTTCTAGGGTTATGTATTCTAACATAATTATCACAACACAAAATCTCACTTTAACAAAACTATTTGTGTTTTCATGCCTTGATCTACAAGGTGTATTCAATTTAGAGTGTAGTAACACATTTAGAGATATGATTAACAATACAACATCAAACAACAGTCAATAATATAGAATTCAACATTTCACTAAGAGTTTGATTCTAACTTTTATCAATACTGTTTGATTGTTGTAAGTAGAGTGCAGTAGAGATTATGCTCAATGCAAACTTCTCTAAAGTTGTTAAACATATTCACCACCTCCATTAACACTGAACCCTTGATTTTTAGCATTTAACTAGATTTTAATTTATCACAATAACGAGTGTTACAGCCTCCATATATGTATGACAAATATTCAATAATCATCTACATAGGTGATTAAATATTTCTGACCAACAATCGTCTCATATAGTCACAAAGCTACTGAGATCACAAATATCAGAATGTATTGACTCAAGAAGTTGAGTGCTCCTAGAGACCATACTAAATGATTTTCTAGTAGTCATAATCTGAACACAACTTTTATATTTGTCATATTTAATGAAGTGTCATTTGGCACAGTTATGAGTTTTAACAAGAACAAACAAATTAATATATAGTTCACAGTGATTCTAAATTTCAAAACAATTTGGATGTTAAAGCTTTTGACTCAATAGCTTTTTAACTCCGTTTCCCCACAGTTTTGATAATTAGATCACATTTCTTCACAGACAATTGAATATATATTTCTCAAATCCTAGCCAATTATGCTAGGTTCAAGAACATAATTAGAACTATTATTTTTAATTGTTTCATTTGTTAAACTCAACTTATACATGCGATTGACAATGTATGCACCTTATAAGAGCTAATACAAGATTACTCTATCACAAAAATTGTTCGCTTTCTCTAGTGATTCTAACAACGTCCCCGTGCTCAAACAAATTGAGCTATATTTTCTTTATTCGTTCTTCATCATCTTCGAAACACTAAGCGAGATAATGACCCATATTTTATAATTCAATTTTGCACACACAGTACAATGAACGATAAAGAACAAAACGTAAATAATGGAGTCATATTCTGCATTACAGGATACTCCTATCTAAGTTACGGACATTTGTCATAGATCTTATACAAAAATTTTAATTATTAGAGAAGCAAATATATAATCTCACACAAACTGCAAACAATAGATTTGTCAAAATATCTATACACATAGTATGATAAAATACTTAACAACCCTAAACATGCTAGTTTTCCAAAGCGAGAATAACTATGATCTAAAACTCTCAATCATATGATCAAACGCACAGAACGTTAACACATTCATCACATGAAAAATACTAAGAAAGTTAGAGTAGATCATACCGACACTTCATGTTAGAAGTGTTTTCCAAATTCGATGGAGAAGCCTGCGTAGTGCAGACTTATTCAACCGTAATGCATATCCATCGTCTCCAACACACAATTTGTAGGTAACTTTGAAGTTCCTACATTCATCAAATTGTTAAAGATTAACCAATTAAACAAATTATTGACACCGTTTAATTATAGCAACAATTTAATTTGGAGATCCAAACTTTATAATCAAAACTATAACTTATCAAAATAAATATTTGATCCATAGCACGTAGCCAAAGCAGTTATTCAGATTTGTATTTAATTGAACAATGCTTAATACGGTTTTGAACTTTAGCACTTAGCAACAAAATTCAAACAAATAATTAAATAACAATTTAAATTTGTTGAATAACTTATCTTTAATTTATATCTGCAGCAAATCCAGTCTTCTGCCCAAACACGGACTACAAATCAATATCCAATGGGTTGTCTGTACTAGTTAGATCTAGATTTGATTCATTTTGACTGGATCTGGATCTGATCCAACAGTCCAAACACCAAACAGCAGTCACCAACCAATAGAGAAGCTGTTGGACTGGATCTGCTCCAACCATCCGAACACAGAACACCATAATCCACCAATTGAAAAAATCAAAATTTTGGATCTGAGTAGTCTCCTTCTTCTCCTTCAATCTCACACAAAGATCAATGGATATAATGGGGGAGGAAGAGGCAGCACGGACTACAGTCTCCAGAGGGTGGTTCGACGACCTCCGGCGGCTCGCGCCTAGCGACGGCTGATGCGTCGGCAGCGACGGCGGCTCGCTGCTCGCGCCCCCGCGACAGCAGCGACAGCGGCTCGCGCCCCCTGCGACGGCAGCCACGGCGGCTCGCTGCTCGCGCCCCCGCGACGGCAGCGACGGCGGCTCGCGCCCCCTGCGACAGCAGCGACGGCCGGAGCGTCTGCAGCGACGATTGGGATCCGCGACGACGACTGGAGTGCGACTGTCTTCGATCATCCATGACGGCGACAACAGATCCAAGGAGGAAGACGACTAGATCGAACGACGACGGCGCTCTGCCATCGTGACGGCTGCGGTGTTCGGGATCTGCGACGACTCCCACAGTGGTCGGAGGCAGCAGCGACGGCTACAAAGGTTGGAGGTAAAGATACTTAATATCTTAAGATTGTTAATACTGATTTGGGGAAATTAGGGTTAGGGTTAATCTCTAGCCGCTTAAGATATTTTACCCTGCTTATCAGTATTGGAATATCACAGAGCACTACCTCTAGACCAGCTTATATAAAGATTAGACTGGGTTTAGGGTAATGGGCTTTTAGCCCACTCAACCCGTTCCAATAATTAATACATAACACGTGTAAACCCGTGTTGCCCCATAGAATAATATACACAATATTATCCTATTATACTGAGAATATACATATACATCCAACATACAACAAGATTCCCTTACATAAAAAAAATATCAAAACTAGTTTGCGATCCTATACATAAAAAATAAACATCAAAATTTATACAATATGAGGAAATCAGTCGGCTACCAAAATCTATACATCAAAATTCGACTTCCAAAATTTCAAGTACAAAGTACATTACCCCCTACTTAATATTGTCCATATTTACGGTCATCAGTCGATAGACGACATATCTGCAGTGCTCCTCGGACTGTGCGCACCACGACCCCGTGCAACCCTTCCTCTTCCGCGTCTACTAGTTGCATTCAATCTCTCATCCTGTATTGTAACAAAATTTGAATAATTTAAATGTACATTTAATTAACAATTCAAAACAACTGCATGGTGTTTAATATGATAAAATGCTACACCAAATATTCGATACTACCTGCGACGTACTAGTGCCACCGGATGTTTTCCTCTTCGTACATCGACGTTTATTATGTCCTGTTTGACTGCATTCGAAACAAGTTATCCCTGTAGCTGCTCCGTCTGTCACATCCATGTCATTCCGAATCCACGTAGATCTAGGTCTACCCTTCCGACATCTTCTTAGTGTGTCATCCGCTTTCAGTGTTAGTCCCAATTGAGCAGGCCAGTATGCTTCATCTTGAATTGGATTGAAAGTTGGCAGCCAAGTGCATAATAAGCAATCCGTAGAATAGAAAGGGTCAACATAAGGCCGGTAATCCAAAGCCCTAGATGCACAAGCGGCCAAAGCATGAGAACAAGGCATATGGTAAAACTGGAATTTTTGGCAGGTACAAGTACATGCTCCTAAGTCGACAGTATGCAGGTTCCCACCCCTTCGTCGGTTTCTTTCAAATCTGATACCGGTTTTAACTTGAAATACACCGGGGCTATGATGTAACATTATAGCCTCGTGTAAGTTAGCTCTCTCTCGTCGTTTATCAAGAAGAGCTTCAACACGCGGAGACCAAATTTTCCCATCATTTATCATTTTCTGTGCCGCCTGACGACGTTCAGTGGGTAGAATATCATCTCAACAATAGCGGTAACGGGCAAGCTACGTACCCCCTTCAACACAGAATTAAATACTTCACTACCATTCGTAGTCATGATGCCTACCGATGACCTCCATCTGCCGCTAGTGCCCATTTCTCTATTGGTTTCTCCTTCAGTCAATTAGTCGCCTCGACCTTCACCGACTCAATCTCTGTCATTCCTTTTTGTAGCTTTTTTGGCTGATTTTGACATGACACTACCTTCATCTTGTTCCTCAACTCCTTGTTACCAAATTTTAAAAAAAAAAATTCGTAGAAAAATGCTGCATACAGTAACGGTGATAGGCATGTGGCTCATTCCAAGATCCGTTTTGCAACTCCATGCACGAGAGAATACCGACATGACGATTGGAGATTACGCATAGCCCTTGACGGTCCGTTACGTAGTATCGAATACAACTCATGAACCAAGTCCAACTTTCTATACTTTTTGCATCGACTATGGCAAAGGCAAATGGAAATAGCCGATCACTAGCATCAGGGGCTACCGCTATCAGTAAACATTCCTTATATCTACCATACAAATGTGTACCATCAATACTTATTACCGGTCTGCTAGACTTAAATTCTTCTATCGAAGCTGCAAAACTCCAGAAAACTCTCTTGAATGTCTCCTCACCTTGGCCGGCCGGAACTTTATCCCATTTAACATATGTACCGGGATTTGAAGCTTGCAATGCTGATAATAGAAGAGGCAACTTCGTATATGCTTCCGCAAACCCACCATAGAGCCTCTCAATAGCTCGTTGTTTCCCTCGCCATGCCTTGTTGTAAGAAATCTTATAATTGACGTCTTTCAACACTATCTCAATGATCGTCTTTGGCGTTATCCCTATTTGTCCCCTCACAACATTCAAAATTAAATTTGAAACTAATTTGGAGTCAACTTTCCTGTGATCCTGTGTCAATATTGGATTGATGCAGGTATGAGAACCTCCTAATTTCGTCACAACAAAGTGAGTCTGTCTAGTTGGAATTATTGCACGAAATCTCCACGGACAGGCTGGCTGTACCACATCGGAGTGTGCTAATTGTTCCGATATTGTTCTAACCCTTGGTGCCATTTTACATTTAACATCAAATATGGTTTTGTTTGACCTGACCGTGACATACTCTCGATGTTCCTTGATGGAAAAAATTTTCACGGCATTTATCACGACATCTTTGCTTGTGAATTTCTGGCCAATGCACAAGTCACGTGGGTCAGATGATCTGGATGACTCTTCACCAAAGTGGTATACTCCAGCAATGTTACCGAATTCCACCTGTCCAATATCATGAACGGTTGATGAAACCAATTGGGTCGTTGGGACGGCCCGTTCCACATTTTGTTGCAAATCATTAACGACGTTTGCTCCATTAACGTCAGGATTCGCATCATGGACGTGCACATTTTCTTCATCTTCATCTTCACCGTCCTCTACATCTTCCACCTCTTCTTCATGTTCTTCATCTTCTATTAGGTCATTGTTAACCAAAACATGCTCGAAGGTTTCAATAATATTTTCATTTTCGACGAGATTGCGTATGAAAATGGAAGGAATTGGGATTTCATCTTCTACAAGACTAAATGTATTTTGAGTTGTTAATATGTCACCATGTGGAGGAGACAAGCTAACACTCAACTGTATCGGATCATTGGGAATCATCTGAGAGGTCTGTACTTCGGGTATTGGAGTTGACACACGACCAACTTGTGGACTACGTATGTGAATCTTGGTTTGCTCTATATACAATTCCATTGCAGACCAACTACTGTATGGATCAAGCGACCTTGCTATCATAGCAACTAATGAGTCATCATCAACTATAGGTACTGACATAAAAATAGGGCCTCCTTTGCCTTTTCCAGCTGCATACCTAGCTTTAATTTGAACACTCCATTCACCTTTATCCCATTTAGTTACTTCGTATACCTTATCTATCAATTCTTACATTTTTATATTCCGATTGGCCCAAACTATCACCGGTTGTACACCTTTATAGCAAAATCCTACTTTCCGGTCTTCAACTATTTTCCCCCCCATAATACAATCAAATTGGAATTTTGAAGTCCATACCTATACATTAGTACACAAATTTGGATTCAATATACAATCGTGAACAAAATTTTTTAATTGATATTAACAAATATAAAGCATGGCATTTAACCATTTCATATAAATATATATATGTGTGTGTGTGTGTGTGTGTGTTATATTCATAATAGCATAGTCAAAGTGAACACACTTGTTATGCTCATCACCGGCCCTTACATAGTCACATGCACAAGCTATCTTCATATTGAGAGATATAAAGAACCAAATACGGTAATCTTGAGAGGAGAGAAATCTATATAAGTATGTGTCTATGCACAAGATATCTCCTAACACTTCATCTCCTCACACAATTGTGAAGTGTCTTTCACAAAACCAGTAGAAGTCATCTCCAACAAATTCATCTTTATTTCAATTGTGCATGTTACTATATATGTATCATATTTCATCTTTATTTCAATCTCCACACAATTCATCTTTATTTCAAATGTGAAGTGTCACATCATAGAATGAGTCCTAATTGTAACCAACACCCACAATCAACCGTTCAACAATCAATTTGGGTCATATTTTTGGGTCTACTTGTAACTCTAATACATTCAAAACTAAGTATTCCTCACTATGTATCCAATTCCTCAAAAAATTTTCAATAAACAAACAATCAATTTGGGTCACATTATTAACAACAAGTGAAAAATAAATGTAACCAACACCAACAATCAACCATCACAATACTATAGTTTTGGGGATTGGATATGATTTGGGGATTTCCAAAATCCGTAGTGAAGAGAGTGATTTCGACGAAGTGTGAGGAGAGAGGTCGGGTGGATAAGTAAGAAACTTAGATTAAAGGAATTTTGGGGGAGAAATTAGGGAGTTAGGGTTTTGGGTTTTTGGGAGAGGGCGGAGAGGTCGTTATTTGGGGAATAGCGATAGAAGAATAAAGAGAAACAGTGGGGTAGTCGTAACTTAAAAGCAATTAGGGGCCCATCTGAGGTCGCTATTGGGAATAGCGACCTCAGTTAGCAGTGCCCGCTAGTGCCATTAGCGACCTCCTTTACACATACTCAGTCCAATCCCCCCCGTAATCTACCAAGTGTGGGAGTACAAATTTGATGGGTATGAAGAGGCCGCTATTCCCAATAGCGGCCGCTGCTGACGTGGCAGTGGCTAGCCCATGAACGCTAATAGTTTGAGACCTGGCCTAAAAATGTAAATAGTATCAAAAAGTGGCCTAGTACGGCAAAAAATTCAAAAAAAAGGGTTAGGTCCCAGACTAGTATAGATCGCAGCCACAGAATCATAGATAATGCATTACAACCTCATCACATATCATCATAGTGATCAAATTCCACAACCAATCCTTATCTCCTCATTATCTTTTCCTTAACTAAACCAACAATGCTTTTCCAATGTGCTTTGTTTATCATGATTATGCCATCCAATTCAAACCTCAGCACGGTGGACATGTGGTGGTGTTGGGTGCAGAAACTATAAAGAAACTAACTGATAAGTTCCACAAAGATTAAAAAAGCCCAAAAGCAGAACACTATTAGAATATCCTTCACTTGAAAGCTCAGCAACTTATCAATTATCATTAAGTACACCATTATTACATATATAATAATTTACACACTTGACAAATACAAGTACTGGAATACACCCAAGAAAAAGACAGAAAATGAAGGGCACTAAAAGCACAGAAAGAGATAATATAGGAAGCCATAACAACAAGCATCACAACTAGGACCTGCTTTTGAATGGGATAGCTCTTATGACTATTGTGTGATAGAAGGCTGCAAGTGCAGCTCCAATGAATGGACCAACCCAGAAAATCCACTGCAAAATTAAATTACAGTTGTTAGTAGTTAATGTAAGTTCAAATTAAGTTTTGTTAGAGCCCTTAAATCAAAAGGAAATATGATTTACTTGGTCATCCCAAGCATGGTCCTTGTTGTAGATGATGGCAGCACCAAGACTTCTTGCAGGGTTGATGCCAGTGCCTGTGATGGGGATAGTTGCCAAGTGGACTAGGAACACTGCAAACCCAATTGGCAAGGGTGCAAGAATCTGTACATGCAGAACCAAACCAAACCAAACCAAACCCCTAACTAATTAGTTTCACACACACATATATATATAACTATACCCTAATTTTGCTTTAATATTCGTATCCTCTGGAACTAGCTAGCTAATTAATCAAGATGAGAAAGAAAGGATGCATGCTTACAGGGACATGGGAGTCTCTGGCGCTCCTCTTGGCATCGGTTGCAGAGAAGACGGTGTAGACAAGAACGAAGGTGCCCACAATTTCAGCACCCAAACCATCACCCTTTGTGTAGCCTGGGGCAACAACATTGGCACCACCGCCGTTGGTCTCATACAAGCCCTTCTTGAATCCTTTAACCACTCCAGCACCACAAATGGCACCCAAACACTGCATCACCATGTAGAAGATGGCCCTAGTCAGGGACAACTTCCTTGCCAAGAACAGACCAAAAGTCACTGCTGGGTTTATGTGCCCACCTGTCCACAAAAATTATATATACGAAATATTATTTCAAGAAACAGAGATCGATGATCGAGCTAGCTAGCAAGCGTATAACTAAGTACCAGAGACTCCAGCAGTAGAGTAGACTAGAGCGAAGATCATGCCCCCGAAAGCCCAAGCAATCCCCTGAATCCCCACAGTTCCACACTTGGTAGGCGACTTCACCACCCCCATGACCGTAAGGAGAGTAATATAAAGAAACAAGAAAGTTGCGATGAACTCTGCAATCCCGGCCCTATAGAAAGACCATGACATGAGCTCGGCAGCCTCAAAGAGTGGCGCCGGGGGTGGCTCCGTATAGTCCTTGCTCTCCACCTGTGCCGCAGTCCCTAACGGCTGCCTCTCCGAATACTTGTTGGCTCCTAGGCTCACATCCTCCTCTTTCCCCTCCATCTCTTACTTTATTAATTATTAATTATGCTTACTGATCGAATATTGAATGAGGCCGGTGTAGGGAAAGAGTGTATACTGTAGGGGAGTACTTATAGTTATAGAATTGGTGTTGTTTTGTATAATAAATAAAAATACTCTAGTCTATGCTGAAGAGATAGGATTAACAAAGTTGATAAGATAATTAGCGATGCATTACATTAATGATTGGTGGGGCCCAGTGGATCCTTATTTTAACACACTCAATTTAGCCACCCAAGTGTTGTTAACTGGCCGCATGGAAATGTGTGGGGCCCACCGTGACAATTGCACCTAACCATACATGTCAGCCTAACCGACCAAGCCATGATCCACCGTCCACGTGGCAGTAGGTGATGTCATCTAATGGATATTTATATATATATATATAAATTTTATTTTATTTATTGTTTTGAGTGCATGTATATAGTATAGTTTGAAACTTTGAATGATTTAATTTATTTCTTGAGTTATGGTCATTGGATCGGATCTTTCTCGTCTGGGAATTTTGATCTATAAAGATCAAGTATTAAAGGCATTAGTTTATCTCTACTACCATAATGGGAGAAGGCCTTAGTTCTTAATTCAAGCCGTGCAACGCACGTGTTGGTAAATATTTTTTTTTTGCCCTTTTCATTCCCACCCACTAAAAAAAATTCCTCCACGTGCAAATCACGTAATTTTTTTTCCCTTTTCATTCCCCCCTCAAAAAAAAAATCCCACGTGCAAAGCACGTGTATAATACTAGTTTAGTTTTAATTTGAATTGGTATTGAGCCTGATGCAAGCGAGATTAACACCGGCTAAACCTAACTATACGAGTCTGGCTCTATCCGAGTAAATTAACCTTGGCTTGGCTTGGCTTGTATTTAGCAGAGTTCATGATGTTCGAATCGCCGTGGACTTAATTAATGTGTATACTCTCTTTTTATTCGAACAAAAAATAAATATTTTCTATTAATGAGTAATAAATAATAATGAGATGTACAAGTGGACTTAGGAAAATTGGTGCAAAGATACAAGGCAACCTAAAAAAAAACAAACTGAAATTATAAATGAAAGCATAATATTGGAGAATACATTATTGGGGAACTAATTAAACAAATTCATAATATTGGAGAAGACAAATAGAAAAAGAAGAGAAAAACAAACCAAAAGAAAAAGGAAAAACAACAAGGCATCAGTATTATTTTATTTCCTATTCTTTCGTCTTTCTTTCGGCCATCCTTGTCTTTCCTTTTAGGAATTTTGTTGTAAAATTTTCCTTAATGAAATAGTTTGACATACTTTATATCATGAAATATTATAACCGCACTATAATTATTATACCATTTAATTTGTTTTTCTTCAAGACATTGTACCTGTACAACTACTAGATTTAACTACTAGTTGTTCCTATTCATTTTCATTGAAAATAAATCATCATTTTTGGATGCAAAGCACATACATCCCATGATATCTGCAAATTTAAGCATATATATATAAGATGAACAAGTTTCTAAAAAGCTTCAGAACATTCTGTGGAATAATTTTTTTTAATCGTTAAACACAGGGGTAAAACCCCCTGCGTTTCATTAAAAAGAATTTAACAAAACATACAACTAAAATAAGGCTTATGAAGTTTAGAACCCAACACGTTGGGTTCTGAAACTCATATACCCCAACCATCAAACAAAAAATACAGCGAAATTTAGTCCTAGTGATTGGCTGCCTCCTGCCAGAGTAAATTTTTCGTGCCAATTTGGGCTCACTCTCTCACTCAGTCCCTCGTTTGTACACCGTTTACCGTTTCCAACTATCGTACGCTCTCCCTCGTCGCCCTCAGCAGTGACCCAAACTGTAGGGTTATATGATTAGACAAAAATAAATTTATTTATTTGTTATTTTATTTATAGAACATTTTTTGGTTTATTCACAAATATTGATATTGTGCATCAACAAGGTCTATATTGCATAGTAATTAAGTCTATGCACAAAGAACACATTCACAGTCTATAATAGAACTGGGCATTCTATTTGGCAGACTATAGCACAACAAGTGAGAGGGTCGACTCGAACTTGTTGTGCTAGTTCGTTTAGTACGAATTGATGGAACAAAAAATGATTACACTTGTAAATAACCACACGACAGTATTATCGTTAAAGGCAATATAAATATGACCTCTAAATTCTGAGCATATAGTGAACTCATTTTTTAATATCGCGCATTTTGATAAATCAAAGAGTGAGGTCTTCTAGACCAATACCTTGATACATTGGATATGTCTTATTAGAAATATGAGAACATGTATTTATAATACGGAATCCTATCTCCAAAATTAAAGAGAAGATATTCCCTTGTTCATTTAACAAAGGTTATAAACATGACAAAAAAATCCCATGGGTATATTTTACAGAAAAAAATATTTTATTATATACAAAATTTTATTTTGTAAAAAATAAAATTTAGAGTCATTGTCAGATTGTATAAAAGGTTAAATGTGAAAACAAGGTTTAAGTTACAAATTGACTCATGGAGGTGGTATCACGAATTCCAATGGTACATTTGTGAATATCGGTAATTGAGGTGTCTTGTAGAACTATATTGTGACATTGGTCTAATAATAATGTAGATTTTAGTTGGGTAGCAAAATACAAATATATAGTGGACAGTATTGTAATTTTATCCTAACTAGGATTTTCTAAAGTTCCTAACCCTAGGCTTTCATCTCCTTTATAAATTTGAGAACTAGGATGAAACCTAGCTGTCTCTCTTGTGCCTCCCATCAGCATATAGAAGAAAAGTAGAGGAAGAACTAGAGTTAGAATTGAAGAAGAAAAATAAACAAGAAATCGAAATTTGAAGGTAAAACTTATTAGTTTCTGTTCTTATTTTTCTAATTGAAATTAGATTAAATATTTGATCATTGTGATGTTGGAAATAGGAAGAACAAACCACAACAGAAGGGTTGTTTTTTTTTTCTTTCACAGTGCCGTACTCCGGACCCATTAAAATGTTTTTGGTGGATCAATCTTGATGATGGATGATGATGGATCATGTATTCAATGTTTTTTTTTTGTTTGTTTGTTGTCATTAATTATCTAGATCATGTATTCCCGTTAAACTAGGTTAACATTGTTAATTCCTTGTAAATCATGTATTTTTTTGACGTTTGATATGATTTCAAGATTTTTTATTTTTATTATTATTATTTTTTTTTTTGACGTTTGACATGTATTCACTGTTAATAATTTAGATCATAAGGTGTATTCACCGTTTAGTTTTATAATTCTGTTCATATGGTTTTATGATCTAAATTGTTTTGAATTTTTTTAATTATTAACTATACCAATAATTTAGATCTCAATTTTTTAAAATATAAGTTTAGATCTAATAATTATTCATGATTGTTAGATTTTTTTTTTATTGGTAATAACTTGATATTTTGAGATCTTAGATGATATTGGTAGAAACAGTTATAATTAAAGGATTGTATAATTTTGCTTTCCGCTACGTTGCATTATTATACTACCTGTGGATGTATGTATATGTTTGTGAGAATCCCCCCATTACCTGAACTTGTTATCTTTTATTTTGTTATTCAGTGATGTAAACCTCCTTATGTTGAGGTGGTTTTATTATTCATTCATGTAAACCTCCTTATGTTGAGGTAGTTTTGTTATTCATTAATGTAAACTTCCTTATGTTGAGGTAGTTTTATTGCAATTTAATGTAAGCCTCCTTATGTTGAGATAGTTTAAATTTTGTAAATATCGATGGAGCAAAGACAAAGCAAAGAAGGAGGACATGAAGACTAGATCTCTAGGTTCTCTATTGCAGAGATACATCGAAATATTGTTCTGGCCATGTGTTTGGTTGGAGGATGAATGTTTTATTTTTGTTGATATTTCTGTTTTAAATTGTATTGAATGTTAATTGAGCAAAAAACAGATATGTCTTTTAATTTCTTTATTTAAAAATATCGAGTGGGAAAGGGTTCTTAATGAAACCGACGACCTTCCATTATCTATTCACAATAGTATTGAAACGGTACCTCGTCTTCCTTTGTGAAGCTCCCTAACGGAGGATACTTAACATGGACTATAAGTGTGAATTTCTTTAAGTTAGAATATGAATTGGTAGCGATTCTTTCATCGAGGACTTGATTCATGCAATTAATTTTAGATTCTTGATAATGGTGCACACTCGACCAATAAATAATGGTAAACTCCCCAACGGATATTTATCGTTAAGTATTGGCGGCCAAAAAAATCGGATGTTAATTTGACATATCAAGTCTAAAAAAATTAATGGGTTTCCCGTTAGTTAGTGAGAGCAAATTTTCCCAACGAAATTTATAATCATAGGACTAGTCATCCGATTTTTCTCTATAAGTTTATGGTTTGAGGAACCCCATAATGATTATGATGAGAATTTAAAAAAGTTTTGTTTAAACCATTTTTGCTCTAGTTCTTATATTATTTTTAAAATTATTTTAGATGTTTTCCGGCATGAACCCACTCTTTATGATTCTTAAAGACAATAAGTTAGAAGGACCTAATTATGTTAATTGGAAACGCAATCTTGACATTGTACCTCTCAGAATAATAAATTTGTACTTCTAGAAAAGAAACCTGATGAGCTCACGGATGAAACTTCCCAATAAGATTTTGATTATCATGAAGCATGGGTTAAGGCTGATGACATGGAAATGTTATATTTTGGCGTCCATGTCAAATGTGCTTCAACACCAACACAATAAAATGCCGTATGCTTTAGATATGATAACTAGCTTAAAAGAAATGTTTGCCAGTCAATCACAAGCCGCAAGGCAAGTTGCGATAAAAGCAATAATGAATGCTGAGATGGCTGAGGGTACTCCTGTTCGTGAGCATGTCTTGAAAATGATGGGGTTCCTTAATGAACTTCCGATTCTTGGTGCAGTAATCGATAAGGAAACCCAAATTGATATGATCCTTCAGACGCTACCACACTCATTCAACCAATTCACGCTCAATTACAATATGAGCAAAATGAATCTGAACTGATGAATGAGTTGATTGCGGCTGAAGGTATCGTTAAGCAAAAAAGTAGTGTTTTCATTGGTGAAACTTTTTCTATCAAACAGAAAGGTAAGATAGGAAAGAAGAAGCAAGGCAAAAATTTTAATGGTAAATCTGGTTTTGGGAAACCAACAAAGCTTGTGAATTAGGAGAATAAACCAAAGGAAAAATGTTTCCACTGCGGTATCAAAGGGCATTGGAAAGGGAATTGCGTGAAATATATGGCAAAGAAAAATGTCAACTCAGGTATGCCTGAATCACTAGTTGTTGAAACATGTTTTGTGGAGAAGTCTATAGACACTTGGTGTTTTGACTCAAGAGCTACTGACCATGTTTGTAATTTCATGTAGGGGTTCAAGACAATAAGGGAACTAAGTGCTGGCGAAGTTGACATTTATCTAGGATCACAACATCGAGTTAAAGCTGTAACAGTAGGATCAGTTGATTTGCAGTTTAGTGATAAAAGATCTTTCGTTTTGAATAATGTTCTTTATGTTCCAGATATGAGGAGAAATTTAATTTCAGTTAAATCTTTATGAAAACATGGATATTCTACTTTATTTGAGGACAAAGCCATAGTTCGTAAGAATGGCAAGTTTATTTGTTCTGGAATAATAAAAGATGAATTATATTTGCTTCATACTATTTCTTCCAAACTGCCTATTAATGAAACTAATGTCTTATCTAGTACTATATCAAACAAAAGAAAAATACTTCTAGTAATTCTAAGGCTTTTTGGCACTTACGTCTAGGACATATTAACCCTGACAGGATTGACAAATTGGTTAAAAGTGGATCTTTGGGTCCCTTGGCAGAGGAGCCTATGCCAGTTTGTGAATCTTGTTTGCAAGGGAAAATGACTAGAAGACCATATTCTGGAAAAGTAAATAGAGCCAAAGAATCTTTAGAATTGGTACACACAGATGTATGCGGGCCTATGAGCACTAGTGCAGGGGGAGGCTATGAGTATTTTGTGACTTTCACAGTGATTACTCAAGATATGGCTATGTATACCTAATGCGTCATAAGTCTGAAACTTTTGAGAAATTCAAGGAGTTTAAGACAAAAAGTGAAAAGCAATTAGGTAAACACTTGAAGATTCTTCAAACAGATCGAGGAGGAGAGTACCTCTCTAGTGAGTTTCGGAATTATCTTACGCAGTGTGGGATTGTACCACAGTTATCTGCACCTAACTGTCCCCAACAGAATGGTGTGGCTGAGAGGAGGAATAAGACTTTACTTGATATGGTTAGATCTATGATAAGTTACATTACCTATATCTTTTTGGGGATATGCCCTACTTACAGCAGTTTATCTTTTGAACTTGGTTCCATCTAAGACTGTTGATAGCACACCTACTCAGTTATGGGGTGGGAGACAACCAAGTATACAACACTTGCGTATATGGGTTGCACTGCATATGTGCAAAAGCAACAACCAGATAAGTTGGAAACAAGATCAAAAGCTTGTCTGTTCATTGGGTATCCAAAAGGAACTCGTGGAGGCATGTTTTATAGCCATAGTGAACAGAAAGTATTTGTTTCAACACATGCTGTTTATCTAGAGGAAGACTATGTGATGAAACATAATTCACGAAGTGACTTGATTTTGCATGAGTTGTCAGATGATTCGATACCAAGATCTGCAAATTTACCTAATACTACTTTAGTTACCACAGAAAATTCTAATATTACACCTGTACTTCATCGTAGTGGGAGGGAAACCAGACTACCTGGTAGATACATGCTTTTAGGGGAAACCTCTGGGCCCATCCTTGATGAGCATGACTTAGATCCCAGACACCACAAAGAGGCACTTAAAGATGTTGACTCAGAATCCTGGCAAAAGGCCATGAAATCAGAAATGGAGTCTATGTACTCTAACAAAGTCTGGAATCTTGTAGAACCACCTGCAAATATTAAACCTATTGGATGCAAGTGGGTATACAAGAGAAAGAGAGGAGTAGATAGGAAGGTTGAAACATTCAAGGCACGATTAGTGGCAAAGGGTTTTAATCAAAAGGAAGGCATTGATTATGAAGAAAAATTTTCGCCAGTGGCTATGTTGAAATCTATTCGAACTCTCTTATCCATTGCAGCTCATTTCGATTATGAAATTTGGCAAATAGATGTCAAGACCGCATTCTTAAATGGGCATCTTGAAGAAGAGATTTACATGTCTCAACCAGATGGTTTCATAGTTAAGGGCCAAGAGGATAAAGTATGCAAGTTGGATAGATCGATTTATGGACTAAAACAACCATCTAGAAGTTGGAACATGTGCTTTGATCAAAAGATAAAGTCTTATGGTTTCGATCAAAACGAAGATGAACATTGTGTGTACAAAAAGATTGTGGGCAAAGTAGTGGTATTTTTAATTCTTTATGTTGATGACATTCTGCTCATTGGTAAAGATGTAGGAGTCATGACAACGATCAAGATTTGGTTGTCAAAACAGTTTGATATGAAGGACTTGGGGGAAGCCAGTTATATTCTTGGCATTAAGCTCATTCGAGATCGCCAGAAAAGAAAAATTGGACTTTCCCAAGCTGCGTATATAGATAAGATACTGGTTCGTTTTGGCATGCAAAATTCTAAGAAAGGTCTTTTACCGAATACCTCTTTCCAAAGAACAGTGTCCAAAAGTAGCTGAGGAAAGAGAGAAAATGAGATCAGTTCCTTATGCATCAGCAGTAGGAAGTCTCATGTATGCCATGCTTTGTACACGACCAGACCTCTGTTACGCAGTTGGTATGGTCAGCAGGTATCAATCAGATCCAGGCTTCGGACATTGGTTAGCTGTTAAACACATAATGAAGTACCTCAATGCTACAAAAGATTATGTGTTAATATACAGTAGTTCCGAATTGTCACCAAGAGGTTACACAGATTCTGATTTCCAATCAGACAAAGATGCTAGTAAGTCTACTTCTGGATATGTTATTCACCTTGGGTGGAGGGGCCATCAGTTGGAGAAGTGTGAAGCAATCTTGTATTGCTGATTCCACCATGGAAGCTGAGTATGTGGCTGCGTCTGAAGCAGCTAAAGAAGCAGTATGGCTCAGACAGTTTCTTTCAGATCTTGGAGTTGTCCCATTGGCATTGTTACCTATGATTTTATATTGTGACAACACTGGTGCAATTGCACAATCTAAGGAACCAAGAAACCACAAGAAGGCAAAACACATTAAGCGGAAGTATCACATCATCAGAGATTTTGTCAACAATGGAGAAATCGTTATAACAAAGATACCAACAGCTAATAACGTCGTAGATCCTTTTACAAAGACATTGCTGTAAAAGAGTTTTGAGTCTCATCTGGGCAGCATGGGTCTTAAGATGGATCAGATTGCTATTTTTTGAGTGATTGTTAGTATACCCTCAAAGTTTATCTTTAAACTTCGAGTGCAAGTGGGAGTTGTAGGGTTTTATGATTAGTCAGAAATAAATTTATTTATTTGTTATTCTATTTATAGAGCAATTTTTGGTTTATTCACAAATATTGATATTGTGCATCAACAAGGTCCATATTGCATAGTAATTAAGTCTATGCACAAAGAACACATTCACAGTTTATAATAGAACTGGACATTCTATTTGGCAGACTGTAGCATAACAAGTGAGAGGGTTGACTCGAACTTGTTGTGCTAGTTCGTTTAGTACGAATTGATGGAACAAAAAATGATTACACTTGTAAATAACCACAAGACAGTGTTATCGTTAAAGACAATATAAACATGACCTCTAAATCTGAGCATATAGTGAACTCATTTTTTAATATCGCGCATTTTGATAAATCAAAGAGTGTGGTCTTCTAAACCAATACCTCGATGCATTGGATGTGTCTCATTAGAAATATGAGAACATGTATTTATAATACGGAATCCTATCTCTAAAAAGAGAAGATATTCCCTTGTTCATTTAACAAAGGTTATAATCTAACAATAAAATCCCATGGGTATATTTTACAGAAAAAATATATTCTATTATATACAAAATTTTATTTTGTAAAAAATAAATTTTAGAGTCATTGTCAGATTGTATAAAAGGTTAAATGTGAAAATAAGGTTTAAGTTACAAATTGACCCATGGAGGTGATATCACGAATTCCAAGGGTGCATTTGTGAATATTGGTAAAGGAGGGGTGTCTTGTAGAACTATATTGTGACAGTGGTCTAATAATAATGTAGATTTTAGTTGGGAAGCAAAATACAAATACATAGTGGACAGTGTTGTAATTTTATCCTAACTAGGATTTCCTAAAGTTCCTAATCCTAGGCTTTCATCTCTTCTATCAATTTGAGAGCAAGGATAAAACCTAGCTGTCTCTCTTGTGCCTCCCACCAGGATATAGAAGAAAAGGAGAGGAAGAACTAGTGTTAGAATTGAAGGAGAAAAAGAAACAAGAAATCGAAACTTGAAGGTAAAACTTATTGATTTCTGTTCTTATTTTTCTAATTGAGATTAGATTAAATATTAGATCATTGTGATCTTGGAAATAGGGAAGAACAAATCCTAACAACAACAAGTGTAAGCACCATATGAGAGACACCGCAGATACTCCACCAATCTGACAACTTCATGTCAAGATTGAGTCATCGTTCTCATCCCCTTGCTTCACCCTCGATGACTCTCACCATAACTTCGTAACGAGGGTAGACATCGCACCTGACCCCTGCGAGCCCTCTGACATGAAAGAAACCAACGGCACCATTCACTTTGACCAACCAAGGTCAAAGTAGAGCCCAAACTATAAATTTGCCTGACAAGAATCGCCCACACCAACCAGAGCACATTTTCCTGCTAACTGTGAATCGGTTATAATTTGGTTATTAGGATCGAATTTCGATTTGAATTTCAAAAATATATTTGAAATTCAAATCTCCCCCTAACCACAAAGAAATATTTGGATATACGGGAATTCCTTTTGTGGAGGGAAAAAAATTTCTCCTCCACACCCTTCAAATCTAATTGGAATTTTAAATCTCCAATTCAAAATTCAAATCGATTCAAATTTTCCTCCAAATATAATTTTAAATTTCAAAACTCAATTTTGAAATTCAAAAATCAAATTTACCCCCCATCGGCAGCAACCTCCCCCCTTTGTCGTCGATCTCTATGGTCGACCAGCCATGCCAACTCAGAAACTAGTCAAATCCGACCAATTCTGAGACCAGCCATGCCAACTCGTCGGCGAAAGCCACGACCTACCCTCCCTGACGATGCTAGCACCATTGCCAACTTCGACGAAGTCCACGACCGGCAACCAAGTCTTCCCAAACCGCAACCCGATGAATCGCTGCCAGCCCCGATGCAGCCTCGATGAGAACGTTCACTCCAAGTAGCCTCCAGCGCTGTCGACGAAAACCTCCGTCATACCCACCCGGACATCAGACGCCAACCCCCTTCAATCTGACCTCACCGGCAACCCACAACTCGCTGTGTTGACCCACCGTATCACCCCCCCTTCGCACGAACAACCACCATATTGCTCACCCCAAGATAGCTCCGCTCCTGCAACGCTCGGCGGTGTGCCCCAATTCCAATACCCCCGACTGAAAGCATCGCCGGTGTCAGACGACCGCGACGCTAATGCTGGGAGAACAACAATTATTCTTCGTTCTTCAAAAAGTTCATGACATTAGTTGGTTGGTGGTCCCGTATATTTCCCTTACACTAGTACCAAAATGGTAACTTATTAACGGTAAAAAAATTGTCATTCTTCTCTTAACATTTTTCTTCCCATTTTCCATTTTTCATAAATAACTGAACTTTAAAGGGTTCAGCTAAATTCTGAATTGGTTACTCCATTTTTTTAGTTTAAAAATAATCAATTATACATTTTGAACTCAGAAATATAAAAATTCTGAATTTAATGTTAACGAATATCGTTTAATAAACCCAAATTTAAAAGTCTATAATTTGTATAAAATTTCCCTAAAAAAGAAGTAATAAAATGGTAAAATTAGAGAAATGGCCAGGCCTAGCCCAATAGGGCCCAATATGTATATCCCGACAAACATGCTCGAAGCTACTTGTCCACTCTCTAAATCTTCTCAGAAATTTAAAGGAGCGATTTTTAAAGCACAAAAGAAAAAAAATCTATCTTTTCGCTCCTTCTGTCTAAACCCGAATCTTATAAGATTGTTCTTGACGTTGCACGCTTTTTGAGGTACTTGGTTCTTCAATCTTGCTCCTGTATTCTGTTAGTAGCTTGCATTTCACTATCTGGCATTTGGGTTTCTTGATTTCTTGTTTGTAATGATTGAAATTTGTGCTTTTTTGCAAACTAGTTACATGAGTTTGTGAGATTAGAATGTAATATTCAGTTCTTGACATTAATGGGTTTACTAGTTAGTTAGTTTATAGTCAAACCGTCAGTATACCTCCACACCTCATCCGATCCTCCTTCCATCCCTCTCTTCCAGAGGTGATCTGTTGCTCCTCCCGATCTGCCCACTCGGAGCTTCGGACGACGGTTGGTTCCGACGTGGGGCGTGGAGTCGGTGGCAGATGGCGTCGTCGTCCGCAGTGGTGAGAGGGGCGGCGATTAGTTTGGCGTGGTTACGAACACTAGAAAGCGTAAAGGTGGAGTCTTGGGGTGTTTTCTGGGATCTAGGGTTGCTGGAATGCTCTGGAAGGGTTCGGGGAGGCTAGGATTTACGAGGTAGGTTGGCGAGGGTGGTTGCTCAAACAAGTGAAGTGAGAGGATCTTTCTGAGATGGGTTGGAGCAGGAGAGGCTCATGGCGCTGCCTCTCTTTTCGGTCTCAGTAAGAGTTTATGATGGTGGTAATGGTGTTAATGTGAAGATTTTGATTACCCAACAAGCAATTGGAAGGGACATTTGGGTTGGAGGTTTCAATTGGGAGGTATAGTGGGCTCTGCATTGACGGTAACTGCGTGAGGTGAGGAGTGAGGAAATTGGAGTTGGGAAGATGAGACGTTTGGGCTTGGATCTGGGGTGGGATGTGGCTTTGGGGATGAGGAGAGAGGAGATGTGATGGTGTGTGTGAGAGATAGGAAAAGTAGAGGAATCCCTAATATCCAAATCTTGTTCCTAAATATCAAAATTATAACCGATTTACAATTAGCAGCGAAATGTACCCTAGTTGGTAGGGCGACGGTAGTCCGGCAATTTTATAGTTTGGGCTCTACTTTGTCCTATTCAGGTCAAAGTGAGGGGTGTCTAAGGTCTCTCTTTTATGTCAAGGAGCTTGGAGGTGGTGGTGATATTAATAGAGTCGACAGGGGCAACGATAGCCTTCGTTGCAAGATAGAGGTGAAAGTCAATGAGGGTCAAGCGAGGGGAGGAGAACAAAGACTCAATCTGTATAGGGAGATGTCAGATTGGTGGAGTGCCTGCGGTGTCTCCTATATGGTGCTTAAAGTTGACGTATGGGTCATTGTTGGGAGCGACGGAGGTGTTGTTGCAAGCGACGACGAGGATAAACGATGTACAAGGGACTGGGAGAGAATGAGCTCAAATTGATACGAAAAATTGGCTATGGCGAGCCTTCGTTGCGAGGTGCCAGTGAGAGTCAACGAGGGTCAAGCGAGGGGACGAGAACCAGGACTCAATCTGTTCAGATTGGTGGAGTGCCTGCGGTTTCTCATATGGTGCTTGAAGTTGACGTACGAGTCACTGATGGGGGCGACGGAGGTGTCCGTGCGAGCAACAGAGATGATAAACGTTGTACAAGCGAGGGACTGAGAGAGAGATTGAGCTTAAATTGGCACGAGAAATTGACTTGGACGAGGTCGGCCGATTAGTAGGATTAGATTTCGTTGTATTTTTGTTTGTTGGTTGTGGTGTATGAGTTTCAGGACCCAGCATGTTGGGATCTGAACTTCATAAGCCTTATTTTTGGTTGTTTGTTTTGTTAAAATCTTTTTAATGAAACACGAGGTATTCAACCCACCGTTTAACGATAAAAAAAAGTTTACAGTCAACTTCTAGAATTTTTTGCCGTAATAGGCCACTTTTTAAAAATATTTGCGATTATGGGCCAGTTTTGAAACTATTAGCACTTGTGGGCTACTTGGTGCCATGTCAGCAGCGGCTGCTTTTCTCATTAGCAGCATATTTCTTATAGAGGTTGCTAATGGGAATAGCAGCCTCTTTTTTAAAAAAATTGAAATTTTTGTTTACTGTCACTATTCCTATTAGCGACCGAAGTATATATAAAATCGCTAATGGGATTAGTGACATTCAATGAACTGTATTCCAACACTTAGCAAATCTACAACTTTTGCTCTCTGAAAAAATAACAATCAATTAATTTTTGAAATTGAGGTCGCTATTAGGAATAGCGACCTTAGTTGTGTGACTATTTTGCAAAATTTACAAAGGTCGCTATTCGGAATAAAGGTCTTTATCTAAGGACGCTATTCCGAATAGAGGTCTTAGTTGTGTGACTATTTTGCAAATTTTACAAAGAACAAAGAGATTGAGTTTCCTACTGAGGTCGCTATTGCGAATAACAACCGAAGTATACTAAGGTCGCTATTCCCAATAGCTACTTTAGCTGGGTGATTATTTTACAAATCTTAGAGAGATTCAGAGAACAAGGAGATTTAGTCTTCTACTTAGGTCGCTATTCGGACTAGTGACCTCAGTTTTTTGCCATTGTGCTTAAGAAACAAGAATTTTTTAGTTACTGTGTTGCTTGAAAAATCTGATAATCAAATGGATGAGGAACGATAGATGAATTTGTATTAGCTAGGATTAAAAAGAAAATGTAAATATAAGCAGAGTTAAGGACATCCATTGTTTGATATAAGCTTCACATGGTCACATCTTTCAACAGACACATACACAAAGATATCATAAATTTAGAAGAATTTTTTAAAATAATTAAATTATGAGAATTGATTCTATGTTTTATAGGATATTACCAGGTTGGGAAGTACAAACTAGATTGATAATCCTTTGTGCTTGATGGTGTGGGGTTATGTCCAATCTTTGAATAATGAGCTCTTTAATTCTTCCTGCAGTCTATCACCTCTGCACTGTAGCTTTCGGAGCTTTTTAAGAAAACCCAAATGTTACTCTTATTAGGACATATGTTTTTCTTGAACATGATGCATCATAGAGCAATAATGTATCATAGCCAAAAATGAGTCGATCTGTAAAAATAGAGCACGTACACTTCTATCAGAATGCATGTTGTTACAGAACACATGAGGCACTTGTATCGGAGTGTCATATATGAAACTACACTGCTTATTTTATTGTAGTATCGGAGTGTCATATATGAAACTACACTGCTTATTTTATTGTAGTACGTTTGAAGCTGTATGTCGAGGTATTGTATTGCATCATATTCGTGTTTGTGCTTCCTAGACTTTTAGATCCAATTGAGGATTAAATGTGAGAATTCTTGAGATTACTTGGACTTGTGCATTATCCATCACTTTTCTAGGTAGGGAAAGTGATAAGATTGTAGTTAATGGAGGAAGGACCAAGAGAAAACCATGAAATTTTTTATTGAGAATTTTAAATGGTTTAGAAGGATATCTGATTTGTAGATCTTACCAATCCAAAACGAGAAGAATTTTAGTGAACGATGTGAAATGGCTGACCGTCTCTATCTATCCTTGCATAGATTTTTTGTTAGATATGCGCCTTCATGATAGTTGAATGAAGTTCAAGGAGTAGATCAATGCTGAGAGTGAATGGATGTGAAATGAACCTCGAAGAAGCTCATGTCTTTGATCTAGTTGACTGCCCTACACATGGAGGATAGCTGGAGACAGAGCAAATCCCATTTGAATTTCGAGTTTCCAGGTGAGGATTGCCTATATGAGTTGGCAGTTATTTGGGAAAATATATAAGGGGATACAACAACAACAACGTCAACAATAAAGCATTTTTTCCAACTAATTAGGGTCGGCTACATGAATCCTAGTTTTTCATTCTGCTCGTTTTAGCACAATATCTTCTGTAAGGCTACAAACTATCATATATTTTCTTACAATTTTCTCCCAAATAAGTTCTGGTCTTCCCCTACCCCTAACTCTACCCTCATTATTTATCAGATCACTCATTCTAACATGGGCACTACTAGATCTACGTGTGATATGTCCAAATCACCTGAGGCGATTCTCTCTTAATTTATCTTAGATGAGAGCTACATTTACCATATTTCGTATATGCTCGTTTCTAATTCTATCCTTCCTGGTTTTACCACACATCCATATTAGCATCCCCATCTCTGCTACACTCATTTTTTGAACATGTTGTTTCTTTATTGCTTAACATTCTACTTCATACATCATTGCCGGTCTAACGGCTGTCCTATAAAAAAATTCTTCAACTTCAAAGGTATATATTTGTCACACAAAATACCACTTGCGCTTCTCCACTGAAGTCACTCTGCTTGAATCCTATGTGTAACATCTTCAATAATCTCCCCATCATTTTCCATAATGCGCGTTATCAATTAATTTTTTTTCTTTTTCGTGAAGATGATTTCGTGGTTTTCTTGTAAATAATGGTTGAGAAACTCCATGACACATGAAAGCGCTAAGGATGACTCTACATCCGAAGTTGAATTTGATGATGATGCTGATACAGATGAGGAATATGATCCTATAATGGAGAAAATTAACAGGTGATATTAGATTTCTTAAGCTGGTGTATTGCATAATATCTGGCTTCACTGAACTACTTCTGCTTTGCCTCAGCAAGTTTCTGACTGGAAACATGTTTGCATTGTTAACAAGTTAACAACTAATCCTCTATTTGTTTATACTTTGTACTGTGTGATTATCGTAATTGTAAATTGTTAGGAATATGTTTTGAATACTCACTGTTCAGATTAAAAGAAGATATGATGAAGTACAGACCTCGAAGTGTCGAAGAGAGTAGAAGAGAATACAACACCAGCAGCAATCAGAAAGGGGTCGGTCGACCGCACACCCGACCGCAGTTGTACATGGTTTGGTCATAAGGAGGTTGGTCGACTGGTCTTGTTGGATGGTCTACCGTGTGCGGCATTGTGTTCTTTTTTAGCCTCGATTTGTTAGGTCGTTTCAACCCAATCTTCAACTCCAAATCAGATCATACGGCTCCTACTCAGTTACTTCTTCTACATATTATATCAGACGACTAAGAATCAAGATTAACCTAAGGTTCTCTCTATTCTTCTTCTATATATTATAATTTTCTCCAATATGAGAGAGTAGTGCTTCTTTGATATTTTCTCAATTTCAAAGAGAAGCTTGAGATATAGTTCTTGGTGAGTGAGTTTAATTTCTTGTATTGAGTGAATCATTAACTCTTTATAATCTCTTCTAGTAGAATATCATATCTCTCTGTATTTTCCTCCGGATTAAGCGAAAACTAACCGGGATAAATCTTTGTTGTGTTTGTGTTGGATTAGTAGATTTATTTGTTTGGGTTTTCATTGACTCGTCTCATCTACTTCGACATCCTCATTGCTATACTTGGTTTCGCTGCGCCACCGGTGTGTTTGTAGACGCCCCATCCCAACAAAGTTGTATCAGAACTTCAGGTTGTCGAGTTCCTTAGTTATGCTGACAGGTCACAGTCCTTGGAAGATCAAGCAATTCGATAGAAAGATCAACTTCAATCTTTGAAAGATTGACATGTATGATGTCCTAGTTCAAGAACGTTTGCAGTTAGCCGTTAAGAAGAAGGAAAAGTCATCCAATATAAAGGAAAATGTTTGAGATGATATCTGTGAAAGAGCCGTAAGTCTAATCCAACTATCACTGGCGGACGAGGTCAAGTGCGAGTTTGTTGAAGAAATTGGCATAGCGAGTTTGTGGAAAAAACTCATAGCTGACTACTTTGGTTCGTCATTATTAGATCGGATGCATTGGAAGAGTAAGTTATTTTGTTTCTCAATGAAGAAAGGTACTGATCTCCAAGACCACATCACAGAGTTCAACAAGGTATTATCTGAACTGAAAGCGATCAACGCGGATGTGAGTGAGGAAGATAAAGCTTTGAACTTGATATATTCACTGCCGGATTTGTACGAGCATTTGATCACTACCATACTACACGGTAAATCTGCCAAGGAGAGTATTATAGTGGATAGTGTAATCAAAGCATTAAAGAAAAATCAACTTAGAAAGGAGATCCACAAATCATCGTCTACTCCAAGTTGTCTAGTAGTGGATGGTCCTTCAGGTGAAAGACATTGCTATGCAAAAGGATTCAATCCGTTGCCGATATTGTAAGAGGTCAGGGCATATCAAAAAAGATTATTGGAAATTGTAGAATTAGAATAGCGTGAAGGATGAAAAATTTACCGCCTATGTGGTTAGTGCTTGTGATTCAAGTGATTTGTGTCTTCTTGTTTCAAATTCTTTAGAAGTGGATTCTAGTTGGTTTCTTGACTCTGAGAGTTCTTCTCATATTTGCTCTGAGAGGGTTGTTTTCTACTTATAAGTCTATTACAAGGCATTATGTGAAAACGGAAACTGGGAGATTTGTGAAGTAGTAGGCGAGGGGACAGTTGAGTTGAAGATGTCAAGTCTAAACATGTTCACTCTAAGGGATGTCTTGCATATTCCTGTGCTTAAACAGAATCTGATTTCCTTGGGAACTCTTGAAGCACGGGATTGTAGGTACACAACTCGTGGTGGAGTTCTGTCTGTTTTTCAGGATCGTCGTAAGGTGATTAGAGGTATAAGAGTGGTTGGGCCAAGCCAACACAATCTCTGTAAGCTTTGAGGAATCCAAAATACCTGCACAGGTGTTGTTGCTTCTTTTCGCGTTATTCCGCAAGCTTATCTAGTTTACCGCAACTAGCATCATCAAAGTGAGACTACGACGTTCGAATATCGTCGAGAGGTGGAGAGTGTCTTTATGTAGGTGGAGTTCGTGCGGAGGCTAGCAACTCCATGATAACGCCTACTGAGGTGTGCCCTTGAAAGGGTAAACTGATTGGTGAGATTGGGTAGAGATTTGTTCAACTAGAAGAAGAAACTCTTGTTCTCAAGTATATTCGCAAGTGGAGTTTAGTTTAGTTTGGAGATGAGTAATCACATCATGTCGGTAGCACTTGTATGCAATCCAAGGTGAAGGTTGTTAGGAATATGTCTTGAATACTCGTTGTTCAGATTAGAAGAAGATACTATGAAGCACGAAGGTCGAAGCATCGAAGAGAGTAGAAGAGAAAACATCAACAACAGCAGCTAAAGAGGGGGCGGTCGACTGGTCGGTCGATCGCACATCCGACCGCAATTGTACAGGGTTTGGCTCAACTCCAAATTAGTTACTTCTTCTACATATTATATCGAACGACTGATGTCATGCCCCGCTTTCCAAAATACAGAAATACGAGTACATGACTGAGGCCCAGCAAATGATGCGAATACACCATTCATAAGCTGTACAGGTAACTGAACAACAAGATAACAAAACAAACCACGCAGGCAAGTAAAATCACAATATGATAACAAAAGTTATGACATAGTCTATAACATAACCAACAGCTGGGAATAAAAGTAGTTACGGGTAAAAGTAGTTACGGGTTAAACAAGCCCTGATTACAATAAAGAGTAGCATGAAATAAAATATGAACTAAAGCAACATGAAAAATAAACGAGACTGAAACACTTGATCAGCAACACCTTCTGGTAACTCTCCATTCGGACCTGTAAGTATATTATACGAAAAAAAAGAAACAAGAAGATGCCCATTAATGCAAGTCACGGGCCGCAAGTAGTACAAGCTACGGGACAAGTACAAAAATAAAACTAGAAGCAGGAAAAGATCAAGGAATCCAGAATCATGTAATATAAGAACTGCAATATGTAGGCAGGATCGTGAACAAGACATCATGAAACAAGTGGCATGTAAACAAGTAATCAAGTAAACAAGTCAACATGAACATGTACATGTAATTGGATCATGCAAGTGTACGTGTTAATCTTATGTCTTTTATTAGTTCTATCTAGGTAGTATTTCATGCATCCATCCTTTTACTACATGGTTGCTACTTACAATCAGTTGCGTTTAGACCTAGTGGTAGATTTTTCAGGTCACGTACTCGGAAAAAACATGTCAAGTATATCTTGTATCAAGATACGTGCAATATGGAACATGTAGTGTAAACTTGTAACGTGAACATGTAAACTTGAAATCATGGGAAACACGGGTCCCCTTCCGAGTACGCTCTTCAATATTGCCCACTACTATGGTCCTTCCCTTAAACCCCGTGTAACTACCGTTTCTGTATTTTCAAATTTTCTCCTTTCTATTTCTTTTTAATTGCAATTGAATAAAAACCCTATTTTCTTTCATTCTCAATTATTTTTTTAAAGAATTTCTTGAAAATTTTCCCGTTCTTCTTGTTGGAGTTTTTCTTGTTGAGCTTATTATCTTTTATTTGATTGTGGGTATTTCTTTTATTCGAACCCTGTTGTTTTGATCTACCCCCAATTGATCCCTAAAACCCAATTTGATGGATTCTTGACCCAAACCCGCTATTATTGAACCCTAATTGTACCATATAAATACAACTCTACTGTAAACCCTAATTTCTGTCCATAAATCGAAACCATAGCCGTTTATTCTCTCTCCTCGAGTTTCGCTCTCCTCTTTCTCTCCCCCCAAACAGAACCCATCCCCTTTGGTTCGTCTTCTTCGGCGAACTACTCACCTCCGGCGACCCCCACTCCCGTCAATCACTCCCCGGCGCCTCCCCTTGACACCCATCTGCTCTATTCCCGACCCCGTCATCCCTATCCCCCGTTCTCACCATTACCAAAGCACCAAACCCCTAAACCCATCAGCCCCAAAATCTCGTTTCCCTACCCGCCGTCGTCGCCCCTGTGTGACGCCGCTCGACTGAGTGGCCGCCATCTGCCGTCGACGTCGTCTCCCCTGGCCGCCAGTGCCGCCACCCCTGGCTGCGCTACCCTTGCTCCCTCTTTCCTTGCTGGTGTTGTTGCTGTCTCTTGTGTGCTGTTTGTGTGTTGGGTTCTTTAATTTCACGTATATTGCACGTGCTGCTTTGGGAATTTGCTAGTTCGTGAGTTTGTTGCTTTGGGATTCTTATCCCGTTATTCTTGGCATTCGTTTTCACCGATTAACAGGCAAGCCACCGTCCACTTAAATTGTTACTCGTATCAAATTCAAGTTTTATTGAAATTCCTGCAAGTAGATCTCTTTGTTATCGTATTGCCCTTTGTTATTCCTTTCGTTGGGTTTATTGTGGGTTTACACGAGCTAACCCCAAATTCTTGACATCGTACCACTTTGACTCTAAAGTTTGGATCTTTAATGAATGCATGTAGAATTGTTAATAGGGTTATTCATACAAGTCACAACACAAATAACTTATTGTAGAGACATTCGTTAGGTTGTATGTCGTTTGATGATTGATTGATGTTGGACTTGTATATGTGTTTGTTCTAAATTTTTATTTATCATGTTTGGACACCTATCATGCTAGTTACACAATTTATTGATTATAGAATCGAAACCCATCATGTTTAATTAATTTATGCCCAAGAAAAATACCCTAAAAACTGTATATGCTTGCTGACCTGAACTTGATCGCTGTTTTCGAACCAGTAAATGTCACGCCCCGCTTTCCAAAAATACGGAATACGAGCACATGACAAAAGCCCAGCGAATGACTAACGTCACCCATAAGCTGTTTAATCGATCAACTCAACAACATAAACAATACAGAACAATTGCGCAGGCAATAATAATGATCTCATGAACAAAAATACTTGGAATGAAGCAATATAAACATCCAAATACAATAATAATAATCCAACGTCTGGAAACAATAATAAAATCCGGGACATAAGCCCAAACAATAATAATCCAGTCCAAAAATAAATACAAGTCTCAATACATTTAGTCATTTAAAGTGATAAATAAATTAGAAACAGAAATCTTCAAAATGTTTGTTCTCCAACTCCAGCAGACAATTCTCCTTCATTACCTGTAAATATTCCATCTAAAAAGAGAAAAATAATTGTCCTTAGAGCAAGTCATGGACAGCAAGTAGAGAAAACAGGGAACAAAGGAATAAGGTATAACAATGAAACAATGGATCAATAGGAATCAATAACATGGCACGATAACAATAATCATTAGCATGGTAACTACTGCAACGGGGTAACGGTAAACTAATATTCGGTAACGGTAATCAACGGTTAATATCATTATCAATTAAACAATATTGGATACAAATAGGAACAATGATGAACAATATGCAATGTCGGTGATGTGTCAATCCTTATGTCTATTATTCACTTTAACTCCTAACTAATGCACGTACTACTGTGTCCCATGTGTGCCGTACCACAGGTTCGATGCATACAATCAATTTCGTTTAGACTCAAGTGGTGCACTCGGTAGATCATGTACTTGGCAACGGTAACGGTAAAAACTATCCACCTTTCGGTGTATAAACGGTCATCGGCAACGATACGGTACACGATAGATTGGGTTACTGCCATAACCACAATCACACGATAAAACGGTAGCCGGAACGGTAATCAGGGAAACACAGGCCCCTCCTCCAAGTACAGTCACTACTTTGTTCACTACTTAAATCACCCTTTAAACCCAGCTTGTTAATTATTTATCAATGCAACAATACCATATGCAATTAAGGGACAAGGGGTAAACAATAGTATCAATAAGGAAACAACAGGTTGATAACATGGATAGGACGGTTAAAATAGTGACAATAACTCATTAGGATTATGCAATGCAACATACATTCATTAATCATGCACTAATACATAGGAATAATTAATACAACATAGGAATGATTAATCTATTAAAAAGTAGTATCCAAAATTCTGGAATGTAGAAACACAGTTTCAGTAAAACGGCCATAACTCTTACTACAAAACTCGGAATTCGGAAATTCTGGCTACTATTGACATCTAGACATTCGGGGCTACATTTCATATTCAGAAAGTATTTTATTTTGAGATCATTTACTGCTTCGAAAACAGCAATCAAGTTCAGGTCAGCAAACATGTATAGTTCTTAGGGTATATTTCTTGGACATAAAATTAGTTAAGCATGATGGGTTTCGATTCTATATTCAACAATTTGTGTAACTAGCATCATAGGTGTCCAAACATGATAAATAAAGATTAGAACTCACACATATACAAATCCAACATCAATCAATCATCAAACGACATACAACCTAACGAATGTTTCCACAATAAATTATTTGTGTTGTGACTTATATGAATAACCCTATTAACAACTCTATATGCATTCATTAAAGATCCAAACTTTAGAGTCAAATTGGCACGATGTCAAGAATATTGGGGTTAGCTCGTGTAAACCCACAATAAACCCAACGAAAAGGACAACAAAGGGTAATACGATAACAAAAAGATCTACTTGCAAGAATTTTCAATAAAACTTGAATTTGAAACGAATAACAATTCAAGTGGACGGTGACTTACCTGTTAACCGGTAAACGAATAGCAATAATAATGGAATATGAATCCCGAAGCAACGAACTCGCGAACTAGCACAATCCCCAATAATAACACATGCAATCTACGTGCAATAAGATCCCAAAGAACCACACAGCACACGAGACAATCAGCAACAAAGCAGGAGAGAAGGGCAGCAACCACCGTAGGCAAGGCCGGCCAAGGAGGCGACGGCGAGCGGCGTCTACGGCGAGGGCATCGACAGGGGTCGACACCGGCGAACGATGCTGGAGGTCGCCGATCGAAGCTGGGAGGACAGGAGTTGGGGTTGTCGATTTTGGGTGTAGCTCGTGATCGGAAACGGGCAAGGCGAGGTTGGGGGGGTGCTCTGGTGGCAGCGACGCGCAGAGGGCGGCGCTGGTGGCGCGGTGTGCCGGCGATCGATCAGGGAGGAGAGAGGAAAGAGTTGGGTGCTCTGGCTGTCGTTAATGTCGAGAACAGGGAAAATGGATGCCGGGTGGAGATTTGGGGACCTGGGTGTCGAGGGGAGGTGCGTGGGAGCGGCTGACGGGAGTTGGGGGTCGCCGGAGGAGGCGAACGGGGAAGATGGTTGAACAGTAACTAGGAGAGAGAACGGGAGGAGAGAGAATAGGAGAGAGATTAGACGGCTAGGTTTCGATTTGTGTGCAGAAATTAGGGTTTACAGTATAGTTGCATTTATAGGGTACAATTAGGGTTCAATTAGGAGATAGATCAAAATCAATACGATTCAAATAAAAATATCCATAATTCAAATAAACAAAATCCACAATATAGATAACTCAATAAAAGAGAAAAATAGTTCTTGAACGAAAATTTCAACCCAATTAAATAAATAATTAACACAATTAAAATAATAAGAATTGGTCTTAAAATAAATTGGAACTCGCCAAGAAAATCAGATCAGGCATATAAAAATAAAATAATCCAATATATGAATTTTAAATAGAAAATCATGAAATAACAATTTATAATCATAATCATAATATTAATAAATTATACAATAAAATAGTATTCGGGTTTAGAGATTTTATTAAATAATCCAATAACAATAATATATTTGTTTTAAGCTCAAATATAAATAGCCGATCAATAAGATGTCGAAGATAAGATCACAATACAACATTATTCGAAATAAATAAAATTTTTGTTTAGAAAACACCTTAATACGGATCCAAAACGAATTTAACACAAAATAAATTTATCAAAAGTTCAAATTATAGAAAATACACAGAAAATACTAATTATCGGAAACGAGGGTTACAGTAAATGACCTAAAAATGAAATATTTTCTGAATATGAAATGTAGCCCCAAATATCTAGTTGATAATAACATCCAGAATTTTTGAATTCCGAGTTTTGTAGCAAAACTTATGCCCGTTTTATTGCAGCTGTGTTTTTACATTCCAGATTTTCAGATTCTCGTAACTTTCATGTTTAAACAGTAAAAAGGTTGATCAAATGATAGAATTTTACTATGAAAATTTCCAGATTGATGTTTAACAGGTTTAGGAGTCTAGATTATATTTTTACTGATTTTAATATTGAGTTTTTGCTGATTCGAAAATTAAAATAACAAGATGTCAAATTTCTGCTTGAATATAAAACCTGAAAAGAAACATGTGTTTGACCTAGCTATTGTTGTCGGAATTTGACCTTTAAGTATGCGTTGGAACCGTATGGAAATCTAGTTTCCAGATTTTCTAACGGATTCAACTTTCGATTTCTGAGTCAGCGGGAAACTGCACTTTTGTACAGACTGTGCATGCTGTCCAGAATTTTAGATACTACTTTTTAATAATTCCTATGTTGTATTATGACATAAGTTAATGAATGTATGTTACATTGCATGATCCCAATGAGCTATTGTCCCTATTTTAACCATCCTACCCATGTTATCAACCTATTATTTCCCTTTTGATACTATCGTTCACCGAAATGTTCATTAATTGCATATTGTATTGTTGCATTGATAAATAATTAACAAGCCGGGGTTTAAGGGATTGACTAGAGTAGTTGATGATATGAGGACTGTACTCGAATGATGTCTAGTGTTTATACCGTTATCGGCATCATGTAAGAAATTACACATGTCCAGTGTTTTTACCGTTATCGACATCGTGTAAGAAATTACACATGTCCAGTATTATTACCGTTATCGGCATCATACCCAGTACATGAACTATAAAATCTACCACTGTAGTCTAAATGAAATTGATTGTATGCATCGAACCTGTGGTACGGCACACATGGGACACAGTAGCACGTGTATTAGTTAGGAGTTAAAATGAATAATAGATATAAGGATTGACGCATCACCGACATTGCATATTGTTAATCATTGTTCCTATTTGTATCTAATATTGTTTAAGTGATATTGATATTAACCGTTAGTTACCGTTACCGAATATTGATTCACCGTTACACCGTTGCATTGATTACCATGTTATTGATTATTATCACTGTGCCATGTTATTGATTCCTATTGATCCATTGTTTCATTGTTATATCGTTATTCTATTGTTCCTTGTTTTCTCTACTTGTTGTCCATGACTTGCTCTAAGGACAATTATTTTTCTCTTTTTAGATGAAATATTTACAGGTAATGAAGGAGAATTGCCTTCTGGAGTTGGAGAACGAACATTTTGAAGATTTCTGCTTTTAATTTGCTTATCGCTTTAAATGACTTAATGTATTGAAACTTGTATTTATTTTTGGACTGGATTATTATTGTTTTGGGCTTATGTCCCGGATTTTATTATTATTTCGAGACGTTAGATTATTATTATTGTATTTGGATATTATATTGTCTCATTCCAAGTATTATTTGTTCATGAGATTATTATTATTGTCTGCGCATTTGTTCTGTATTGATTATATTGTTGAGTTGATCGATTAAACAGCTTATGGGTGACGTTAGTCATTCGCTGGGCTTTTGTCATGTACTCGTATTTCGTATTTTTGAAAAGCGGGGCGTGACACCCCGGCTTGTTACTTTTATTAATTTTTAATCAACAAGAATAAGATATCATATTTAAACTACTATCACGGGTAAGACATTCCTGCACATAAATATGTATAATCCTAAGAGTACATGTGTATATCAATCATGTTCATGTATTGCATATGACAACAAGGTATTCGCGATCATTTGCGAATACGGGATCGACAGCTTTAATATAGAAACAGATTTCAATTCGACTTATGAATGCGAATTAGAATCAAGAAATATACTTGCGGTATTTTGTAAAGAAAGCTTGTACAAGAATAAACAAATTGTACAAGAGGATACTTGCCTTGGGGTGTAGACGATGAATCTGACGGAGGAATAACGGAAACGGATCCCGACACGGACACAACGAACGGATTGAACGAACACAGGAACCAATCACGAACACACGATCACGAACAAGATGAAGACGATCGAACATAATCGGACGGCTGAGATCGAAGATCAAGATCAAGATGATCGGATCAGATTGGATGGTCAGATCTCTTGATTATGAAGATAATGGTGAAGATCACGATCGATCGAACAGCTGCGATCAAAGGAAGTTGATGATCATCATGATCGTGACGATCAAGAAGAGATCGGACGGCTCGGATCTAATCGGATGATCAAGGGGAGATCGACGGCCCATATCCAATCAAGCATAATGATCAAGATCCAACGGATGGCCAAGATCAGGGGCGAAGCCAGAACAAAATTTTCAGGGGGGCCAAGAAAAAATTCTATAACTATATATAAATATATAGGTATTTTTCATAATTTTTAGGGAGGGCAAATAATAAAATTGAATAGATTTAAGGGGTTTTTATAAAAAAAATCAAAAAATTTAAGGGGGTTTTCAAAATTTTTGGGGGGGGGGGGGGCGGGCCACCCCGGGCCCCCACATAGCTCCGCCCCTGGCCAAGATCACCCCGATGGTGATGATCAAGACCAAATCAACAGACGACTCACAACACACTAGATCAAACCCAAACAAACACCAACACACCAACATACCACAACTCCTTCACACAGAACACCAAACACCAATCCTTCTCCAGAACACCAAACACAGATCCAAACACAACTCAACCCCTCTTCTTTACACACAGCAAACACAATCCCCTCACACAAACACCAAACACCAAAATCCAAATACCAATCCTTTGTTCTTCTTCCTCAATTCAACTGAGAGAGAGAGAGAGAGAGCGCAGGAGAGACTAGCGGCGAGGTGCAGCGACACCACGGCGGTGTCGACGGAGTGACGGCGGAAGGGTCGAGATGCTTCGGGGTTCTCGGAGTGTCGACGGGGCGGAGGTGCAGGTGGATGGCGGTCGACTGGAGGTCGAGCGGGAGGTCTGGGCGGAGAATGGCAAGGTGGTCGCGGTCGAGGGGCGACGGCAACGGAATGGTGGTCGGCTGCAGGAGAGGGCGATCGAGGCGGAGGACGACAGGAAGGGTGCACGGGGTAGAGGAAAGGAAGGCCGGGAATGGGTTAAGGTGCATAGGAGGTCGCGACGATGGGGCGCGCCGGCGAGGGGGCGGTGCTCGTCTGTGGCGAGGCAATGGCGACGCCTCGAGGCTAAGGAGGAGCAGGCGGGGCAATGGTTGGGTTGACGGGGTGAGGTGGCGAGCAGAGGGGTGAAGGAAGACGATGGTTTGCGGAGGTTGGGGATGGGTTCGGGAGGCGGAAACAGGGCGAGGTTGAAGGTGAGGGGAATGGAGAAGACGAAGGGGAAGAATGGGTTTCTGTTTTGGGTTTTCTGGAACAGAAGATGGAGAGAGAGGGAGACAGAGGGGGTTTTTTTATAATAAAATAATATTATAATATAATAAATGTATTAATGAAAAAGGGTAGTTATTGTGAGGGGGTTTGGGGTTACAATTTGCGAATCGCAGCTTCGCAGTAGCGATTTTGCCAAAATTTGGCAAAATAGCAAACGACTGCAGCGTCAGCTTTCTCAAAAAATGAGAATTTGGCAAATATAGCAAACGACTGTGGATGCTCTTATGGAGTTACTGAATGTGAGCGGGGGAATGTGAGGTGGTTGTGTGCGGGTAGATTAATATTGTGGGAATACAATATAATCATATAGGATGGAGCCCGTACAAATATATATGAGTACTGAGTTGAATTTGGGCTTGGTTTATGGGCTCAAAAACAATATAATAAATTATTTATAGGATTGGGCTTAAATCCATTTTATAAAACAACTAGATTTGCCTGTGGGCACGTGCCTACGGTACGTCTTCGGAACGATACAACACACGAAAAGTCCTGTAAACAGTAAAACGATAATTATGTAGTTCAAGTTTGAATAATAAGACAATAAAAGTCCATATTTCTATTAGTATATGTTGAAAAATAATTATAAATGAGGGTGTGAAATCCAATTTCTTAGAACTTTAAGGGTGGAAAATGATGAAATTGAATTGTTGAAGAGATATTTGCTAATTTCAATATAACATGTGCAATAAAAAAAGCATAAAAATTCTGAAAATTTTACAAACCTGAAATCTTTAAGTCTAAATTTCTAAATAAAAATAAAGAAAGAATGGGAGAGAGAGAGAGAGAGAGAAAGAGAGAAATAAGAAAAAGTGAAAAGAGAAGAGAGATAGTAATAAAGTAATAAGTTTTTAAGTTTTGGGGGAAAATTTTAATTTTGGGGTTTGAAATTTTGGGCGGAAAAATATATTTTGTGAGAATCAATCTAGGCCATTGGTTTTAGGGGAGATTGAATGAGAGCCACTTGATAGCTTTCTTTGTAATTTATTATATAGAAAACAATAATTATGTAGTTCAAGTTTGAATAATAAGACAATAATTAGTTGTAAATAAAAGTCCATATTTCTATTAGTATATGTTGAAAAATAATTATAAATGAGGGTGTAAAATCCAATTTCTTAGAACTTTAAGGGTGGAAAATGATGAAATTGAACTGTTGAAGAGATATTTGCTAATTTCAATATAACATGTGCAATAAAAAAAGCATAAAAATTCTGAAAATTTTACAAACCTGAAATCTTTAAATCTAAATTTCTAAATAAAAATAAAGAAAGAATGGCAGAGAGAGGGAGAGAGAGAAAGAGAGAAATATGAAAAAGTGAAAAGAGGAGAGAGTAATAAAGTAATAAGTTTTTTAGTTTTGGGGGGAAAATTTAATTTTGGGGTTTGAAATTTTGGGCGGAAAAATATATTTTGTGAGAATCAATCTAGACCATTGGTTTTAGGGGAGATTGAATGAGAGCCACTTGATAGCTTTCTTTGTAATTTATTATATAGATTATGGGATTGGGCTTCAAAACATTTAAATATTGAAACAGTTGAATAATTAAATATGGGGCTTCATAAAAAATAGTTTGAATAATATGATCAATTAAAAGAGAATAGTTAAGAATTTAAAATACGGGAAAATACTTGAAAAATACATATTAACGGGAACAGGGGTTACAACTGAGAATCAAGATTAACCTAGGGTTCTCTTTATTCTTCTTCTATATAGTAATCTTCTCCAATATGAGAGTGTAGTTTTTCATTGATATTTTCTCCATTGCAAAGAGATGCTTTAGAGATATAGTTTTTGGTGAGTGAGTTTAATTCTTTATATTGAGTGAATCATTAACGCCTTGTAATCTCTTTGGTTGAATATTATATCTCTCTGTATTTTCCTCCGGATTAAGCAAAAGCTAACCGGGATAAATCTTCGTTGTGTTTGTATTGGATTGGTAGATATATTTGCTTGGGTTTTCATTGACTCGTCTCATCTACTTCGACAGCCTCTTGCTCCGCTGGTGTGTTTGTAGACACCCCATCCTAACACAAATTTCTACATAAGATGATGTTTCTCAACTCTAGGCCGTTATTATAAATGTTATTTGGTTAGGTTTACGTCTTATTTTGTTCGTTATCAATCAACGTGATCCTGATTTTTAGGCCTTTTAATAAATACTCTGTTTTTATTAGATCATTACAGTATAGTTTCAAGTCTTCGCCTGAAGGAGTCCAGAAAATAATAAAATCTTAGTAAACCTACTCATGAAAGAACTTTGTACTTTGTGTTTTTCTTGTATTTTCTGTTGCCTCAGTGGATTGGAGAAACCAATGTTTCCCTTCGAATTTAGAATCTCTTGTTGGGTTATTCTATTTTGAAGGATCCGAGTATAGCATGGTAAGATTCATTAGGGGAAGCTGTGGTTATTCCTATGTGTCAATCCTCTTTTCTTTAGATAATTAACTAACTGAATATTTGAATTCGAATCTCTTGTGAAATTTTACTGGAAATACACAAAACTCTGTAAGAAGTTTGCATTGGTAATCCTTCACTCATTTTCATTAATCTTGTACTATATCAATATCAATATTCTTTCAAAAGCAGCAATAGCATGAAGTTTTTTTTTGCAGTACTAGTGTGTAGACGGCTGATGAAATTGCAGATTAAAGTTTGATCAGAGATTCAATCAAATATTATTTTTGAAGGTCCTGATAGGTTGTTCTGCTCTCAATCTTCTAATCATATTAAAGTTCCAACATAAATGGTTCCTCAGTTTGATGTGGAGAAAATCAAATTATTGCAGCTTGAACTTGGAAAAGTTGGTGAAACACCATAAGCTATTGGCTGAGATATTTATATCAGACTTACATGAAAAGGAACATGGTTGCAGGGATTCATTTTGCAAACTTTGCCCAGTCTGTTCAATGACTTGATCTTCATGCATTTCTTAGTTTTATACTCAATTTACTAGCAATTACCATATGATATAAGACCATTTAGTACCAGACCTTGGTAGTTTGATGTCTCTTTTACTTCCACATTAGTGTCACTTTTGCCACTTACTAAACTGTTGGCATAACTGCTGCAGGGAAGTTGCAGAGTTTGCAAGGAGATTGAATACTCATTGGAAGGGAAGACGGCAAGAAAGCCCATCTTTCGGTCAAGGGCAAAAACACAGGTCTGTACTGGATCATTTTTTTAGTCTCTCTTTACTTGTGGCAAATCTCTGCAATGTGAACTGTACCTTGCCAATTTCTTTAACCTCACTGCTCCTCCATTCTTGATGCAGGGAACGACAGAAATGAGTAATCAGGGAGATATACCTGTATATGACCGGCAGAAGATGATCCATCCATCTACTCGATCGGCTGGAGATGAAACAACGTCTGTTCAAAGAGTGTCCTCTTTTTGGCAAACATAATGTATTCTGTCCATGCTTTTTGTAGTATGTCAATGTTTCTTGTAGCATGTCAAACATTTACATTGTTCAGGAGCATTTGTTTGCAGCTGCATTTGCTCGTTGCTGTGCCCAATGTTGGAAACTGGATACATTAGCAACAGTTGCGAAATCTATATAATAATAATTTCAGTTAAAAACATCAGTCTTATTCTGTTTCCTTGATCAGTGCTGGGAAGGGCTTGGATTTGAGTAGAGGTGATTTATTTACGTTATGCAGGATGCAGCGAAACCAATATTTGTTATGGCAAACCCTGGTTTATAAAATGAAGATCTCAATGTTTTCTATTTATTTGCGACATTTTAGATCATAATTTATTTCATGACTATCTGAAGCTTTTGTTTCTGTTTTGCTCAGGAACATAATCATTTAAATTTGATTCGTGCAGCTTAAATATTCACCACTAACGTGTGCTTAATTTGGATGGTTGAGACTTTCACAAAAGATGCAGTTTTCTTTCTTTAAAATACTAGGACAGATAACTAATTATCAAAATGATCAATGAACACTTTCACGATTTACCAATTAACCCAGAGACAAGATAGACAGCATCGCCAACGTTCCAGATATCTTATACTGAATTTCGTTCAGTAAGAAAATACATAGTTCCACAGTGTGCTTAAATATGGTAGAGCAGTCTAGTTTAAAATCTGTTACAACAGTCTATCAATTTAGTACTATATACATAAAATTTGTAAATCATATTTTAGATTCCGTGTTACATTGTGTTGAAAACTTCGCCTCTCCTGTTATATCTTTGATTGATTATTGGGTAAGCTTGACATGCTGACAACTTCTTTCGGGCTCACCTTCCTCCCAAAGATTGCGAAGTTCACCTCTTTTTCTTCCCAATGCCATGAATGTTCCTGCACATAGTTTTTCGAAATGAAGACAACAAAATTATATCACTATGGCCTAGTAAGTCGAAAATGCAAAAGCAAGAAAAATTCAGCAAAAATGATGAAGATACTAAAACAGTCTTGTTTGATATTGGCTAACATCGCTTACCCAGGGTGAAAGGAACAATGTACAGCAGTGCAGGTTGACCATGCCCATCCATCAGATTAAGAGCCACGTAAGTTACAAGTAAACCTACAGGAACAAAAAAAAAGAGTACATGTCAGGGGTTATAAACTGCACATAGAATAGAATGTAATATGCTGGCATTATCCAGAAAACTGATTATACACAATTTTTTTATAAAAAAATCCAAATATATAATTAATAAATAATAAAAATAAAAAACTAAGGACAAGAAGGAGACAAAATTTAACTGTTCTCTTCAATCTGTTTAAATTTATTCTAAGAAATTATGAGGTTTAAAAGGCAAACTGCCCAGTTCCTAGGTGAGTTTGTATAGCAGTAGTAACTCTTCATATGCAATGGGATAGAGAATTCTCGACCAAACAATTGGTGTATGATCTTCCTCCATACCCGCACAGCCCACAAAAAATATATATATATGAATTGGTACCATCTTACAAAGACCAAATTCTGGGTCTCTTACTCCACACCGACAAACTGGCCAGTAAAAGATGTCACTTTGGCAAGCTAAGGTGAGTTGCATAGAGAGGTCATCCAAATGAATTGCAAGATTAAGGAGAAATGCTCAATAAACTAGGTCTAGGTTCACACTCTTAATTGTCTTCATTCTTTCTTTCAACTACTTTCTTCCTTTCATTTATTCGTTATCCTAATATGGGAAATGCTACATCAGATAAATGGACTACATTTTGTGGCTCGACGACCGAGAGAATACTGATAAATCTCACAAAATGATTCATCATGTCGCATATTTACAATTAGGGATAATATCCCTAATTCCTCTGTCCGGTAATTAAGGTGTCAAAAGCTTACCAAAACCATAAGCAACCATCGTCCACAGGAAATATCCAGTTTGAAGAGTCTTCTTTGCAGCCCAATCATATCTGCAACAAAAATCCCAAAGAGAGAATAAAGAAACTGCATAAATTTATGTGTTGAAAACATTGGAGGCCAACCAAATAAGGCAGGAATTTTTAGCCAAAAGCCTAAAAGGATATGGATTTTGACTGCAGTAACTAGGAACCATTAATTGAAAACCTCATAAGACAAATTTGGTGCATAGCAAATATATGATTGAAAAGCAAATAATAGATCACTTGACCATAGATTTTGTAAAGGAATTTCATTTTTAAGGGGTGTTTGGTAGCTTGCAAATGCAATTGCAGCTGCAAGTTGGAATTCAAACTTTTCCTCCCAAAATTTTGAATCTCAATTACCCGTTATGTCCTTTATCTTTTGAGGGAAAGGAAAATAATAGCAAATAGAATAGAGGTTATGTTGGATTATAAAATTTTTGGAGGGAATAAATTACTTTTCACTTGCAAGTGTAACTGCAATTTGCCGTTGGAACGAAACAAACACCCTCTAAATGCATCATACAGTTAGCTACATAGAAGAGGTCAGTTTCACACATAATAGAGACAATGCCAATTCACACAGGCTGTTCATGCATTCATAAGGCGCATTGGCAGATAATTGTGCGTATTCTCCGAAATCTAAAATATCCCACAGGGAGGGGCTTGTCTACCATCCCTATCGTTGTTCTCAACTTCGGGTTTTCTCTGATGCTGATTATTGACTAAGCAAGATCATGAAATGATAACTGATCTAGCTACTGCATGATTTTGGTGGCTACTTAGAATCACGGAAAAGTAAGAAATGGTATGTTGTGACTCGCTCTTTTGTTGAGGCCGAATATATGTGATCCTCCCAGATTATTTGGTTTAAATTACCTCTTCAGTTTGGTATTGTTCATCCTAATTCCTCTCGTATGTGTGACTATAAGGTTGCCATTCATAAGAGCCCCATTTTCATTCAAGTAGAGTAGCACTCTGTCCATTTTGGTTATATGTTGTTTACTTGAACTACATATTTGATTAAATTAAAGTTCTACAAGATAAAAATAAAATAAAACCAATTTTCAAATCTCAAATAGATACACAAGACCAATCATACGAGTTTTAATAAATAAAATAAAATTTCAACAATGCCTGTGAAGATTGATGTCTACTTGTCCTAACAGGACGAATAAGTCGAAACAAACTTGCAATGAAATAAAAGGCATAAATGAACAGTCAACCTCCAAAATCAGGTAAAAATTATCTACATCAGCAAAATTGCACAATAAATTCCACCCAATAAAGACAAGAAACTCAAACCTCAGTGAAAATGCAACTAGCAGTCCAGGTAGGAGGATGTCGCCGAAACCAATGACGCTGTATCCACCCCAGGGATCAAACATGCGGGGTATTTTAAGTAGCATAGGCACACCGTCCTCTCCACTCCTATCGCCCCGTGCAACCTGTCATGCATCAGTCATGTTTATCAGTAGAATTACAGTATTATCAAAAACTAATACATGTATGAATATAGACAAACCATTTACCACAATCATTACGCTCTCGTGGAACAAGCTTTTTGAAGCAAACACCCAAAAGATATCATACAAGAAAGCACAACTGAGGAGAACAGTTCCCACCTGATTTCATTCAGTAGGATGAGTGAAGTGGTATTTGGAATTAATGGTCACAAATATACAGATACAGGCATCATAATGAAGTTTCCTATAGCCCTACTGCCCACAGTTACTATCCATTATAATGGCATTCCAATGACAAACAATTTCCCAATTCCCAAACTAATACTTCCGTGTTGTACACTGTAATGGAAGGTAATCCGTAATCAGGACTAAAAAACATCATACCTTGAGATTAGGTATTCGCACGATCTGAAGAACAGTTACTATCAGTGAAATACCCTGAACAAAAACGGAAGGTAATCAGGAAGGAAATGTATGGTGCATAACATGTCAGATAAGGAGAAAAGAAATATGTGTATCACATAGGAAATGAGGAAATAACATGCTGCCAAGTCTTTTTCTTTTCAATTATTTCAAACATTATATGAGAATGACTTATAACAAGATGTTTATAGGACTATTCTAATAAACATTAGTTGAAGTTGGATGTTTATAGGACTTTTCTAATAAACATTAGTTGAAGTTGGATGTGCAGACACGTATCAACTAGTGAGCACTATTCAACCAAATGAACAAATAAATACCAATACCATGCACAAGATAGCTATACATTTAATATACGATGTTCTGTTTAAGGAAGCTTGTGCCAACGTCTCCCAACACCACGTACATCATATGGAAACAGATGTGATAATTCCTCTATAAAATGATTCACAAATAAAATGAACTTACAAGAATATCCTGGCCAATCCAAGCGTAGTGTCTCTGACGGTAAACAGCCCAGACAGCAGCAAAAGCAATACAGAAAGGAGAGACAGCCAGAGTAAGGTAGGAAACTGCACCAAAGAAAGGCACTTTGATGTATGACTCTCCAGCACGTTTAAACCACCTAGCGATTCACAAAAAGACCGACTGATTACAATAATGAAATGTATGGCTAATAAATAATTTCATGTAAGATGAAAATCAATGTAACAATGCACTTCACCATGATGTAATGACAGAAAAAGCTATTACACCAATGAAGAGTAGAGATCTACTATATACTTTCTATATTTTCAACTTTCAACATTGCTTTAAAGCACCTAAATTTGGTCTGAATGGTTTCTAAGCATTTTTTATCTGCGAAAACATAGATGATTAACAGCAATTATAGGTTTAGAACAATGATGGATTCCAAGCATTACCAATCAAGAGGTTAATGAAGGGAACAAATAAAATAGCCGTCGGTATTTTTTTAATAGGATTTGATTTAACAAAAAGCATTTCTAATCTGATCTGATAACAATTCACTCATCTAATCTGGTAAGAGTTCACTCAAGATGTATCAATTTCAAACCTAGTTATTTTTTTGACAAATACTTATTATAAGAAGTTTATGATGAAGAAAAAAATAATCAATTTAGAGTCATCTCAACAAAGTGGTTATAAAACAAGCAGCTCTCCAAAATATGACAAAGGGTATAATTTAGCTAGACCTTTTTTAAGGAATGACCAATGACTGGATTATATCTGTGTATAAACAACGAGATATACTTTCACCTTGGCTACTTTTAGTTTCAAAAGCATTGAAAATTTAAGTAAACTGAATTAAAAAGAAATTAATGATATCCATGCAGCAAGTAGCTACAAGTAATTTACGAGTCATTTGATGCACTAAAAACTATGTTCCGAGATAGTTCCAGGTAGCAGATCACATACAACAATGTGGAGGAAAGGTCCATCATGCAACTCTGATTAGTTTTGAAATCCTCCTAACTTTCTCCATTACTTATCACATCTGTCAGAAAATACTAAACCAAACTGGGTTTAATAATATACCAAACTTGCAACTGGTTCAATACAATCTTTTTCTATAACGTGCTTACATACAAAATATGGCTCATAAATTGCAAGGAACAGAACATTATTTAAGGCAGACTTCTATTAGCAGAATGTTATGTTCAAACGGCATATATAATGATACCAGTAGAAAATGATGATTAGCTTACCGTGACAACAAAGCCACTAAACATGTTTGCAAGCCCTGAAGAAACAAAGTCAAAATAAATCCAATTAATTATAGAGAAATGGAAGCTAAATGGTGTGAATGAACTAAGAGAGAACTGCAAAAGCAGAAAACGGTGGTTACAACTTAATACTTTTAACTTAGTTCCCACAAATAAAATAAAAAACTTAATACGTTTAACCTACTAACTAGCAACATAGCTATAGCTTATATACAGCATCCTATATTTTTTGCATAGTTTCCCTCATTCATAGGCTTCCGAGAGCACTGTAAAATGCTAACATTAGTTGGAACTCAAAAGGCAAGATAATTGCTATTGTTCTTTTTTTAGTCCTATCTATATAATAAAACACAAAGAAAGCTATCAAGTGGTTCTCCTTCACTCCCCCTAAAAATCAAAGGTCCAGATCTAACCTCACAAAACATATTTTCCCCCCCAAAAGTTTCCCTCCAAAACTCAAATTCAAATCCCCCACCCAAATCAACTCCTTTATTTATTTAATTATTTTTTTTTCCTCTCTCTCTCCCTCCCTCTTCTATTCAAAAAATTAAGAAAATAAAATTTTAATTTTTTTTTAAAAAATAAAAAAATTTGAAAACTAGAAAAATTGCAAATTTAAAAACTTTTTAAAAAATTCAAAAAAATCATATAATATGTTTTTTTGCTGGACCCCCAAAAGTTTCTCATATAATATGTTTGCTACTTCAATTAATTTGCTCGGCCTCCAAAATTTTTTATATGATCAAATAAGGTGCACCTTCCGAAGACGTGCCGTAGGCACGTGTCAACGGGCAAACCTAGTAATCAATAATACAGTACATGAACTTAAGCTACAGCATCAAAAAGTGTTATTCACTGGATGCACCGAACCTAGATAAAAATGGAGTCATCGTCAACAAATGATCTCTTAATAAGAAAGTTACTGGATCCATACTTTTCTCCTAAGAATCTGAAGGTAGCACCTCAGATTGGTCATGCTAATTACAAAAGCTTTCGATCATAAGAACATCATTTAGCCTATAAATTTACACATTTGACATTAAGAATATTTCATTTCTTATAAAGGAAATAAGTGGCTATAAAGAACAATGTACCTCCACTCCCCCAATACAAAATAGGATCACCAGAAGCAACAAGAACCAAGCGGACATGAGTTTGTAAACAAGGACCAAGAAGCCCGATGCAATGACAACAAACAAGACGGCAGATGTCATGTTGATGTCCACTATACCACCTGCATGCTCCATGTTGACTAAATCATCCGGTGCGTCCTATCAGAAGTAGTTTCATTTAGAGTCACTAGAATATTTTGGAAATATTTAGCAAAGAACAAGATTATGAGACATTTCCAAATAACATGGTCCGTGTAAAATAGAGGGACCTTGAGTAGCTTGTCGTGATCAATTGATGCTTCTCTAGCACTCCATGCTGACCAGTAAGAGGCACACAAGATGGTACCAACAGCCATAAGCCACAAAAACACTTCTGCTGTATCCACAAGAGGTCGATCTGGAGAATATAATTGAACTGCAACTGTATAAAACACAATGCATCAGAAAGATCAAGAAAATAGACAACTTCGTAGAACAAATATCGCATACCAAAGGATGCTTGTCCTCTCAAAAGAACCTACTAACACCAAGAGAAATGAACTGTATAAACTAATGAGAATGCAGTCTAAAATTCAAAAAAAAATATGTAGTGCATCTGAAACAAGGTGTCTCAGAGGCTTCATAACAAAAAAGTAACATACTAAATATGTTGCATCCTAGAAAAACATGACATGGTTTCAAACTTCAAGGTATGAGCAGGCAATTTTCCCAAAGAGGGTTGGAGAATCGGCACCAGCATTCATTGTTGTGTTAGGGAAGAGGTTACAGTATTAATTTTCATCCACATAGTGTTAGAAGACAGGTCAATTCCTACAACCCTTCCTACAACTTCAAAGTTTTAAGTGTAGTGGCAGGGTCTTTCGCATGGTATCAGAGTAACCCATATTCGAGCCTCTTGGGATGCGGTTTATTTATTTATTTATAGCGAAAATATTTAAATGACATTATACCGCTACACGCATCCAGGTCTCCGCCCACAATTTGCTAAGCATTTGGCTCGCTTCTTTGGCCCATTTAAAATGGATGCTGGGACCTGTGGGGGCATGTTAGAACATGTAATAGCCGGGTCATTCAGACATATCATGCATTTGTTAAATGCAGATAATAGTTTAGGAGCCGTGTTTGAGCAGATGTCATTAAATGCAACATTCCCGTTCAATTAGACATAAATAAGGAAACTATTTTCTTTTCTAGAATAGCAAAACTACTGACTAAAACTTTTATTTCCCATTTACAAAAGCATATGAACATCAACATCCGTAAGTGCAGAACACAGCTTCAAAAGGAAAAATAAACATGTGTATACAAGCTCTAATATATTCAAACTAAAGGGAATCCTAATAACTGACTTGAAGAATCAAATGGCACATTATAAACCTGATCAGTGATACGCCCACTGAATAAATCATCAATGCGGAAACAAATCAACAGTTAGATATAGAAGGAAAAATTATCAGAAAAAGGGAAAGGTATTATGAAAGAAGCAAGCATGTTATGTTTTGGCCGAGACAATCCACATCCCAACTGAAATATTGATTTTCCACGATATTTTAAATTAAAAAAATAAAATATGAAAAATAAAACTAAAACATTAGGCCTTAGCTCTTACACTCGATGGAGGGTCAAAGGATACAGAACACGGAAACATGAAGATAGTATACATGAAAAAATGGATTTTTGACAGCACAAAACGAGCATGTGCTTCCATTGTACCGGACATGACTTATCTCAAGATGTAAATTATATTCAGAATCTACCCAAAGTAAATATCAGACATCTAAATCAGAGATCCAGTATAATAAGAAAAGCCTACGTATGGTTTTGAGCATGAATAGATGTAAAACACAAGGATGTTGTATTTCTTATGGCCTTGAGTCATACAGCAAAAACCAATGATTAATAATGCAAGAAATATTCAGGGTAATTAACATATAAGAAACAGCAATTTCGGAAATTACATTAGAAGTTAGAACACCAAAAAAAATGCATTATAATTCATGATGCCAAGTTGGCAATTTTTTTATCAGACAACTTGATCTCAAATTCCAGGTGTACACGGCATTCTTTAATAGAAAAGATCCTACATTTAACAAAAGGCGAAAATAGAACTTCAAGAGAATGGAACAAGAAACTTAATAGAATTCTAACAATTAACGACTAAACAGAAATCTACCTGAGACGTGACGATTTAGACTTTCTTCCATGCTTGCACCTGCATCTTGAGGAAGCATAACCACAGGTATGCCTATATCCAGATCAGTTTCATTTCTCTCACAGACCATCTTATATAGCTCTGGAAAATGAGACAGAGAGTATAAGAAAACTGAAAGTAAAGAGAGCACGTAGAAATGATTTATTCTCCACTCCAACTCTGTCAAGGAGTTAAGTAGGCAAAAGGACTGATTAGGCCTTCCATCATCACCTTTTACGGTAGGAAGGTTTTATACTTGGCAATTTTCAATGTAGACTATGAAATCAACCTTTTATAAATATACACTGATGCCAATTCCTACATTAATTTAATCTACCTTGAGTAAGGAAATCAGGGTGCATGCAGGTAACAGGAAGTCATACCTTTACGATTGTTTTTAATTAAAATAGCAGATGCCCCAGCAGCTTCTGCAACTTTTGCCTTAGTCGTAAATTTGCAGCCACCTCGGTGTACAAGGAGAACATCTCCAGTAATCTAACATAACAAGCATAATTTGAGAGCAAAATAACAGGAAATTTCATGTCTTAACAAACAAGAAAAAACAAAACAAATAACAATACACAAACCTTATTCTTTGGTGTAGTGCAGCAGTCAGGAGGATCTGCAAGGGAAACCCTAGTTTCATTGGCATGTTTCTCTTTTGACTCCATTGGTTTTCCAAATCTTGCACTAACTCCAACAAATTCAAGATCCTCTTTGTTATTAATCCATGTCTGGACTTTTACCTACCAAATATACAACAATGAGATATAGATGAGTCTATGCTAAGAGCTACATGTAAAAAAACAAAAGAAACAATCTATTTAAACTTGTTCTATAATATATATGTTTGCTACCAGCTAGAAGGTAAATGCATGCAGAAGGGGAATGAAAAAGTACACAATTGCTTGCAAATTGACATTCTGTCCTTCTCAATCATATCTGGTTTTAAAAATGTGATTGATCCCAAGTTGCTTATCTCAATATCTGGCATGAAAGGACAACTTTCCTAAGTATATAACACTAGTTTGTGCAACAAGCAGTTTCCCTTTTTTTAAAAAAAAAAATTGCACCTAGTTTAGCTATAAGGAAACTCCCATGCTAATAAAAAGGGATTTCAACATCATGGCAAGGAAAAAGATAGCAAGACACCCACAACTCCGGTAGCATTGATATTCCTTTGATAGTTGACGATTAACTCAAAATAACTGTCAGCTACAAGACTATTCGCAGTATTCTAAATAAGGGGGAAATGGGGATTTAAATGGAGATTAAATGGAAATGGCCTCTAACCTGTTTCGAAAGACCATTAAAATTATACAAATCACCTACAAAGGCACTGGAGAAAGCTAACGATACTTCTCTTTAGTTTGAGAATCTAAAGATTGATCTATATGAGACCATAGGTAACTCAGAGATGATTTACACAAGTTATAAACATCGAGGGTGACCTTTCTGTTCCCCTTGTTTGGTATGTTCACCTGCTTGCTGGCATAAATAGCTTTCCTAGGTTATGCGAGAACAGAACATAATAGATAGAATATCTATAAAGTTATTCACTGACAAAACAATTTATCAGATCACCTTGTTGCTTGGAGTCAGAGGTAACTATACCATGCAGCACTAACATGAGTCACGAGGAAAGTAGTACTGCATAGATAAGTGTATCCAAGAAACAGATAAATGGATTTTAGATTAATTATGAGAGAAAATACATAATGTGCAGTTCATACAACTACTTTGGATCAGATGCCATTTTAATCACTTATACTGCCATGTCTATGCAACTCTGAATGAAATTTAGCTTAATAAACAGAATTATAAGAAGTAAAGAATATAAATTGCCAGTAGAAACCCTAACATATACTATAAACTTTCAGCGTGGTATTCTTCCCATTACATTTACCTGCACTGTGTAAAGGTGCACCAAAAGTTGAGGGACTTATATTTATGTTCTAATAGTCCAAAATGTACAATCCTCATTTTGAAACACAATTATAATTAATTATTTAATAGAGTTTCTCTTCTAATTCTAGTTAACCCAGAACTCTCTTATTCCTGATATGCTTAGTGTTTAGCTCCAACTTAATGATTGGAGACCACCAGAAGATTCAGGCATACTATACATCGCAGACTAAGATACATAAAGTAATTATTCTCTCTTCATTATACTGATTTGGATCCTAACAACTTGAAATGAGCAATCGAACTTAATAAAGTAATCAAGGACTACTGGAATTGTTACTAGATGAGGCTCATTAAGTTAAGGCTGTCTTGTGAATCCCACTTGCTGGTAGGACTTGTAACGTCCACCCATACTCCATGTTTAATTGTCACCTATAAACATGGAGTTAGAAGACAACCCATTTAAAATCTTCCTAGATGCTTCTATTTCCGCCCCTTCTCTCTGTTTAAGTGGATAGTTGAATTTCAACCTTACCAATGGGGAGGACAATTTTCCGTCATAAGAATCACAAAATAAATATATCTATGTATTCATGTGGTGATATAGGTATATATGCATCTCCCAAAAGGTATCTTCAATCTCAAAGGCACAAGGGAGTAGTACCTAAGGTTCAGCAGAGTTCGTGTACGCTGAAATTTCTGAGAATTTAGGACTAAATTATACAATTATACCATTATCTTTCACCCACTTTAGACTTTACGAAATAATTCATTGACATGTACGAAATCGAAATATTTACTTTCTGTTACCCTCAGATTTGTTGAACTTTAGAACTTTCTACCTTCCATTATCTTACCATCAGATCGACTACGAAACGTTCCAGTGCGACTTGCATTAACCATTTCTTAGACTTGTTTTTCCTTTACTTGGTCTTATAACTCATTTATTCTCTCCTTCTTCCTCTTAACTTCGCAAAATTAGGATAACCAAAGTTATTTTTAAAAAGAAAATAAACCTATGCTAACCTGGGTTATTTCTCCAACATTAAAAATAACTTTCTTAGCTATATTTTCAGTAAGAATTTAGATAACTCTGGTTATCTCAACTTTTGGGGTAAGAACCCAAACTCCAAAAAGGTCCCAAACAATCCCAAGTTTATGATAACAAGAGTTATTTGATACAACTCCCAAAACTCCAATTATCATAACTTTACTCTATTCCCAATCACACCCTAAACAAATTCCTAAATGATGAAGATGACAACTTTACCATAGACCCCAAAAAAGAGAAAGTTCACGTTTTTTCCCCAAAACTACCCATCAAAACACCAATATAGATCACATCAAATTCACACACCCATATGGCTTTCAATCACAAATCTCTAATAACCCATCAAATACATCCGAAAACCCATCAAATTAAACACCCCCAAAGCTCAAAAAAAATATGGGCATGACTAATTTCACCTAACAATCACAAAAGAACAATAAAGTAAGGAACTTGAAAGATTACCAACACAAAATTGTTGGAGCACCCAGGAATAGTAGGGGCATCGTCATCCTTATGAACAATGTCACCTCCAGCTACCAAAAGGGGCAGCAGCAGCGCGAGTATTGATGCACAGAGAGTACCCGTAGTTCTTCCCCGATCCATTTGAAGAAGAAGAGAGGAAAGTAGAAGAGAAGAGAGAAACGAAGATGAGTTTGTTGTTTGTTGTTTGATAAATGATACTAGATTCTTAGCTTTAATTTTCGCGTCGGATTTTGATGATGGTGTACGGTTGTAGTGATAGAGTTTGGTGGGGCCGGTATGGGTGTGGGAGGGGGTGGTCCGTGAGGATTGAAATTTTTCCGTACTGACCCACTTTTTGAAACTTTTGCCCAAACTGATCCGCTTTTTAAAATATATATATTTACCCGACTGATCTAGTTTTGGACACGGCAGTATAAAACGCTATTGGCAATAACGGCATATGTTATTTTAAGGTCGTTATTGTCAATAGCGGCACCTGTAAAAAAAAATCTTGTCGCCGCTATTGGAAGTAACGACATCAATACATATCGCGTTCACTCTGAGGTTCTCTAACTTGAGAAAAAAATTGTACGTGAAAATCGCTCATAACTGATACCGTTATTCCCAATAGCGACAAAATTAACTTGATGTCGTTATTGGCAATAACGGCATCAGTATAATCCACAGTGAACTCAAAAATTCGTGCAAGTGCATCAACTTCAAGCCCGATTTTGATCTTGATACAGCCATTATCTCTCAAAACTCTAAACATGAAAATTATAGATCTTTTTCTTGGTGTTCCATAGCATTTTGAATCATCTCAATCGAAGTTCGGGTGATAAAGTTATGCCCAGATTACGTAGTGATGTCAAAACTGTCCAGAATTTTAGAGTACACTGTGGATTATAGTACTGATGCCGTTATTGCCGTTATTGGACATAGCGGCATCGGTTATAAGTTAGTGATTTTCACTTACAATTTTTTCTGGAAAGTTTCGACATTGCTACGCAATATGGGCATAAATTTTTCATCCAAATTCTGAATTGAGATGATTCAAAATGCTGTGTAACAACAAGAAAAAGATATGCAACTTTCATGTTTTGAGTTTTGAGTTTTGAGAGATACTGACTGTATCAAGGTCGAAATTGGGTTTGAAGTTGATGCACATGCACTAATTTTGTAGTTCACCGTGGATTATATTGCCGTTATTGCCAGTAGCGGCATCAGTCTAATTATGCAGTTATGGAGAATAATGGTATCAGTTATAAGCGATTTTCACTTACAATTTTTTCTCAAGCCAGAGAACTCTTAAGTGAATGCGAGATATACTGACATCGTTACTCTCAATAGCGGTAACGATTTTTCTTTTTTACAGGTGCCGTTATTGGTAACAACGGCATCAAAATAACATATGTCGTTATTGCCAATAGCGTTTTATGCCGATGTGTCCAAAACTGGATTACTGGGTAAATATTTTTGAAAGTGGATCAGTTTTAGTCAATATTATTTAAAAGTGGGTCAGTATGGAAAATTCGTGGGAATTCTCCTTACATTGGAAATAAATAGATTGGAAAATTTCGGAAAACCCAGGTTTTCGCGACTTTGCATATAAAAAGAAAATTCCCCGATTTGTTATGCTATAGACCAAACTAGTTGTAAATTGCAATATGGTTACTTCCTCGGTTAAATTTGAGGTATTTGGACATTTTGCTCATTATATAATCATTCTCTTCAAAAATAGGAGTTGGATTTTTTATAAAAAAATTCTTAGTCGTTATCTTAACGATGGTAATTAGAAAGAAATACCCAAAAAATAATCGGAATGGTCACTTGAACGCAAGATTTTAGCTTAATAGTATAGCAAACCGAAAGAAGAATAAAAAGGTAGAATATGTTATCTACAAACTCGTGAAACCTGTGATAGTTTTTCTGAAATTTTCCTAAATAGAAAGTAAAGCTGGGGAGTTATTTGTAGTAATAATAATAGATTAGGATAATTAATGCAAGAGATTTAGTGCAGGTCTAGGGCTTTTGCCGGAAAGAGTTCCGGACAAGTAGGGGTTAAGTTGTTAACTTGTTACAAGATTTATTTTTTTTCCCTTTTTCGTTTACCGCACCTCAGTTATATTCATTGGGAATTCAAAATAGAAATGAGATTCAAATTTCCAATCTCGTGCTCACTAGCTAAGAGACTTAGCTCTAGAGTCTCGCAAAGTAGATTGGAAGTAAGTTTATAAGAGCAGAAAAGATGTGTCTTGCAAGTTAGCATACTGGACTACATTAAGTATGACTTCAAATAGGCATCACTGGTTATTAAGATTCAATCTTCCAAGATCTTTGTCAACTTCAACTGAAACATATAATATTTCCTTATTATGCCACTGTTTTCATTAGCAAAATCATTTCAGATAATTAGCATTTTCTAACAAGGATTTGGAGGAAGTTTCGCTGCTCCTGTTAACGATATCAATGAAACACTGCCCCACGGTTTCAATCAGAAAAGAAGGAAACAAAAAGGCTTTAGCTTCTGTCAAAGATATTAATGAAACAGGGGAGACTTTTTACCACAGTTTCAGTTTAAAAAACATTACAAAAAAGCTACTTTGGCTCCAGGAAAACCTGCAAGTATGCAACTTAACTTGCATCTTACGTAAGTTGGAAGTGAAAGATCGAGATCGTATTTGTTAGTTCCTACTTTGCTTACATATTGTAGCCATATAAGCTACACATGCTAGCTGAGTAAGTTGCAGCCACTAAAGCAAGTTTCAAACTAACCATATCGTTCACATTGTTTTTGTAGCGTATACAATACATACGTATGTATGCTTTTCTCTTTTCTAATAAGCACACGAACTCAATTCTTCGTGCTTCAATTAGACAATTACTGCTAAATAACCAAAAGAAAAAAAATACATGCAGTACACACGAAAATGTTGAATCAAAGTCATCATATAGACCTGCTCGCTCTAATTACCAAAACACATCTCAACAAGTATCTGTTATCAATCAACTATTAGTACCCTCTCAAATCAATCATAACCTAAACCATAAGCTGAACGATATTAACGATCAATCTGAAAACCCAACTATCAACCAATCAGTAACCTTATTCAACTTCCCCTCTCATAGTACCTCTCCAATAATGCCTTGGGTAAATAAACCGGCATGCAACAACATCCCAAACAAACTGTACCCCTCCAAAACACAATGTTTGTGACCGCCGGCCCCCTCCCCAGGGTACCATTGTCGATGATAGTCCATCCTTGCAAATTCATACCTCACCCAGTCCATTATACTAGCCAACCTCCTCCCGTGATAAAACACGGGCATGCACGATTGCCCTCATAGCCAACGAGAACTCAGGGCCGAAGAATTCCCCTTCCATGAACCCCTGGCAACAATTAACAAAGCAGGAATAGGTGTGGCGCAGTGTGTCATCTACAAACTACTCCATGGAGAATGTAGCCATGACCGATGACTGGAGGGTGCGGGGAGGCGGAAAGGAGGGGAGAAGGCAAAGGTGGACAGAAAATAGGTGTAAATTAAATGAGTGAGAAAAGGAAGAATAGGAGGTTGTTACGAGGAACCGTGTGGTCTAAGTCGAGGACAATAGCAATGGTGAGGGTGTAGAGCTGCCGGAATGAGAGAAAACGGTGTACTCCACCTGACATTGTGTAGGAGAATTGGGGGCGGTGAAGAGGAGAGGCTTGAAAAACATGGAAGGAATCAAGGATTAATTGGTAAGAAAATGTATGGTTGAAAGGGTAATGCTACACCTACAACCTTTCCTTTACAACCTTAGGTGGCACAATTTCATTGGAATGTATTGTAGAGTAGGTTGTAGTGGGTTGTACACATCTCCAATAAGATTGCGCCACCTAAGGTTGTAAGGTTGTAAAGGTTGTAGGTGTAGCATTACCCGTGGTTGAAATTGTGCCTAGCTAGTGTTTTATCTTGTACAAGTGGGCGGTGTTTCGGATTATTGGATTGAGTTTGCTTGGCACATTGTACATCTTTCCAAATTGTTTAAAGCTTTGACCAGTAATCAACGATCGAGGAGGCTAAGTTATGATAACAGAAGTTGCATACAGTCGGCAACAAAAAAAAATCCGCTCTCAATAGACTTATTTCCTAGCTAAATGAACTAAACTAGTATAGATTTTTAGATGGTACGAAACTCCAATTATCATAACTTAACCACAAAATGAAACACATATAGATACTCACAAATCATTTCAAAAGGAAGTAGAGGAGAGTTGATATGAATAAATTAATTAATGAGATTAAACTATTTCGTACAACAACACTGGTTTATACCATCTCAAAATAAAATTAAAATTTAATATAAAAAAAATCTACAAAAATCAAAAACATACATTAAACAATCCGAAATTGGGAAGCCGAAACTGACAAGAAAGAAATTATTATAATTAAACCTCCTTTTTCTCCTTCAAGTAGTACCTCTTAAACGCCCTAGGCAAGTACACCGGCAACAAGAAGGCGAACAAATTAAACCCCCAAAAGGCCATGTTGGCCAACGCCAGGCCCCTCCCTACATGCACCCTGAGCGCAGAGCCATGCTCCTCGGCCTCCTCCTTGGCCACCTCGTTCCTGACCCACTCCATTATCGTCAACATCCTCTTCCCATTGTAGAAGACCGGCACGAACGCCCTCATGGGCAGGGAGAAGTGCCTGGTGAACACCAACCCCTCCATGAAAATTTGACATGCCAGTAAAAACACGTGGGGAGCTGCTGCTTTGATGCCCTGCTTGTCGCCCTCGAGGACACCGTGGAGGATGTAGGCGATGGGGAGGAGGAGGCCGAGGAAGGCGCCGAGGGAGACGTAGGCAATGAGGAGGATGTTGGAGGGGGAGAAGACGGGTGGTGGGGCCGGGGAGATTGTGGGGAAAGCGAAGGAGGCCAGGAAGTAGATGTACAACAACGAGAAGAGGGAGAATGCCACGTCTTCGAGGGGGACCAGGCCGGTGAAGGAGAGCACCAGGGCGATGGCTAGAGCGTTCAGCTGCCGGAACGAGAGCAATTTGCGGCGGGGAGGTGTGGCTGAGGAACAACTACTTATGGTGGCTGCAGAGGTGTCGTCGTTGGTTTCGACTTCCGGTAAGGCGATGTCGCCGGCGGTAGGGCCCACTCCTCCTGACATTCTTCTTCTTCTTCTTTCTTCTTCTTTGTTTCAAGGAAGAGGAGAAGAGAAGGTAGTTATGTTGTGTGTGAGTTTAGAAGGTGGGGAAATAATGGAGGAGGAGGAGGAGGACACGTGTGGAGGAATGTGAGCCTAGTGTTTTATGTGGTGGAGGTGAGGGAGGCTGAAATGTAGGCACGTAAATAGATCATTCATAATATTATCTTCATACGAAGAGAATAATATACAATTCACAAACTTTGGTCAGTTTATATTTCACGGAATATACATTTTGGGTCAATTTTACAATGACGAATGCTCGATGTTCCTTAACGAAGCACATCTTCACCGCATGGTTTTTTTTTGAAATATCTTTACCACATGTTGCACATTGTCTTTGGTTGAAATTTTTTGTCCAAAATACAATTCACCTGCGTTGGGTGAGCCACATGCCTCTTGAGCAAAATGATATACTCTCACATTGTTAATCCAGTCAACAAATTCAAACTTAGGTACTGTAGCATTCATAAATTAAGTTAGGGGAACCGCATGTTGGACATCATGTTGCAAATCCTCAATATCATTAACGTTATCATCTAGATGGACATCTTCTACATCTTCCACGTCGTCTTCTACAACTTCCACGCTGTCTTCATCTTCTTCATCTTCTAATAACTCATTGTTAACGGTAGCATGGTTGAAGAATTTAATAATGTTTTCGTTATCAACAAGTGCGCGTATCAAACTAGAAGGATGTGGCAACACATTTTCTGTGGGATGTGGTCGTATTGGAATTGTGAACGAGTCTTCTTGTGAAGGCGACAATCTTGCATGTGATTGTAGAGAATGACTGTGACTCATCTCATATGTCGGCACTTCACATACGTGACTTGAAATTAGAATAACATATGACTGACCATTGTGAATCTTGATTTGCTTAATATACAACTCCAATGCAATCCAACTAGAGTTCATATCAAGTGATATTGCAATCATCGCAATAAGTGCACATCATCAACTATAAGCACTGTATGAAATATTGTCTGTCTCCTTTTCAAGTTGCATACCGCTATTCACCTCTATTTTAGTTAATTAATTCATAGACCTTCTCTGCTAGTTCTTGCTTTATGATATTATATGAGCCCAAACTATTTATGGTTCAATACATATATAACAAACTCCCACTACAACATTTTTTGGGTACCCCGACGAATCTACCCCGGCATTTTGGTAGTAGCGCCGAGGTAGACCTAAACCAGAACAAGGGTGGAAAGTGTTAGTGATCTAAACCGGCGTTTTTAAAAAACGTCGGGGTAGGTGCGTGTTTTTTTTACAGACGCCTGAGTATGTGTCTGCGATAAATAAAAAACCGAAGCCCTAAACATATCACTCATTCCCCTGTTTTTTAATATTCTCCCGCTCTCTCCCGCGCTCTCCATCGACGACTGTCATCTCCGTCGCCGCCCTGGCCGCCGTCGAAGACGAAGACGAAGACGACTGTCATCCCCCTTCTTTCTCCTCTCCTCTGCGAAGACGAAGACGAAGGAGAGGAAGTTGAAGATGACAGTGAGATAAGCGGTCACGATTCGAAGTACTTCTCGACGACGAAGAAGGGGGAGATCCCCGAACTCAAAGAGGAGCTCAATTCTCAGTACAAGGCATGGATTCCGCACCTCGATCCCGATCTGATGCAAACTAGGGTTTCGGATGCTGTACAAATTGGTGTTGGAATTAGGCTTAAAATGAAGGAATGAATGGATTGCAAGATTTATTTTGTGTTTGAGATCTAGTTTAGTTAGGCGGTAGCAAGAATTGAATTCGTGTGTTTTGGGTTTGAAAGTAGAACAATTGGGCCATGGAATTAGGTTATGGAAGTAAAGTAGTCAATTTCGGTGAAGAAACTTGTTTGTCGTTGTGTGTCGATAGATAGCTGGAACGACAAGTTATAACAAGAGCTACAGTTAGGTTTTAATTTTTTCAAAGAATGTAAGGTACACCCACCACAAGAATATAGAGTTAGACAGAGATGATTGGTTCTCCTGGCATTATTATGTAGCGATATTCCAAGTAAAATCCATATTATGAATGCAAGCATTCTCGATAATTAAACCACCCGAAATATAGCATTCTTGTTACTTATTAGGCTACACAGGTTATAATTTACTTCACTTTTCATTGGGTTGTGACAGAGAATCCCAATTCTATTGCAGCAGCCATAAAGCCCAAGTTGGTGAGATAACGCCATACCCACTCCACTCTTTTACTAGCTTTAACATATAAAAATTTAAAAAATCATACGACCAACGTTAGACGGTGAAAGCATAACTGATTAAGAATTGTAACTAAACTGGATTAGTTTTTCTAACCAGATGGTTGTATTTATTTAACATGTCCTTTATGTGTTTTACTCTCTTCTTGGCATATATATATATATGCAGATTGTTAATGTATCCTTGTTACTGCCTTTTTAATTAGAATATATTAAATTGTTCTACTTTCTCAAAGTAGGAAACAACAAAAGGACAATAAGCATTTACATTAAAGTTAATAAAGAAATCTACATTAGTAATGTATCCTTGTTACTGTGAATTCATGATCAAGTCATTCTCATATATTTATATGGTAGTGCCAGTATCCAAGAAAGTTGCAGTCAATGAAAGCATGCAATTTCCACCTTTTATGGCAAGAAGATTTTGACTCTATGAATAATAACAGAAGATGGGATATAGGTATCTCTCTCCAAGATAATGTACAGAAATGCTGATAACCATATTACTTACTTTGACCAATCGACACTCTCAGAGCCCAAAACCCTGCATTAGAATTGGGATTCTCTGCAATAGAATTGGATTCTCTGTAATAGAAATTTAACTTCTTTATAACTGTAGTTTAGGTGTGTCAAAGCCCTGCATTCACTATATATGAACAAATAAATTAATCATACAAAATGAAAAGGTAATGAAGTGAAAACAATGGAGGAAACCACTTTAAATTTTGCTAGATGACATATGGTACCTATTCTGTCTCCCCTATATGATCGATCATTCACAATCCTCTCCTATGTGTATTCCAACAAGTTGATCTTACCATCCTTTTCTAAACTCTCAGCATAATATGCCAAAGTGCAAGAATCCTGGCACTTTGTTTTGAACTCTTTGCATTTCATTTTCTAATTCAAAATTTCAATTTCCCCTGTGATCTAGTTATAATGGTTTAACTTCTTTGGAATTTTACTAATAGCTCCATCATAGGCCCCTTCCCTTGCACCACCGACATATGGCAGCTGCAAGTGTGCAGGTTGATCTCTCTGCCTCTCCATGTCTCCATCTATTACTTCTCTGTGCACTTTGTTAGGAAGTATGGCTTCTTGCAGTTGTCGATTTCTATGGCGGTACCCTGTTGCTAGGGTCCTTTTGCTCTTTATCTAGTAAGCATTATCTTATTCACTATTTTGAAATGTAGTATGAAGAATTTATATTCCAATGACCCAGGAACGCAGCATTTGTAGAGTTTCCATGTCCTTATTTGCATGTATTCGTGCACTTCTTCTTGATGTATTTGTTGCATCGACTCTAGGTATACTTTCTTTCTTGCATGGGTGATTATGGGCTGTTCGGTATCATGGACGGTTTGCCTCTTCAAAATCAGACTGAATTGGATATCTTCCTAGAAATAGGTAATAAGTTTATGTATAGTTATATATAACAAACCCTTATCTATTGTATAGATGTAGATATAATCATCATTACTTTTACTTTGAATCTTCTCTCTGTTTAATCTTGTAAAATTTCATTTATATATGAATACAGGCTCTACAACAACTTCTGAAGGACTCAATTCGGCGCAAACATCTACTGGTGATGTTACTCAGTGTTACTACTGATGGCTATCTTCCTGTCAATGGTAGATCTAAAAAAAATCTGATTAAATATGAACATTGCATATCACATTTCTTTCGTTCACTTAATTCTGCAAATTAACTTACTGCAAAATAATTGATATTTGCAAGGAACCAGAGCAATGATCAAATTTACAATGGTCATGTACTTCATACTTCAGGAACAAATGGTGCACACCTTGGGATGAACGACAGTATGCATTATGAGATGGATGGTCTTATGCATAATGCGGTGGTCGGTACGACGGATGGTTTGCCTCTTCAAGCCCAAATCAGACTCAATTTGACATCTTAGATGATATTGGTAAGTTTATGTTATTACTGTTACAACAAACCCTTAATAAGTTCATGATATAGAATTTAAGTTTAGACTTCTATCATTTTGAGTTGTTTGCTATCAATTTTTCATGCTATGGTTAATTAATTGCAAATTTTAGAATGTTATGTAAATAATCCACGAAGAGGGAGTAATCAAACATTTTCTGTGTTTACTAATTAAGTCATCTCAAGGAGATAACTAGAATACTTGCCAAATGCATAAGCTTATAATGTACAACAAATTTCTAATATTTCATTACTCAAGTTAACATATTGAGTGCTAATTATGACAATCCTATCTTCTTCTTTTTTCCTTTTTTTTTGCACGGTTTCATTCAGGGTTGATAGAGTGGCTTACAGATTTGGATGAATTAGAGTTCGCACTTCCGTAGTATGTTTCAGTTCGTGGTTACGGGATCATGGTATGCTACCTAGATGAGTACATGGTACACTGGGAATCAGAAGTTGGTGGGTCTATGAATAAAGGTGTTACACTTTGAAGAAAAGGGGTAAACCTTACGTGAATAACTAGTTTAAGAGATTTAGATAGCATTGTATGTGTGTCGGTGTGTCCGATGTCTTTGGACCTTAAAGAACTAGTGATGAATGTATGTCTGTTTTTGCATCAACTTATTACGAATACAGTACTAATATATATATCTAAGGTCTACTGATGAATGTCTGGTGTTTTTGCATCAACTTATTACGAATATAGTATATGCATGTGTGCGTATGTGATGTCTGTTGTTTTATTTGTTTTCATTTAGTGGGATACAATCAGTGGATAATTAATTAGTTTTTTATTTACACCTACCCCGGCGTTTGTAAAGCGCCGGGGTAGATATACCCCAAAAAATTAGAGCCTACAGCGGCGTTTTAAAAACGCCACTGTAGGTGTTGTCAGGGAATGAAACCAAATGAATATTTTAAGAACAAAGAACAAGTTGGGTTTCTAACGGTTGGTTCAACATCACTATAAGAATATCCAATCTTGGGATCCTTTATTACTTCACCCCCAAAATATAACCAAATAGGGATATCAAATTCCATACCTAAGCATAAATATTCAAACATATTCATATCATTCACTACTCACAATAAGCATAACATAGGAATACATATTAAACATACGGTTAAGATAATAATACCTTCAAATTAAACCGTAACGCCACTAGCTTCAAAATTCGTTGTGGATGAAGAATGAAATGAGATTGGGAGTAAGGAGGTAGGATGTATGAAATTTTAGAGCACTCCAATGGTTGGAATTTTTTGATTTTTGGATCTAGGGTTTGTGAGTTACAGGAGTGAAGAGAGAGAAGAATACGAATGACAAGGAGTAGGAGAAAGGAGAAGGGGGTTATTGATTATAGGTAACCGTACAAACCGAATATAACTGATGTCGTTATTCAGAATAACGGCATCAGTATAATGGTTGCCGTTCTCTCAGAGAATGACATTAGTTAGTTTAATTTTGCAATTCTCTCTCAGCTCCCAATTGAGACTGTTAGATCTTTAGATAAAAAGTAACAGATGCCGTTAATCCAAATAACGGCAAGAAACTTTTTTTCCAAACAAATGCCGTTATTGTAAAGAACGGCATCGAAATAACCTATGCCGTTTTTTCCAATAATGTTTATTGCTGACATGTCAAGTGGGGCAAAGCGTAAATATTTTCGAAAAGTGGAGCAGTCCGGCAAAATTTTCTACAGTCATACTCCACATTCTACTTCAAAGAAGTCAAAATTAAAAAAATCATTCAAGTCCGGAAACAAAATACCCTCAAACCACCATCTATTTAAACCCCACCTCCTCAATCTCGCGCTCTGAAGCCATTTAAAAAACCGCTCCATCTCTGTCTTTTCTTCTTCCCCCAAAGCTAGGGTTTCCATTATCGAATAAGATCCGCAGATCAAAATCAGTAGCCCATGTCTCGACCTTCGACACAGACGAAGCTCAAAATCAACAAGGCGTGCGACCTCAACTCCATTTCCGTCCTTCCTCCTCATTCCAGGTATTAGATCCGATCCGATCCATCTCGTCTTCTACTTCGAATTCGATTCCGCTTTCTTCTGGATCTGATCTCGTTTGATTTGGTTCAATTCGCGAATCGTGATGCGTAGGAGGACGACGATCTCGATGAGTCAGCCGTCGCAGCTCAGGTCACAGTCGCAGCAGTCGTTCTCGCAGGGGATGTCGTCGTTCTCTCAGTCTCAGCTCTCGCAGAACTCTCTAGATGAGAATCTACTCAACGATCAGGTGAGATTCTCGATCTCTTGGTCCGGACTCGCGTATTGAGCTGAAATTTCAAATTTCTGCTATGTTAGGTGTAATATCGCTTAGATATGATTTTATTGGTGTATTTTGTATGAATTTTGGTGATATTTACGTATTTTTAGCGTTTTCTTCAGTTTAATAGATGACTTGTGAAGAGGATGTTTGAAATTTGTTGCAGATGAAGTGTTTGAATTATTGACTGAGAGAAGAATGTTACAAACTTGTAAGAGTTTAGGATTGAGAGTTTACTTATTTAGGTTAAAAGAAAGTAAAGTGAGAATTTAGTAGGAAAAGTTCAGTTATGATGTTAGTTTCAAGAATAAATGAATAGAATAGTTTAGTAAGGAAAGAAACAATTATATGAAATTAACTCTTTTTTTCCCCCTAGTATGAAGAGGATATCAATTGTGTTTGGTGTAAACTGCGTATATTAGTTAAGTGTGAGTTATTTAATGTTGTAAAGTTCTGAATAAATACTTGAGAAAAGTATGTGCGATGCACGTGAAGTGATTGTGAAGCTGCTTGCACACGCAGCCCTTCTCTAGTTATAACAGTACTAGATATGTTTCTTTTTCATCTTGGAGTTTACAATTTGGCCATTGATTATCCAAAACATAATGATGCTTTGTTATTTCTGTATCACAAGTATTTGTTGGGAAAGCCTTTACTGAATATGTGCCTTGGCATGCTCTCTAAATTAAATAATTGATGCCCTAGGAGGAGTGGCGCGAATCCAGAACCGAACCGAAGGGCTAAGAAGACCTAATTTGATTTGAGCCGAATTTGTTGATTGCTACAACTACGACTTAACCTCTGGGAAATGTGATCAATTGCTAGCGACAGTGGATTGTATTGAGAAACGTTTTGATAAAAAATGACGAGATATTGGGGGTAGTTTAGGGATTTTAGAGAGGTTAATTATGATTTATTTATGTCTTTATTCTACATTTCTACTAATAATACTGATACATATACTGTTGAATTCTAACTGCGGAATAAACTCAACAACGACGACGAGATGCAAGAACTATAGAATCAAAATAAGAGAAAAAAGAACAAGCAAAAACAAAAGCAACACACAAGAACACACAAGATTTTTATCGAGGTTCACCCAAATAATGGCTACTTCCCCGCGCCGAGGCACTTCTGCGATTTTCACTAGAAATATGAAGATTAGGTTTACAAATCTCTCAAGAACCCACCACCAAGGTGTAGGGTTTCTCTCTATCTCCTTCTCTCTTAATGACGGCTGGTAGATCTCTCTTTTCTTTTCACATAACCCTTAAATCGTACACAATACAATATGTATAGGATTCCTCAACTTTCCATCTTAGCCGCTCATCAATCAGCGTCGGGACGGTCGACCGCACCATCTTGACGATCGACCGGTCTTCCCCTTCGACTGCACGAGTTTCAACAGAGAGCAGGTCGGTTGACTGCGCGGTCGACCGGTCACTTCTTCATGACTACCGGTTGAACAAGAGAGCGGGACGGTCGACTGCGCGGTCGACCGGTCATCGGTCGGGGGGTGCGGTCGACCGCAACTCTGCTGTAGCCACTTGCTCCCACTTCGACTCTCCTTCTCGCCTATCTTCTCCAAGCTCATTATCGTGTATTGGATCCACAAACCCCAACAATCTCCCACTTGAAGACATATACACGAAGTCTCTAACATGTTCTTCATTATTCCATTGGCCTAGTCTAGACTTGTGCCTCTGCGAGTCTCCTCAACAATTAACCTGGAGACAATCCGATAGCGGTATAGCAAAACTGATGTTTCTTGCTATCCACCACCTTAGTGAGCATGTCCGCCGGATTCTTAGTACCAAGAATCTTAGTTAGCTTCAACCATTTCTTCTCAATGCCATTCTGATAAAATGGTACCTCATTTGAATGTGCCGAGTCCTAGAGTAATATGCCGAGTTTTTCGCCAAGAAAACTGCACTTTGACTGTCACACCATAGTTCACCTATGAGTTGCTTCCTGTCCAACTGTTTCATACGCTCCGAAATCCACAACATGTCTTTCGCTGCTTCTGTAAGTGCCATATACTCTGACTCCGTAGTTGATCTTGCTACAACCTTTTGTAACTGCGAAGCCCAACTAACAGTTGTTCCACCAACTGTAAATACATACCCTGTAGGGCTTCTGCAACCATTACGATCGCCCAAAAAATCTGTATCCACATAACCATGTATATGCAAAGAATCTCCCCCAAAACAAAAAGAGTGATCTGAAGTACCTGCTAGATATCTAAGAATCCACCTTACTGTATCCCAATGCTGTTTACCTGGATTCTTCATGTGACGGCTGATAACTCCCACTGCTTGTGCGATGTCTGGTCTTGTGGACACCATCGCATATATCAAACTCCCAATGTCTGAGACATAAGGAATAACAGCCATTTTCTCCATCTCCGCCTGTCTTAGGACACAAGTCCATTGATAACTTGAAGTGAGCAGCCAAGGGACAAGTGACTGGCTTCACGCCATCCATATTGAATCTCTTCAACACCTTCTTCACATAGTCCGCTTGTGATAACCAAAGCTTCTTGCTACTCCTGTCTTTGCTGATTTTCATGCCGATAATTTGTTTTGCTTCACCCAAGTTCTTCATTGAAAACTCAAAAGCTAGCATCTTTTTCACTTCCTTGATTTTCTCCATACATGAACCTACTAACAGCATGTCGTCCACATACAATGCCAAGGTAACTATATCATTGTCCTCATATCTACGAACATACACACAATGATCTGTTTCGCACCTATCGAAACCTTTTCCTCTCATGAAGCAATCAAAAACTTCAAGTACCATTGCCGCGGTGCTTGTTTGAGCCCATAAAGACTCTTCTTCAATCGACACACCATGCCTTCCTTTCCTTTAGCTTCAAAACCTGTGGGTTGTTTCATGTACAGCTCTTCTTCGACATCACCATGGAGAAATGCTGTCTTTACATCCAACTGCTTTAAGTGCAAGTCTTCAACTTTGGTTCTGTTCCAAGGAGTTCATCTCGTCCCTCATGGCTGACTCCCACTGAATTCGTGCCTCATCCCTCAAAGCCTCCTTATGAGTCTCTGGTTCCCCCGAATCCGTGTACAGAACATGCTCGTGAACAACACTAGCTGATGGATCAAATATCCTGGTTGGCCTCTTTTCTCATGTCGATCTCCTCAACGTGTGTACCGGTTCACCGACCGGTTCAGGTTTCCTGAATTGTTCTGGCTGTACCTGTTTGTCTTGGATAACCCGCTCATTCCCAATAGGCTCACCATAAGCCTCCTGTACTGCCTGTGGTACCTGTACCTGCTGCTGCACTGTAGGGCCTCCACCACTAGGACCACCTTCAGAATCTGAATCTGAGTCTGAGTCTGAACCCCAATCTGACTCTGAACTGGTTGCACTGTCTTGACCTGTGTGCCTGTCCTTATATAGGACCTCTTCATTGAACACTACATTCCTGCTGCGAATGACTTTGTTATCCACAAAATTCCAAAGCCTGTAACCATACTCATCGCCACCGTAGCCAATGAAGACACACCTTCTGGACTTAGAGTCCAACTTCTTTCTTTCTTCCCTATCAATTAGTGCATATGCCATACAACCATAAACTTTCAAATGCGAATAATTAACAGTTTTACCTGACCATAGTTTTTCTGGAATGGCCCCATCAAGGGCACTAGACGGGCAACGGTTAATCAAGTACACTGCTGTATCAACTGTAGCGGCCCAAAGATGGACCGAAAGACCCGCATGAAGTCTCATACATCTCGCCCTTTTGAGTATCGTGCGGTTCATCCTTTCTGCTACACCATTCTCCTGTGGAGTCTTAGGAATTGTCTTGATTCCTCTGATACCTTCCTTTGCCAGATAGTTAAAAAACTTTTTGCTTGTGTACTCACCTCCGTTGTCTGACTTGATTGCTTTCACCTTGCAATCCGTCTCATTCTCAATCCTGGCCTTCCAAGCTCTGAATGCCTCAAAAATTTCTGATTTCTCGCGAATTGCATAAACCCAAACCTTTCTCGTAGCATCATCGATGAATGTGACGAAGTATCTCTTACCACCATAAGAGAATTCTTGAACTGGACCCCACACATCTGTATGTACCAACTCTAGATTCTCAAGCTTTTTCTCACGCCCACCCAACTGAAAGCTGTCTTCTGTTTGCCTATCACACAATTCTCACTAAAATCCATCTCAACCTTCTTCAGCCCCGGCAAAAGATCCCTGGAACAAAGCTGCTTGACACCCTTTTCACCAAGGTGCCCCAACCTGACATGCCATAGAATTGAAGAGGAACTACCTATTGATGCTGTAGCAATGATATCACCTGAATCATCTCCTCTGAATAAGTACAACGTGTCACTACGCTTTTCTTTTGCCACCAACCTGGCACCTGCAGTCACCTTCCATTTTTCATGCCCAAAAGTTGTTGTAAACCCTTCTTTGTCTAGTTTGCTAGTTGAGATTAAGTTTTTCTTCAAGCTCAGAATATGTCTTGTATCGTACAAGACCAATTGCCTACCATTGCGAGCCTTCACTCTTACAGTGCCTGTACCCACAACTGGACATATCTGTCCATTACCAATTGAAACTGCACCAAAATTATCTGTCCTGTAATCCTCAAAAATATCCCTCATAGGGGTACAATGATAAGAAGCACCTGAGTATATACACCAATCATCTTGCAAAATATTAAATCCAGCAGATAAACACAATTCATCTAGACGGGGTTCAATACTTATCACATTGGCTACCTATGACCCTGCTTGTGCTTTCTTATACTCCTCGCATTGGTCTCTCCTGTGTCCTAGTTTCTTGCAGTCCCAACACTCACCTTTGCGATGTCTGGTTCTTGACTTGGACCTGTAATTCCTGCTCTGCGACCTCCCTCTGTTGTTACTTCTACCACGGTTATCAACTGACAGCGCGGTGTTGCTAGGATATGACATTGAAGTCTCTCCATGTCTTTTTCTCCTTGCATCCTCATTCATAATGCTGCTTATAACATCCTTTAGGGTTGTCGTATCAGTCATGGTACTAGTAATAGTCTGCTCTGCAGTGCCGTAACTGTCGGGAAGACTGGATATCAACAACAACGATTGTGCCCTCTCCTCAAATTTTAAACCCGACGATTCCATCTGATTGTAAACCATACATAAATTGTTGATGTGCTCAGCAATCGAATCCCTTTCTGACAACTTCAAGTTAACCAACTTCTTTAGGTGTAAGATCTGATTCGCTGCATTCGACTTCTCAAACATGTCTGTCAATATCTCTATTGTCTCCTTTGCGGTTTTTGCCTTCTCAATATGAAATAGTGCCTTCTTGCTCAGTGACAACTGAATCTGCCCAAGCGCTTTCTGATCCAATCTATTCCAGCCCGCCAATGCAACCGGATCGACCTCCGCCCCTTCTGGCTTCACACCAAACAACAGATCATCTAGATCCTTCTGTCGGAGATACGCAATCATTTGGATCTTCCACATTGTGAAATCCGTTCCATCGAACTCCTTAACTCTACTCTTGTCCCCCATCTCAATCAAGACTACCAACCTGTAGCTCTGATACCACTTTGTTGAATTCTAACTGCGGAATAAACTCAACAACGATGACGAGATGCAAGAACTATAGAATCAAAACAATAGAAGAAAGAAAAGCAAAAACAACACACAAGAACACACAAGATTTTTATCGAGGTTCACCCAAACAATGGCTACTTCCCTGCGCAGAGGCACTCCTGCGATTTCCACTAGAAATATGAAGATTAGGTTTACAAATCTCTGAAGAACTCACCACCAATGTGTAGGGTTTCTCTCTATCTCCCTCTCTCTTAATGACGGCTGGTAGATCTCTCTTTTCTTTTCACATAACGCTTAAATCGTACACAATACAATATATATATAGGATTCCAACTTTCCATCTCAGCTGCTCATCAATCAGCGTCGGGACAGTCGACCGCACCATCTTGACGGTCGATCGGTCTTCCCCTTCGACTGCACGAGTTCCAACAAAAAGCGGGTCGGTCTACTGCGCGGTCGACCAGTCACTTCTTCAAGACTGCAGGTTGAACCGGAGAGCGGGACGGTCGACCGGTCGTCAGTCAGGGGGTGCGGTCGACCGCAACTCTGCTATAGCCACTTGCTCCCACTTCGACTCTCCTTCTCACCTATCTTCTCCAACCTCATTATCGTGTATTGGATCCACAAACCCCAACATATACTTGGAGCAAAGGAAGTTGCATCTTCGCGAAACTTAAGACTGAGAGATGCTTAGGGACCTTTGATTCTCACCGTCTGTTAATCTGATATGGAAAATGTCATGTAATACAAAATGAGTCAATCCTTATCTGATAAGGATATTATAGTTAAATCTTGCTATTACATAATGATCCAACTTAGTACTGTAATCATGGACAGGGACATGGTGTGCCTATTTACGAAGGAGAGACAAGGTACATATTCTGACTCAAACTATGCGATATGAGGAGATATTAGGTTAATATGGAAATAATTAGATATAAGCCTCAGTATTCTCTCTACTTTGACTTATCCTGGTCCTGGGCGAAGCAAATCAGAGGAAAGGAGACTGAATTGCCCAGTCGACTGCATCGACAAGGAATCTAGCACTTCACTCTGGGAAATATTATCAATTGAAAGGTCAATTTCCGATCAGTGTGGGTACAATATTCTGGAAACTTTTGGAAAACTTAGCCATAATTTAGGAATTTTGGGTATGTTCAATTTTTGAGAGAATGTCCGATTATTTGTTTCTATCCTTATTCCACAGGAAATACCTACCTTAGGAGCCAAGAAATTTGTATCCCATGTAACCCTCATTTATATCCTAAATTTGAAAGATGTACTACTTGAGAATAATTACTTGTAAAGAGACTGCCAGGTTTATACGTTTGAGGAAAATCAATGTCCTTGTAATTTACCTTCAACAATTGATGGACACGGATCTTTAATTTTCTCCTGTACTCTTATTCCCACACGTAATGTTGTTGCTATTTCCGTACCATTCGACCATTGGAGTATTAGGATGTTGGGATCTTTTTCTTCTCAGTATTAATCTGTTGCCTTGGTCCGTGGCCTACCACTTGACTGATTCCAAACATGCTATTTTTTGTTTCGTACATGTGTGGTTTTTAGATGGTACTTTTGGAAGTATAGTCATTTTGATGTTTATATTTGCATCTGAAATCTCCAAGTCTCCATAGATCTGTTGAGGGCCAGTAAAACAATTCTTGGAAATGAGTTAAAGTTCAATCTCAAATTCTTGGTGTCTGTCTTTGCTAAGATATTAGTGTCCACATTTGATTAACTATTTTTGTGCAGTTGATGTTTATTGCTATGGAACAGGTTCTTTCCTGCACGTTCAACGATAAAATCGTTCCATTATCTTCTTTTTTATGTAAATAGATGCCTATATTCCAATTTCATATGTTTACCCCATCAAAAGCTTAAATTGCTAGTGTCGTTTATGCCAAGAAGGATGGAAATTTCAAACAGAATTTATCATGTGTTGCTTACTGTGTGATCTCATTTTCTTAGACATGAAGTACCATGAATGCTTTCATTATAATGATGAGCTGTCTGTTTATGTAAAAGTAAGATGAATACGAGTCAAATTGCATTTAAAGACTCAATTTTCTTTAACCTGGTACCGAGTAGGGCTGCAATTGAGCCGAGCCGAGCCGAATACCTTCAAGCTCGAGTTCGGCTCGTTTACGAAACGAGCTCAATTTTGAGCTCGAGCTCGGTTCGAGCCGAGCTTTGACCATATTCGAGCCGAATAGCTCGCGAGCTTAGCCTAAAAAAAAAAAAATTTTAAAGCTCGAGCTCGGCTCGTTTACGAAACGAGCTCGGCTCGAGCTCGATTTGAGCCGAGCTTTGACCGAGCTCGAGCCGAATAGCTCGCGAATAGCTCGATTCGTTTGCAGCCCTAGTACCGAGTACAATAAACACAGTTTTCTGATATGTAGCTTATCTCTTCTCCGTAGGCAACAAGGAAGAATAGACTTTCTATATTAGCTCATGAATGTGGATTTAAAGTTTTCAATGGATATGTAGATGTTTGATTGATGAATTTCTTCAACCTTAGTAGAGTAATGATATGATAAATCAATCTCCATTTTTCCATACTCATAACAGGTGTGGTGTTATTGGAAAACTAATCGTTTAAAAGTATCTAATGGTAGTGCCTTTGATTTCATTCTGTAAATAGCAATTTGACTCTCAAGAAAGGGACAAGCCAGCAAAGAGAATCCCCTCGCTGGCCTCAGGGATAGCATCACGAGATGAATCCCAACTACAGCTGTCGCGAACATCCAACAACGTGATCCGGCGATGGGGTTCAGCAACTGTTCCAGATAACAAATGTTAGTCTTATGATGCTTTACGTTGCATATTCAATTATCATTGGTGATCATGCTAAACTGCAAAACTTTATGTCTATATTATATTTCATTTATTGCTTCTTCTCTTCTATTGCAACCTGTAGGATATATTTATACATTTTTATGCGAGAAGAAAATGATCTTATTTTTTAAAATTGTGAGTATGAATGATATCTTCTTGAAACACCTGTATCAGGTCAGGTCAGTGAAGAGCTTGAAAACAGATTCCGACATATGGAAAGCTCATTAAATAAGATGGGAATGATAATGGACTCTGTTCAAAGTGATGTAATGCAAGTAAACAGAGCTGTGAAAGAAGTATCATTGGAGAGTAAGTGTGCATACAATGAATAGATCTAGGAAGAACTATATTGATCCTCAGTTTGTATGATTATTTTTGGGTTTGATAATATATGTATTGGAAGAAACTTCCAGAAATACATTAATCGGTTTTCACTAACAATTGTAATGTTCCTGAATTTGGCATTTGAACTACAGCCGAGGGTGTTCGGCAGAAAATAGTTCTCCTTGACAACTCATTGCAGCATGTGGTAAGGAGGAACTGAGATTTACTGTTTCTTAATTTTTTTATGCATCACATATAACAATGGAAGACTGCTTAAGTTGGCATTAATTTATAATTACAGATTAAAGAAGAACAAGGACTTAGAGCTTTCCTAGAACTGAACCTGAAATCTCTTCCTGAGAAAATAATGGAGTCTGAACAGAAACAACTAAGTGATATTACCTCAACAATCTCAGACCTACCAAAGCGGATTGAAGAACACTGGGTAAAATTCCAGGAGTCTGAACGGAAACAGCTAAGTGATATTGCCTCGACGATCTCAGACCTACCAAAGCAGGTGGAAACACACTTGGTAAAATTCCAACGTGAAGTTTGTATGGTTATCACCAAGAATAGAGAGGTATTTACCAGTTGGACAACAGCAACATTTTCTATTTAGAGTCAGTTTTCAAAAGAAAATTTCGACATAATCTTTTATAATGTTTAATTTATCTGTAGAGATACTATATAGTATATATTGCACTATTTTATATTTATCCTTTGTTGGGATACTAGTTTTATCGTTGTTCTTAGACTGCTAATATTTTGTATATAGAAGATATTTAAAAACTTTAAAATATTTTTGTTCGAGCTTCTTTTATGCTCTCTTTCTTGTTTATGACATGAAACATGTCTTACATTCTTTCTTTCTGTTTTACATTTTTTTGAGTTACTTTTTTACTTGATATGGTACCAAAAGGTTTCTTCTTTCATCAACACTTGAATAGTAAAATTGGTTCATATGGTTCATATGATCTTTGTAGTTTTCTGTTTGGCAACCTTGGTGTTACCATGCATCACATCTTGTTACCATCTCTGCCTGCTAAAGTGAAATTGCATTTCCTGGACCACTTTGGCTGCTCAATTTTTTTCTCTATATTAGGTATAAATGGTAAGGCACTCTCTTGTGATCTTGAGAGTTAACTTTGCTGTAATTTGCACCTGAGTTATAGGGATTATTTCGTTAGGTCTTAAAATTTGTTTTGTATAATTATTAAGGGAAGAAAACACTAGTCATTTAGATGACCTAGATAATGATGATTAGGAGAACATCTCAAGTTGCATGTTATCTTCTAATTTCTCCACGCATGTCAAGTCCATGTGATGTAACAGATGATCTCAGAACACCCTGAAGTTGAACTTTCATAGTTCAGGTGAAGCTATGAGGAATTTAACCGTATCCTTTGTTTTTCCTGAAGGTAATTGCAAATGGTATGAAGTCTTTCAACAATAGCTATCCAGATCCTATCCGGTCACCCAAGGTTTATTTGACTTTATTCAATTCTGTGATTCTCTTCTTTATAACTTCTTAATCATATTTGAATCTTTTTGGCAAACATTCGGAGTAACTTCTTAATCATACTAGGCAAAAATTGCACTGGATTTGCTACTATATTGATGATTTCACCAGTTTCTTTTTCTATTCTTGTCAGATTAACTGGTATGCTGCTACGGGACTATCTCAGAAGAGCCAGATACAAATGTATAATTTTATATCGTTGTGACCCTTGCCATATTAATCAATAGTAGGCTAAAGTTGGGAGTAAGGAAACATGTTACGGAATATTATTATAACGTATGTAGAGTTTCATAGTGAGCATAGCATGACTGAATGCATGATGACTAGCTCAGTTTGTTTCAACATCTCCCCCATCAGATGGTTACCATGTATACTTTAGATCATCCATAACAAATAAACTTCTGTTTTCCTGGCAAGTCTTATTGCATTGGTTGTGCAGAGTATGGAAAGCTTTTTGCCCCCGCCAATTAAAGAAAATTGTTAATGTCAATTAATTATTGTGAAACAATTTACTTCTCTTTCTAGTTGGCTTGATTGTACATTTATTTCAGTTTTTTTTTTTCTGACACCAGGCCAATGCTGCCTCTGTCCAGTCAAACAAGAAGGGTTCCTGCTTCAAGAATAGAAACAGAAGTTCCAATGAAATTAGAACCACAGTTGACTGGTTCAAAAGGCGGAGCAAAAATTCCTAAAACATTACCATCAAAGTTTAGTGGTTCACATAAGGTATTCAAAATATTTCCAAACTGTGGCAGGCCATTTTATTTCTAAATTAAAGACGGAACATATAGTTTCTAATATGTGAGTCATGCATGTGTTAGTTAAACAAGTTACTTATTTTACTTACCTCAACCATGTTTCTACATGTAACCAATTCATTGAATGCAGGAGAGATATACTAGAGTTACCATTGAATCAGACGAGGACAGTGATGGTGGCCTTTCTTGCCTTGTGAAAAAAGATACAGGTAACATTATTCAGAATCTCACCTGCAATTCACTTGAAGGATCTGTCTCTTTTTTTTCTGCAATCGTAAATCTCAGACAGTTAATGTAAAATATGGTTGATAGAACAGTTTGTTCCATATATTCCTAAAACAGAAAAGGAAGAATAAAATAAAATGGCAGTTATAGATGAACACACTCGTAAGATAGTTCTTTTAGAAAGTTTTTTTTTTCTATTGAAAGTGCAGCATACAGTAGACAACAAAGACTATTTTTATTGCTTCAGCCTCCAAAAAATATCTAGTATGTTGGTTCTAAACAAGTTTTGAAGATGGATATTTTGAGCTATGTCTTCATTATAAAATCTCCCCCGTTATCTTGAGATTTCCAATGAGACACAGCATGCTTGTTCTGAGGAGGAAAATAAAACTACAATCTGTTCTGAAAATGGAAATTTGTTACTGATTAGATTCCAACATGGAAGCAGAAAAATGTGAATTAGTAGTTTCCAAAAATTCTGGGTATAATTATGCATTAGCATCATGAATAATGCTTCTTCTAATCGCCCTGGATATAATGCTCTCAGAAGTCAGAACCATGATTTACAAGTAGCATTTTAGAGCCCAACCGCAGTTTGATTCAATCCTTTATTTAGTTTGCTTCAACTTCTCATTAAAAGAAATATGTTCTCCCTTCACGCATAAGATGCCTTCCTCCGTTCCTCGTCCTGTTGAAAGAAAGAATTTGCATGATAATCATGAATATTTTTACTTTTTTAAATTATTTTTTCCCCTCTTTTTTGCAGTACTAATCTTGTGTGTATGTAATCCATTTTTAAGAGTTCAATGAAACATGCCACAAAGCCAATATTGTTGTAACAAAATTACTGCACAAAAGAGTATGTGGGACTTAAATGACAAACACTTATCAATAACAATGTCAAAATTTTATATTTTGTATCTTCTTTCCGATTGAACATGTCTGTCTTATGATGGCAGGTAAAGCAAGCTGTCTGGATGAAGAGGCCAGAGAAGAAACTGCTCGAATTCTGAGAAAGGCAAGGCAGAGAAAGCGAAAGCATTCTAAGTGTATAATTCTAGATTAGAGGTATGATGCCCAATCTATGCACACATTGTTAGAAACATAGATTTTGTTGTTTTTCCAGTTCCGGAACCGTGTTAAGAGGAACTAGTGTCTGTAAAGTGCATCAAACAGTTGTATATTGTGTCCACTCCTGAGCTTCCATCTTGGTATCTCACGTGTAGATTCCACCTCTTGTATCTGGCCACTCTTTAGCTGACACAGTAGAGCCCCGATCAGTAAATTCACGAATACTTGCTCATTTTTTGGTCTTATTTGTATCAAACTATTTTGAGGGACAAATAGATTGTGTATTCTAGCTTTGTATTTCAAGTGTAGTTCTTACCTATTGTATCTGGCCATTCTTTAGCTGAACAAGTAGAATGCCAACAAGTTCATTCATGAATACTTGATCATCGTCTATCTTATTAGTATCAAACACTGTCGGAAGAATAGATTTGAGTACGTATCAAATTCAAGTGATACTGTATTCGGTCTTTGTATCTCAAGTGTATCTGGTCATTCTTTAGTTGAATAAGTAGATGAATACTTGGTCTTCTTTGATCTTATTTGTATAAAACATATTTTGAAGAAGAAATTACAAATTGAATTCAAGTAATAGATTAACGGTGGTCAACTCACGCACTGAGCTGAGTGAGGCATGCATTCTACTTTAATTCTTCAAGGTAATGTATTGTAAGGAATGTTTTATTAGAGGCCCATTCATCTGAATCTTATTGTGTTGAAGTTCGAATGAGTGGTATGGTTCTTAAGTTGGCAATTTGAAATCGGGAAATGTGTATCTTCATGTTTTTGACTGAAAACAATTCCTGCATTTCAGAGTTCAAAATTCGACTGCAGAGGTTGATCTACTATCCTGAAACCATCATCACAAAGGGTTTATTGTCTTTTGTTGATCTGATACATTCTCTCATCTTCAAATTGAACTTGATGGTAGTTGAGCACGTTACTTATGCTGGTCATTGAAATGGTCTTATTCCTGTCGTCATTGATATGCTTTTCTAATGGTTAGATCTCTCTAACCTTCGACATCTCACCCTCCATTTCATTTCATAACGAATACTTGAATTATAATTATGCTTCAGCTTTTTTTTCTCCCTCACAGTAGCATAACTGCAGTTGTTTATTCAACGAGGCCTACCATTATATGATTAGATCAATGAATGGAAACATAACCTTTGTCTTTAACCAATCTGTTAATTGTTTAGTGCTATTGGAAAGCTTATTTCGTACTGTCTTATTAGAGGATCATTCAAAACATATCCCCATTACACAATGATTAGTGCTAACACCAATATACCATATATAATCTTAAACAATCCAAATGACAGGTTAACATCCTCCAAACTTTTCTAGGCTATAGTAAAACATCATCAAGAATTCTAACCAACATTGAGGACTCATATCTTTCTATTAGTGATTCACCTCGTCACTGTCTTCCTTTTGCTGTTTCCATCTGATTCTCTCTGTTCTTGTTCGAGAAGACTGAAGTGGTTCCTCTCCCCATCCTGTCATTCAAGTTATTGTGGATCTGAAGACAGCCTTCACATTAAAGTGTGTTTCATAATTCAAGCAGAGAATCGAAGTTAGGCATCCACTCATCACGCAAAAACCTTGCTCTCATTTTATCTCATTATTTCACTTTAATGAAAAAGGAAACACAAGGCATGTGTGTAATGGAGGGACGTGGGTCTAAAGCTAGTAGTCCATTTAGCAAAGAGGACCAAAAAATTGGGTACAGATAAGTCTAGTATGATTGTGTCTCACAGTTACTTAACAGAATTTTAAGTGAAAATGAACTTAAATATCTTTTTACCATAATTAGGAATTCTCAGTTGACTTGAATTTTTTTTTTTTTTTTAACTTACCGCTGACTCGTAGCCCTATAGATGCATTGAGAAGCAAGATTGACTGATTCTTTTAAGGGTAAGGGTAAGCAAGGTTGTCTGTGATTTAGAGATCATGAATAGGCAAATAGCCAGCCTCTTGGCCATGTTTGGGTAATTCATGCATTTGACCTGCTGTAGATTCGACGATTACTGTTTATCTTGTTATATGCAATTAAATTATTTTCTCTTTTCTTTTACCTTTTTTTCCTTCTTCAAAAGGAAAAAAAAAAGGTTTTAGAGACCTTAGTGGGAAGAATGGACCCTGCAAGCAACAATGTGTAAATATTGTGCATCCCACTATAATTCTGTGATGGGTTGGTGTGTAGGTGTATGTGCGTAAGATGGCCGACATACTGAGTGCAGTGGAGTAGGAAGGAAAAGACTTGAAGTCATGCATGTAGGGCTTTGAGTTTAAGGTTATACTCCAATTCAGAAGATACTTTATTAGACTATCTTTTTTTTTTTTTTTTTGATAATAAAGATAACATCGTCATCGTTTCATTAATGAAAAATTAACGAAACACAGTAGTACATATTACAGACATCCAAATCTAACTTCATACATAGATCAAAGCGAGAGATACAACTATATAATCTAGTGCGTAATTGAAGATACAAATACTGAGAGGGCAGTAAACACCCTAGACGTCTCAATCTCTGCGCTCATGTTCTGATCTACTCTTCCTCCTCTATCCGCTGCCTCTTTTTAGCTCCTGCCTGACCTACCCAATTGTGAATAGATGCAAAAAAATTATGCATCATAACAAGAAATCTATTATGTATATTACGGAAATACAGTTCGTTACGGTCTAGCCACAAACCCCACATCGTGGCCACCACTGAAATATCCCAACCAGGCCTATCCTCTTTTTTGACTATATCTACTCTCCAGTGACCCCAAACATCGGAGCTCGACCTAGGACATAGCAAGCTCCCAAACACTAGATACACGACCTCTCATGCTAACCTGGCCCTAGGACAAAGAAATAATAGGTGATTTGTATCTTCGTCCTCGTTATTACATCTAGAGCAAATGACATCGATTTGCATACATCGTTTCTGCAAAGTAGTCTTGGATAGAATTGCATCATTTTGAACTAGCCACAGAAACACTTTCACTTTCAACTGCGCGGTAATGCTCCAAATAATGTCAGCCTCTTTACTTCTTGTCCCTCCGTCATTAAGCCAGTTGTACTTAGATTTCACCGAGAATCTTAGGTTGGGATCTAAAGTCCAATTCCTCTCATCCTCCATTTGGTTGGTGTACCTTCCTTCAGTCCGAATGAAGTTGTTGAGATTTTGGAGCTGATTAACACTCTCCTGTGATAGATGCTCCGAAACCTCAATCCTCAGTCTCTCGTTACGCCAAACATCAGCAACAAGTGTATCAGTGTTAATCGTCGCTGCAGTCGCCTCTGGGGAACAGACCAAGAAGAGTGTTGTTTCCACACCATTTGTCCTTCTAAAATATGGTATCCTTTCTGTTCCCAATCTTGCACTTTGTGTTAGTGCGGAACATCTCTCCCACTTTCACCACCCCTTTCCAGAGATACTATGCTTTGCCGTGAGCACTTCTCCCCTCATATCTGAACTTCTTCCTTCTTCGATATACCGCGAAGGATTTAGACCACCAAATGTTGTGTCTCCTTTTCATTTTCCACCACGACTTACTCAGCAACGCTTTGTTCATATCTCTTAGGTCCAAAATGCAACCCTCTGAATTCTTTCCTCTTACATACTCTCCCCGACTTAACTAAGTGCACACCTTTATTGCTCTCATCCGTTCCTTTATACAGAAATCTTCTTCTGCATTTATCTATTTTGTTGATAACGGTTTCCAGTCACCTCTTCGCAATGTAGAGAAACTCCGATAGTGCTTAGCACTAGCCCAAGACCGTAATACCCGAGAAACCCGAGTGAAACCAAGAGAAGAAACCCTCTAGGTATGAAGAATGATATGGAAGAATACTTAGAAAATACTTGAAAGATTTTTAGAGAGAATTAGAGAACTTATGAAGAACACTCTTTCTTTAACTTGCTTTTTATTTATTTGTTCAACTTGTTTACAAATGGGAGAGGAAGGAGCTATTTATAGGCTCCAAGATTACAAAATATCTTTCTAAAACTCTCTACCATAATATCTAGATTTTATTCCTAGAATTTTCTACACAATCTTTAGATAATTATTTTATAGAATTCTCTAGAACATCTAGAGGAGGTGATAATATTTTATGATGTTTCTAGAGACTCTCTAGAACTTGGGCTTAATTTTGGGTTTGGATTATGAACCCATAATTAATCCTAACTCAAAATCAAGTTTAATTTCAATACTCCCCCTTAAACTTGATTTTGTCAACCATACCGAGCTTCGAGCGAAGTAACTCGAATTTACTTTTTGGTAATGACTTGGTGAAGATATCTGCAACGTTGTCATCGCTTCGAACTTCCAAAGCTTCAATTGTTCCATCAAGCACCTTCTCCCTTATGAAGTGATGCTCTAACTCGATATGTTTCGTCCTTGCATGAAACACCGGATTATTAGTCAACTTGATAGCACTTTGATTATCTCCATAAATTTCAACCGGCTTATTGATTGGCTCGAACAAATCTTCAAGGAGTCTTCGAAGCCATATACACTCTTGAGCTGCGAGTGTTGACGCTTTATACTCTGCTTCAGTGGTAGACAATGACACCGTTGCTTGCTTCTTGCTGCACCATGAAACACTTGTGTCTCCACATAAGAACACATAGCCTGAAGTTGATCTTCGATCATCAAGATCTCCACCAAAGTCAGCATCTGTGAAGCCATGAAGAGAGGTCTTGGCATTGTACTTATACACCAAACCCATGCCAAGAGTTGTCTTCACATACTTCAAGATCTTCTTTGCCGCTTCTAAATGTGGTTTCCTTGGTTCTTGCATAAAACGGCTTATGAGACCTACCGCGAAGGCAATGTCAGGTCTTGTAATGGTTAAATATAGAAGACTTCCCACAAGAGAGCGATAAGGTCGAGGATCAGGTAGCAAGGACCCTTCATCGCGCTTAAGCCTTATGTTCACATCCATCGGAGTAGTACGTGTCTTTCCTTCGTGTACCCTGAACTTCTCAACAATCCTTCTTGCATAGCTTTGTTGACCGATGAAGATTCCATCCTTTACCCTTTCAACCTCCAAACCAAGAAAGTTATTCAACTCACCTAACTTCTTCATCTCAAACCTTACCGACATATCCTCTTGTAGACGAGCAATTTCAGCATCATCGTTCCCAGTGATTATCATATCATCCACGTAAAGAAGAACTACCACGTGGACTCCTCCATTCTTCTTGAAGAATAGACTTGGATCCGAATTTGATGGTACATAACCGCAAAACTGAAGGAATTGAGCAAGTTTTCCATACCATGCTCGAGGAGCTTGTTTTAACCCGTACAAGGCCTTCTTAAGCTTACACACATAATCAGGATGCTCTCGTGATTTGAAACCAAGTGGTTGCTCCATGAAGATACTCTTATCAAGCTCACCGTATAGAAACGCATTTTTCACATCTAGTTGCCATAACTTCCAACCAAAGCTTGCGGCTAAAGATAGAAGTAAACGTACCGTAGTCATCTTAGCCACAGGACTGAAAGTCTCATCATAATCTTCTCCATACTTCTGAGAGAACCCCCGAGCAACCAACCTTGCTTTAAATCTATCAATGCTTCCATCCGCTTTCCGCTTAATTCGATACACCCATTTACATGAAACGGGTTGAACATCCTTGGTTTTCGGAACCAAATCCCAAGTTTCATTCTTTATAAGGGCATTCATCTCCTCTTCCATTGCGGTCTCCCACTCTTGAACACCTTTAGCTTCATCATAAGATGATGGCTCTTCTTCATCTAATGGAGCAGCAAAATAACATGAGTAAGTAGTGACAAACCTTTCATCTCTGAACCGGGCAGGCTTAACAATGTTCCTTTTAGGCCTTTGATTAGCCATGGAACCATGATCTTCATCATCATCTTCCTCTTGATTAGTGCTCCCCCTTTCACCTTGCGTCTCTTTTTCAAGACTTCCGCTCACACTTGGCATTTGAGGAACTGGTTCATCAACCTTGAAGGAATCTCCACCTTCTTGTTCGACCAAGACTTGAGGTTGTCCATAATATGAGGAAACTTCGTCAAAGACAACATCACGAGACACGACGTACCTATGTGTCTCGGGATCCATGCACCTCCACCATTTTCTTTGTTCATCATAACCGACAAATATGCATTTCTTCGCCTTTGCCTCCAACTTTGTTCTCTGAGAGTCGAACACATGGACGTAGCAGATTGATCCAAATATCCTGAGATGTTTCACCGTTGGCTTCTTCCCATGAACCATCTCATAAGGAGACTTCATGTTGTTCGGACTTAGTGGCATTCGATTGATGACATATGCTGCACATCTCATGCCTTCCGCCCATAAGGCTTTAGGCAAATTCTTGTCATGTAGCCAGCTTCTACACGTTTCGCTTAGATGTCGGATCTTCCTTTCTGCTACTCCATTTTGTTGAGGTGTATATGGGCATGTAAATTCCCTCTTGATACCATGCTCTTGACAAAAAGAGAGGAACTCCTTTGACATAAACTCTCCTCCATTGTCCGTCCTTAGGGTCTTGATCTTCCGACATAACTCGCCTTCCACGGTAACCTTGAATTCTTGAAATCTTAAAAATGCTTCTGATTTTTCCTTCACAAAGTATACCCAGGTGTACCGTGAGAAATCATCAACGAACAACAACATGTAACGAAACCCGGAATAGGAGGGTGTTCTTGTTGGACCCATCAAATCGCTATGGATCCTCTCCAACGGAGCGCTGCATCGTGAAGTGGAGTTGTCAAATGGAAGCCTATGTGATTTTCCATATTGACAACCTTCACAAAGTCTTCCTTCATCTTGAATCTTCAACCTTGGGAGCCCATTAACCAAATCCTTATTTACCATAACTTTGAGCTTAGTCATATTTATATGACCAAGTCTAGCATGCCATATAAAGACATTATCATTGGTGCTCATCTTCTCAACATATGAGTTGGAGGCCGATAATACATATAGATCTTTAACTCGTGCTCCGGTGTGAACAACGTCCGCTTTTAACTCCTTGATATTCTTCAAAAACTTAACGTCTCTTGGGCCAAATAAAACGTAGTTACCTTGGTCCACCGCATTCACCACAGAGAGAAGATTCTTCCGTACTCCAGGGACATGGTATACGTTCTTGAGAGTGATTGGGCTTCCATCATCTCCTTTGATGACAACAGTCCCTTCTTTCTCAACATGGTGGATTGAGTTATCTGCGGTAATGATGGCTTCTTTTCCGTCATGGCGCTGAAGACTGGAAAATAACTTCTCGTCTCCGGTAATATGATGGCTACAACCAGAATCTACAATCCAATCATTTTCTAGATTTTTGGTTGTAGTGGTACCTGAAGATGCAGCCTCCACCGTGAAACATTTTCCCCATGCTTCGTCTTCAGTGTGACCCTTTGATTTCGCCATATTTGTTTCTTTCAACTTCACTCGGCAATCCTTTTTGAAGTGCCCAAGTTTCCCACACCGGTAGCACTTGAATCGCTTCTTGTCTCCCATAGAAGATCTTTCTCGTTCATTATTATTTTTTGTATCACTATCCTTGAACTTGGCTCTAAAACTTTGTTGCCTCCGAGCTACAAACGCGCTCCCCGAGTCATCATTGACTTTAACTCCCGCCATTTGCATGGCTAGTGATTCTTGCGAAGCTAGTAGATTTTCGAACTCCTCCATGGAAGGTTGTGTAGCCCATCCTTGAACTGAAGTAACAAACGGTGTATATTCGGGTCGTAAACCACGAATAATAGACCGCTTCATCCGAGCTTCTGAAATCGACTCCTCCGGATTAAGAGTATTAATCTCTGAGCAAAGGTTTTTTACCTTGATAAAGAACTCTGAGATTGAAGACTCCCCCTGCTTCGCATTCGCCAGCTCATTCTCTAATAGTTGTAACCGAGCCTCATTCTTCTTGTTGAACAATTGATCTAGCGCCTTCCATATGGAACTTGCGGATGTGCACCTTGAGACATGCTCAAATACTCCCGAGGATATTGACCTCTTCAAAGCAAACTCCGCCTTGGCATTCTTCCGTGTCCACTCCTTTGTCGCTTCCGCTGTTGCAGCATCTCCCCTTGGTGGTGTTGTGCTACTACCGCCGACGACATCCCATAAGTCCTCACTAACCAAGTATGACTCCATACATGACTTCCATAACCGGTAGTTAGATTGGTTTAAGATCTCCATTCCCAATCCAACGACACGACCCATTGATTCCATACTTAGAATAAACCGAGCTCTCTTAAACCCCGATCTTGATGAGCACAAGATTAGAATGGCTCTGATACCATGTAGAGAAACTCCGATAGTGCTTAGCACTAGCCCAAGACCGTAATACCCGAGAAACCTGAGTGAAACCAAGAGAAGAAACCCTCTAAGTATGAAGAATGATATGGAAGAATACTTAGAAAATACTTGAAAGATTTTTAGAGAGAATTAGAGAACTTATGAAGAACACTCTTTCTTTAACTTGCTTTTTATTTATTTGTTCAACTTGTTTACAAATGGGAGAGGAAGGAGCTATTTATAGGCTCCAAGATTACAAAATATCTTTCTAAAACTCTCTACCATAATATCTAGATTTTATTCCTAAAATTTTCTACACAATCTTTAGATAATTATTTTATAGAATTCTCTAGAACATCTAGAGGAGGTGATAATATTTTATGATGTTTCTAGAGACTCTCTAGAACTTGGGCTTAATTTTGGGTTTGGATTATGAACCCATAATTAATCCTAACTCAAAATCAAGTTTAATTTCAATACGCAAAGCCACCGGTCTGATGGGTGTTCCTAAATAGGTTAGCGGGAACTCTCCAATCCCGCAACCTATATAGCTTCTGATAGTTACAACTGGGGTGGATAAATTTTCGCTGATTGGAATAATGCAACTCTCGTTCAAGTTTACCTTCATCCCTGTCCATGCCTCAAAGCACTTCATAACTACGCCAACGACAATAATTTCATCTTCCTTTGCCGTTCCGAACATAAGTGTGTCGTCTGCATATTGCATAATTGAAATTGGTTCTGGGATTCCTTCAATCGTGATTCCGCTGATGATTCGCTTGTCTCTTCCCCTTTTGATCATTTCTGTGATTCCGTCTACCACAATAGTAAATAGCAGAGAAGACAGTGGATCCCCCCCCCAAAGCATGTATTAATCCACAATCTCCATTTAAGCCCAAATCCATTTTGGGTATGGTTCAGATCGAGTTTTAGTTCATTAGGTTGCAATACCATGCTCAGCCCTTTTATCGTGTCGACTAATTACTAGATGTACCTGGACCGTATACATTTTTCCCGTAAATTCAAAAACAATCTCCGTACGCGCCTATTATCTCTTTTTTCATCTTGTCATCTCATACTTAGTATCATATTCCTTTCAAATACATGGATTTTTGTTTCAATACCGCAAACTCGATCTAATTAATAGTAATAATAATCTCGACCAAAATAAGTGTCCATATTTGTTATTTGAAAGAAAAAGACGTTCCATTGATTATGTATTAGTTGGATTAGCTAAGAAAATGAAAACGATAGGTGCAATTCTTAAATATACAGTACATGAGAACAAACAATTAGAAAGTGATTGCGAAGATGACACCCCATCTAACTAAGGAAAAGTTATTTTAATCCCCTCATTTGACAACGACTTTCCGGTCGCTCCTTCCACCACTTTACCTGATTCTATTTTGTTTTCATTTTTTTTTTTTTGGATTCAAAACGGTGGGCACTAGTCCCCGCGCTTCATTAAAAAAGTTTTAACTAAACAGACAATCAAGCAGGAGAGAATATATTCATGCGTCCCAACAGTGGGTCATAATACTCATTGCTTCATATATATATATATATATAAAGCACTCATCTCATACATAGGAGTCCCCTTTCCAAAAAATGAAATAATTACAGATGATACAAAAAGTTCCTATCACCGGAACATTCCAAAAGAGTGTAAAAATCCTCCACTCCGTCTGTCGATCACTCTTAGGGCTGCAAACGAATCGAGCTATTCGCGAGCTATTCGGCTCGAGCTCGGCTCGAGTTTGATTTTTTTTTTAGGCTAAGCTCGCGAGCTATTCGGCTAGAATATGGTCAAAGCTCGGCTCGAACGAGCTCGAGCTCAAAATTGAGCTCGTTTTGTAAACCAGCCGAGCTCGAGCCTGTAGGTTTCGGCTCGGCTCGGCTCAATTTCAACCCTAATCACTCTGCAGCCGGTGTACCCCCTTCCATCTCTGAGTCTGCTTCGCAGGGAGATGTACTGATATCCCTAATTTTGTTTTCATTTTTGAATAACCTTAATTACACAATGGCAGCATTTTTCGTCAAAAGATAGCTATTCTTTTATAGCAAGAAGAAGTTTAAACGTTTGAAAAATCCGGTCGAATGAGAGGCCTAAAAAGAATTTAAGCTTGAAACAAAACTCCGGCGCACCTAATTAGTTTGTTCTGTTATAATTTTCCATGACAAACACGAAACCTAAAACTTGCACCAAAGTATGAGACAATAGAATGGGGGGGTAAAATGTCACACTATTGATGGTGATTCCGAATTGTGAAATCTTAACCACCTCTTTGACTGACTCGGCTGATCACCATCAAGGTGAAGAATCGATCGATATTGACCGTTAGATCATCGAGCATGATGCTTGAGAATGGAATCGCGTTTGTTTGATTGCCACAAAAAACTGCAATGAGGAATCCAAGCATCAAACTTAAGGCCAGGCCCCATTATGTCGGAGATTAGTGCATGAATTTATGCAATGATAGAGATGATTTAATACATAAAGGAGTGATGGTTTGTGAGATATGCTATCTTCCAATCTAAACAAGATTGCTTACAATTTTTGGTGCATGGAAGTCATTAGAGTATGTGGATCGCTAATTTATTAAGTGGCTCAGCTCTCTCTACTGTTTTTTTTTTGAGGTAAAAGGTGGAATAAGGCCACCCGGATTTATTAATAAGAAGTTACGCCGGGAAAAAAAACAACAGAACAGCTCTCTCTACTTTTAGCATTGTGTAGTTGTAGACTTGGTTGTTGTACCATAGTATAGTACATTTTAACGAGAATGCACCTCTTTTGGTTAAATGAAATACATTTACCCAATTATGAAAGTCTTTGGCCTTTTTTTTTTTTTTTTTTTGATAAAAAGATGGTCCCGGCCATCGTTTCATTAATGAACTATTAAGAAAACAAAGTAGAACATACATAAGCGATTACAAAATAGAGGATCAAGTACAAAAGACAACATAGCATTGAAATAGACAAAGTCTTTGGCTTTCTTCGGAAATGATGTCAAGTTCAGATAATTGAAGTTTCTATAGTTTGAATTTTGAAATCTCTATATTATAATGGGAGAGTTGAGTTGTAATTTGTCAACAAACAAATTCGTGTGTTGCACATGCAATTCCAACTCCCACATTTTTTTCTTAAATTTTTTTAATTGACACGTGCAATTCATGTAAAGCATATATATTTTTTACTTTAAAAATTTTAAATTAACATGTACACCACAGTATACATCAGAGTTTTTACTTTTAATTTTTTTTTTATTAACACGTGTTTCGCACATCACGTCCAACTCTCCCATTATACATATTTAGACGTGCGATGCACGTCTTTATAAATATATATTTTTTTTTTTATAAAAAATCTGACGTTGTCTGGCATGAAATCTAAGACCTCCTTTATATTAGTTATGAATATGTATTGCACGTGTTTGTTGGGTTACAATACACGTGTTTGTTTGGTTACAAATGGAGTTTGTTGGTGACAAACTCTCCCATTAAAATAGTAGAGATTACTAACATGGGCCTTGCACGTGATATTATATTATTTTAAAAAAATATATTTACTTTTAAATATTTGTATTTATTAAGACATGCCACATGTAAATCACAATTTATTTTTTTAAAAAAATTAATGTTTATATATATATTTTTTTGATAAAAGATGACTGACGTCACTATTTCATTAATAAGAAATAACGAAACACAGTAGTACAGCAGAATTTAAAAATACAAGCAACAGACCTGGTGTACACACCAAAGTACACGGACCTACCCGATACAAAACAACATCAACAACATACTAATACCAAGCTTGGAAACTAAAACAACAACATACTAATACAAAACGAAGCCCCCTGAATCGCGCTATGACTGAGCGGCGGCTACAACAAACACTAAGCGGACTCCCACCTTGTGTGTACCCATTCGTCGGCTTCCACTGACCGCCTATCCCTCTAGTGCGCCTCTGAGGCTAAGTTCCCTCGTTGTTCTGCTTCTCTTCGCTCCCTCCTTTGTACCTGCCTAATCGTGGATAAGATTAAATAATTTTTGTATGGCGACAGATAATCTTTAATGACATTTGCGAAAAATAAAATCGTTTTTTTGTAGCCAAAGACTCCAAATAGTAGCTGCAGAAGTAATATCCCAAGCCCTAGTGTCAGTGTGGCTAATGTGTTCTTCTCTAAATGATACCCAAATGTCTTTTGTTTTGTTGGGAACCCTATTACTCCCAAACCCCCTACAAACGATGTCCCACGTAAAACGAGCTCTCGGACATTGAAAAAGAATGTGATCAACGTCTTCAACTGCGTTAAGGCACCTCTCGAAAATTAATGTGTATATTCCTAGTAGTAATAAAAGTTAATGGCAATTATAATGTTTTAAATCTAATTTTTTTTTTTAAAGGAATCACATCACTGTGTTGTACTATATACCCAATTTTTTTTTAAAAATGGAATCACAGCACTCTTTTGTATATAGCAGTCTGGTTCACAACATCGGATGTACCTTGAAAAAGGTGTCACCTACTCCATTACACCTCGGATGCGGTTTTCATAAGTCCAAACGTATCTAGAATACAACAATGGTGGCCCTATTACGAATAAAATAGAATCATCTCATTTTATAATAAAAAAATAATAAAATAAAAATCTAATTTTAAATCAACAGTATAAACATTTGAGAAGCTATAATTGAAAATATGTTCCTTAGAATTTTAAGGGGTTGCAAATTGAAGAAAGAAAGAATTTTTTGCCGCCGACTGTTTGAAAATATTGAACGATCTGACCCACTTTCAAAAATATTTACCCAACTGATTTAGTTTTGAATATGTCAACATTAACCGTTATTGTAAAATATCGGCATATGTTATCTGTATGTCATTGTTTTCAATAGCGGCATCTGTTATAAAAAAAATCGCATGCCGCTATTTGGAGTAACAACATCAGTTAACTTATTTCCAATCGTGTATTAGATCCCCTGACTTGAAAAAAAAATGCAAGTGAGAAAAAATCATATAGCTGATGTCATTGTTTGGAACAGCGACAACAACATTACAGATGTTAAGGATAATTGATATAGCTGATGTTAAGGAATAGCAGCATCATTTATAATATTCATTGTTAAGGATAATTGATGTCGGTTTTTGGAACAACGACAACAATTCATTTTATTACTTATACTTGACTAATCTATTTCTGTAAACTGTTGTAGTTGTTTGTAAGAACGGCAACAGTTATATCATGACGTTGTTTGGAAGAACGATTGTGGAGTAAGAGAGTTTAATGAGTATTATAATTGATATCTGTGGTAGGGTAAAAATGGTTGGGGGCCCAACCAGGGCCCAATACAACTCTCACTCAAAAAATAGAAGAAACAGCAGTCTAGTTCGGCCTCGAGCCTCTTCAGGGTCGGCACCGATCCTCAGGTTCACCCCCACAGATCCGGTCTCCTCGTATCCGAGGAGCGACGATGGTCCTCGACCTCCGATCCACGACAGCCCTCCGGGCCATCCGCCCCTCCTGGTATAGGATGAGGATGACCTGACACAGTCTGGGCCACCAGATCCTCCCGGAAGCACAGAAGCCCCATGATCGACCACGTCAGCTCCAAATACCACCAAGGGCTATGCCACGTCAGCCCTATACCACTCCTGGTAATGCCACGTCAGCCCTAAACCCCCTGGGCCTCCCGCCACGACAGGCCCACGGGCTTTCGGGTCCAAACCCGGCCCCCAAGCGGATCCAAACCCGGTTGGAATTCTCTATAAATACTAGTCCATCACCCACCTTTGGAGGTAATCAATCTTTTGCCACTTAAATTCACCTAGTTATTGCTACTCTCTCACAGAGACTGACTAGATCGTCGGAGGGTCCGCCACCGGGATAAACCCCGGTGTTTCAGGACCGTCTGCAGGTACACAAGACCTCGGATCCGAACCCTCTGATCCGAGCCGAAGCGTACACCACACTCCGAGCCAGTCGCAGGAGCCGCCAGGTTACCCCAAGGATCGTCAGACGAGCAGCTTTCTACTTCAATACAAATCGAGTCCGAACTCACACCTGGTGCATCCACACGTCTCCCAGAAACAAACCGCATCAGGTTGGCGCCGTCTGTGGGAACACTGCTTCAGAAGCCGATCCGAGCACGACCATCAAGGCACCTCGACAGCCGAACTCTCATGGCCTCTAAGGGCAAGGGGGCTGCTTCCTCCGTCAACCGACGGGACTCACCCCCACCAACCGCTAACGCCGATCCACACCCTTCAAAACACAGGGCTCACCATCAGGGGTCTCAAAGGAGCGTCACCCGTCAGGTCCAGCCCGACCTACGAGGAGTAATCGTCAACCGACAGATTAGCCGCAGCAGGGGAAGGGCCGCTTCCAACCCGGCCCCGAACCATCCGAGACCGCCGCCCGAGAGACGGAGGTCAGCACTCAGCCGCATCGGAAGGCAGCCTTCAGGCCGACCCAACAGGGTCGAGGGAGCCCCCGTCACTCACAAGGAGTTCCAAGACTTCCGGAGAGAAATTCTCGGGGCCCTCCGACGGGCCCCCAGGGAGGAAACCCTCCACTCCCAAACCGGGTCGGAGGCCGAGGCCAGCGTGTCGCGCCCGTCAACAATCCAGCCAGAAGACGATGACGTACTCCTAAGGCGCCTCCAAGAAATGGAGGATCGCCTCGATCATATCGGAGACGGCGACCGACGAGCGGCTCAGGGGTACAGACCTGTCCGTCCTCCCTTCTCCGCCCCCATCCTCCAGGCAGAAATACCCAGGAATTTCCGACCACCTCAATTCGAGACCTACGACGGCGAGGGAGATCCCGCTGATCACATGGAGGGTTTCAAAACCCTCATGATGATTCACAGCGCCTCGGATCCCCTGCTATGCCGAGCCTTCCCCGCCACACTTCGGGGCCCGACTCGCGAATGGTACTCGAAACTCGCCCCCGGCTCCATTTACTCCTTCGACCAACTAGAGGGCAATTTTCTTGCCCACTTCGTCACCAGCCAGAAAGCGGAAAGGACCAGCGCCTCTTTACTCGGGCTCAGACAGATAGAGGGAGAGTCCCTCAGAGTGTTCGTCCGGAGGTTTACCACGGAGGCAAGGTCGGTCTCCTCTCTTGATCCAGGCGTCGCCTCTGCGGCCTTTGGGCACAACGTCCGCCATGGACAGCTGAAAGCTTCTCTGGCAAAGAGGCCCCCCGTCGACTTTTCCGACCTCCTCAACAGGGTCGAGAAATACATTAGGGCGGAAGAGGCCCTTAGCCCCGAAGATGCTAGAGAGGCCACCTCGAAGGGAAAACGAAAGGCCGAAGAAGTCGAACCAACCAAGAAGGCTCCGAGGGACGCGGGGGCCATAAAGAAGATCCCGCCGGTCCCCCGCTTCGAGAGGTACACTCCCTTGACACATAACGTATCCGCCATCCTCTTAGAGATCGAGGACAAAGGCATTGTCCGACTACCTCCCCGACCCAACAACAGCAAGAACCGAGATTCGCGCTTCTACTGCCGCTTCCACAGAGACCATGGGCACGACACCGACCAATGTCGGGCCCTGAAAGACGAGATTGAGGAACTCATCTCCAGGGGGTACCTCCGAGAGTTCACCCGAGAAGCCCCACGGGATCGGCGAGATACTAGAAACCGGAGGCTCTCACCTCCGAACCCTACTCCGAACCGCATCCAGGGCCGGGATCCAGAGTCCGAGGGAGCCGCGGACACGCCATTCATCTTACACTGTGTCCACGGAGGGCCAATGGGAGGAGAATCGAATACTTCCCGAAAAGCCTTCACCCGAGAGGTGAATGCTGTCCAAAACAACCCCTCGCCCAAGCTACAGCCAACGCCAGTCTCATTCTCAAGAGAGGACCTCGAAGGCGTTTGCCTACCCCACTGCGATGCCCTCGTCATTAGCCTCCACATGGCTAATTGTGAAGTTCACCGAATTCTCGTCGATAACGGCAACTCGGTTAATATCCTTTTCCTCGAAGCCTTCGAGAATCTCAAGTTACCTAGAGGCAAGCTCAAGCCGGCCGGATATACCTTGCACGGATTCTCCGGCGTCCCTGTCGTGATAGAAGGGATTGTCACCCTCGACGTTACCGCAGGATCCGCTCCCGTGAAGAGAACCGAGTCTATGGACTTCATGGTGGTCAACGTCAAGGCGGCTTACAACGCCATACTCGGCCGACCCGGACTATGCTCCCTCCAAGCAGTGCCGTCGGCCTACCATCTGAAGCTTAAATTTCCCACCCCACAAGGAGTCGGCATCGTCCGAGGCAGCCAAGAAGCAGCACGATCGTGCTACATGACCACCGTCGGGGGAGGTGTGTTCCCCCTCGACGCCGTCGAATTCAAGCCAGAGAGGGACGGCCCCACTCCCGGACCTGCCGTCGAGCCGGGGGAATTCTCATTTGACGCCGAGCACCTAACGAATCTCCTTGAGGGACGAGCATAAGTTCTAACTTAGCTAGAAGCAAACCTTTTGTAAAACTTTCGTGTGTAAAGGGCCGTTTTAGCGGCCCCCTCTATCTTATACTAAGGAAATCTCTTTGTATCATACTCCAAACGCTTCGGCAGATCCGACCTAATACTAGACAAGGGGATCGACACCCAAGTCTTCACCCCAGGGTCATCCCCGGCGTCTCGGCAAGTTCGACCCAACCTAGGTCGGGAAACTTCACCACGCCCCATGCCGATCCCTCACGGAACGACAGGGCCGAACCACACTCCCTTCATCATTCCGTACACTATCAACCGGAGCAAAGAATGAAATGAATTCCTTATTCATATTCCTTTATTAGGTTAGGAGGAAACAAACAAAGGCCGTTACAGAAACACTCCTCTCATCTCAAACAGTAGGAAGCCGTCCTCTCAAGGCCCCCCTGGTCCGACGAACGGCGGGATCACTCCAATCGAACAACTTGGAACTCTCTCCTTGTCATAAGGGTCCTTTGGCTCGGACACGGTCGACACACTGGCCACGGAACTCTGGGCATCAGTGGGCCGCGTACGCTCCAATAGCGGCAGCAAAAAGGGTACCCCCTCCGCTCGCTGACCACCCGAGGAAGGCCTCGAGACGCCCAGCATCGTCCGGTAGCGGTGTATCTCCACTTTCTTCTCCACTATCACATCTCGAAGTAGCTTCTCAGAGGAGGGCCTCTGCACCGACGGACTCGACGTAGTATATCCGAGTCCAGCGCCCACGAGTTCCCGATCCACCATCGCCCTCCTCAGACGGCTGGCCTCCTCACCAAGGGCATCAGACATATTCCTGTAAAAATTAAAGGCCGCATCAGCGTTACGGGCCCTCTCACGGTACCGAGCCAAAGTGGCCTCCAAAGCCTCAACCTTGCTCCGGAGCCACGCCACGTCGGAATGACGGGGGTCCGCCTCGGGAAGGGAAGCCACAACCTACAAGAGAACCAACTCAACGCACATAAGCAAGGAGGTTCGAAAATATCCGAGGTCAAAACACTTGGCCAGTCAAAAATACTTTTTGATAAATCATGCTACTTCTTACAAAAAAGGCGGTGGCCAGTCCGCGGAAGGCAAATACAATCGAAAGGGGGGAAAAAGAAAGATAAAACTATACAACTTGATTTCCCACCTCGACATCGATCAGGTCCGCAGGAGGGTCGACGGCCGGGTTGCCAACGGGCCCTTCTTCGGCAGGAGTCTTCGGGGTCCCCTCGATCTCCATGTCATACTCAAAATTGGACTGGTCGACGGTCGGGTAGAAGTGCCTTACGTGACTGAGGGCCTTCGCGTAGCACTCATCCTGGGCCTTGATCACCATCCGCTGACCCGCGTCTGTCAGCTCGTCCCTTTCCTTGGCGAATGCCGCCGTCAACTCCTCCTTCTCCTTGGCGAACTTCTTCTTCAAGGAGACCACCCTCTTCCCCCACTCGGCGTCCTTGGCCTCGAGCTCGAGCTTCATCTGCTGCTCCCTCTTATGCGAACCCTCGAGCTCGATCCGCATCTCCTTCATCTCCCGCTCGCTCTTATCCGCCCGAGCTCGCTCTTGTGACAGGGACGCTTCGTAGAGGTTCTTTACGTTGGCTCCCTGCATACAAGCCTGCGACCGACAAGCACAGATAAGAAGTAAACTCCCGAAGCAAGATTAACAAGAGGGATAAGGTCGACAAGCTTACCAGCACAGTGGCCTGCGCCAGGCGCGTAAATGCCACCTCTACGGGCTCACTCTCCATCACTTGGCGATCGCGAGGGGTCGCCAACTTCTCCACCACCTCAACGACCTGGGCTTCCTCAGTCAGACAGTCGCCCATCCGAACCGACCAGTCCGGTGCCCACCGTTGCCGCAACATCTCCACCACCGGGTCCTCCTCCTCCTCTACCAAGGGACCTTTCCCCTTGTCGAGATCGGATGCCCTCGCTGGGCCCTTGCCCCTCGAAGGGGCCACCCCCTTGCTCGTCTCCAAGCGAGTCCTCTTACCCCTCGGCTCGAGCGGGGCCTCCGAGATAACCAGGGACGGCTCCCTCGGCCTCTTCGTCGCCTCCCCCTTCTTCTTCTCGGCATCCTCCTTCTTCATGGCGAGCCTCTTTGCTTTGATCGATGCTTCATCCATATCTGCAGAAAAAACCATTAAGAGCAATGAGCAAGAAAGTACGAAAAGATCGAGAGGAAAGAAACAACTACATACACAGAACGGCCGGGCTCAGTCCAACGCTCGCCAGGTGGACCTCCGTCACCTCCGTCCAATCAATACTAGGGGACAGACGGAGGCGCTCGACAAACCCCCACTCCTCGGCCGTCAGATCCCTCGGCCTCGGCGGTTGATAGCTGGGCTTGGAATGGTTCCATCGAGTCGGAATGTCCCAGGGCTCCTCACTCCAGATCACCAGATATTTCTTCTTCCAATCCTTGATGGAGTCCGGGTGGCTGTGAACGACCTTCCCCTTACTCCGGGGGGAAATATAGTAAACGCCCTCGGCCGCCGAGCTGATCATCAACATCACTCGGAAGACGTTCAACCGCAGGGGTACCTTTTGTTCCTCGCACATCAGTACAAAACAAATTATCTGCTTCCAAGAGTTCGGCCCATACTGCATCGGCGCCAAGGAGGCCCAGTTCAGCACTTCCCGAACAAACGGGTGGACTGGCAGCCTCAGTCCAGAGATGAAGGCGTCCACGGGAAAGACGCAATACCAAGCGGATAGGGGATCGGTTGGGCGCAGAGTAGAGCTCGGCAGCATCAATTCGTAGCCAGGGCCTATGTGGTACGCCAGCTGCAAAGCCTCCAAGTCCCCACCCTCCAAGACGGTCGGAATCGCGTCCATCATCACCCTCTTCCGACTCGGCGAAGAGGCCTGCACTCCGAATAGCTCCTTGTCAGATAGGTCGTCAGGATACTGACGGAAAGGCTTCGGCTGCACGAGCGAACCTGTCCACAGATTGCGGTAAACAGGCGCCTGCTCGAACCACCCGTCCTCGGTCCTGCCTTCCTCGGGGCCTTCTTCCTCTTCTTGGTTCGCTCCGTCGAGGGAGCAAATAAGGGCCCCCGACCAGTCGGCATGGAACTCTGACCTGCACCCTGAACTGTGGATCTTCTTACTGTGCCGCCCTCGCCTCCCTCCTCCTCGGAAGTCAACTCCAGAACACTGACGTCGTCCGAGCCATCATTCGCTTCCTCCGACTCGCTACTATCCACCACGAAGGGACGTCGGGAGCGCAACGGCCTAACACCATGTACCTCCTCCTCCTCACCTGCTGGTTCCTCCCATGAAACCGAATCGAAAGGCTCCTCAATGTGTACTGACTCCTCCTCCAGCACGGGCTCCTCCCATGACGTCGATCTGGAGACAGGTTTCACTTCCCCCCTAGACGTCGACGCTGACGAGCCAGACTGAGCCCTATCCATCTGTGCCTAAATCTAAACAGACTTACCAACTCACCTGGGGTCGCTTCAGAAGGGCGAGTCTAGTACAGCTAACTGCAGGGACGAGCGCTGAAGTGTTGGGAAATTTTTGAAAAAGATAGCGGCAAGAAAGGAGTGGGCGAAAGGGGGAGAGGGGGGAATATTTATAGAGGGGAAAGCGACTCCTCGATTTCCACAAGTACTGTTCACCTATTTGACGTGCAACTACCGTCTGGGAAATCGCGCCACGTCCTCGAAACGTGCGCTGCTGACGTCATCCAATGCCAGCCTGGCAGCCAGACGCGGGGGTCAGCTCGGAGGGGGTATTCGACAAAGATAACATTTTAATTAAGATTTGAGGCGCCGTCCTTAGACAGACGCCCCGGGCTCCAGGGCTCGGTCGGTTCCCCTTCCACCCGCGAACAGCTCGGGGGCTTACAGCCTCGATAGCCGAAACCCCGAACTGTTCGAGGGTGAAACAGAAACCACCATCACCTGGAGCCCTATTTGGAAGACGGAGTGGCCAACCTCCAATCGGAGGCGACCCATCTATCCGAGGCTCTTTAGCCCCAAGTCAGGGATATGGTTGATGCCCCTCCCGTCTGAATCTCTCTCGGGCCAAACAACCATATCAGGATCGTCTGACCCGAAAAAGGATCCAGACGGCAGAAGCATCACCAATCCGAGGCTCCTCATCTACCGGTCCGAATTTTGGCCGTTACCCCTCTCGCCCTGATCCCCCCTGGATCTGGCTACCGTATCAAGAACCATCAGATCCAAGAGAAGATCCGGGCGGCAGAGGAACCACCTCTCCGACACAACCGGGGATAAAATTTTGCAAGAAACAGACGTCCACCGGAGCAGACACCTTTGATGGCCAATAGACCACCTTTGCTGTGATCCAACCCACTACAAAGGGACGGGTACTTATAGCCCCCCCATAGGCCGGCCTTTATGACATGGGGAAAACCAAACGACGGAAGACCATGCGCCACGCATTTATTAGACGGCGCCATTAAGGCACCTGGGAAATTGGAACATCGCACAGATCCCAGGGCGCCTTCAATGCTCCGCGAAGACGGCGGGCTACCCTGCTCAACATTCCTGAGGCTCAAACGGTTCGCCTCCGCCCTTGCCGACCCGAAGATCCCTCGCCGGCTCAGGAACAGGTCCAGCACCAGGGTAGTCTTCTCAGGAAAGCTCCACGGCTCGCCATCCCCCTTGTTGGCCCATAAGTCCCTCGCCAGCTCAAGGTCGGGTTTAGCACCAGGGCAGTCTTCTCAGGAAGGCTCCACGGCTCACCATCGCCCTTGCCGACCCGTAATCCCTCGCCAAGCTCGAGGTCAAATCTGGCACCAGGGTAGTCTTCTCGGGAAGGCTCAACGTCTCGCCATCCCCCTTGTTGGCCCATAAGTCCCTCGCCAGCTCGAGGTCGGGTCTAGCACCAGGGTAGTCTTCTCAGGAAGGCTCCACAGCTCGTCATCGCCCTTGCCGACCCGTAATCCCTCGCCAAGCTCGAGGTCAAGTCTGGCACCAGGGTAGTCTTCTCAGGAAGGCTCAACGGCTCGCCATCCCCCTTGTTGGCCCATAAGTCCCTCGCCAGCTCGAGGTCGGGTCTAGCACCAGGGTAGTCTTCTCAGGAAGGCTCCACGGCTCGCCATCGCCCTTGCCGACCCGTAATCCCTCGCCAAGCTCGAGGTCAAGTCTGGCACCAGGGTAGTCTTCTCAGGAAGGCTCAACGGTTCGCTATCCCCCTTGTTGGCCCATAAGTCCCTCGACAGCTCGAGGTCGGGTCTAGCACCAGGGTAGTCTTCTCAGGAAGGCTCCACGGCTCGCCATCGCCCTTGCCGACTCGTAATCCCTCGCCAAGCTCGAGGTCAGGTCTGGCACCAGGGTACTCTTCTCAGGAAGGCTCAACGGCTCGCCATCACCCTTGTTGGCCCATAAGTCCCTCGCCAGCTCGAGGTCGGGTCTAGCACCAGGGTAGTCTTCTCAGGAAGGCTCCACGACTCGCCATTGACCTTGCCGACCCGTAATCCCTCGCCCAGCTCGAGGTCAGGTCTGGCACCAGGGTATTCTTCTCAGGAAGTTTCAGACAGTCCGCCATCACCCTTGCCGACCCATAGACTCTCGCCGGATCAAGGATCGCTCTAAAAGACAATCAGGACAACCCCCTCACGAAGGCCCAGTGGCTCACCATCCCATTTCTACAACCGTAAACACTCCTCCACGGCTAGCTCCCGCACCCCCGCAGGAGTGGGGGGCTTGTGTGGTAGGGTAAAAATGGCTGGGGGCCCAACCAGGGCCCAATACAACTCTCACTCAAAAAATAGAAGAAACAACAGTCTAGTTCGGCCTCGAGCCTCTTCAGGGTCGGCACCGATCCTCAGGTTCACCCCCACAGATCCGGTCTCCTCGTATCCGAGGAGCGACGATGGTCCTCGACCTCCGATCCACGACAGCCCTCCGGGCCATCCGCCCCTCCTGATATAGGATGAGGATGACCTGACACAGCCTGGGCCACCAGATCCTCCCGGAAGCACAGAAGCCCCATGATCGACCACGTCAGCTCCAAATACCACCAAGGGCTATGCCACGTCAGCCCTATACCACTCCTGGTAATGCCACGTCAGCCCTATACCACCTGGGCCTCCCGCCACGACAAGCCCACGGGCTTTCGGGTCCAAACCCGGCCCCCAAGCGGATCCAAACCCGATTGGAATTCTCTATAAATACTAGCCCATCACCCACCTTTGGAGGTAATCAATCTTTTGCCACTTAAATTTACCTAGTTATTGCTACTCTCTCACAGAGACTGACTAGATCGTCGGAGGGTCCGCCACCGGGATAAACCCCGGTGTTTCAGGACCGTCTGCAGGTACACAAGACCTCGGATCCGAACCCTCTGATCCGAGCCGAAGCATACACCACACTCCGAGCCAGTCGCAGGAGCCGCCAGGTTACCCTAAGGATCGTCAGACGAGCAGCTTTCTACTTCAATACAAATCGAGTCCGAACTCACACCTGGTGCATCCACACGTCTCCCAGAAACAAACCGCATCAATATCGTTATCTCTAACAACGACATCAGTAATACGAATGTCGTTATTGGGGATAACGATATTATTTATAACTTGTTTCAGCAGTTGAATTTTTTTTTAAGTAAGAAGGTTCACATTTGTATAAGAAATGTACTGATATTGTTTTTCAAATAATGGCATGCTAAAAAAAAATTAAACTGATGCCGCTTTTGGGAAGAACGACATGGTATTAATATATACCGTTATTTTTAATAACGGTTAATGCTGACGTGTCCAAAACTAAGTCAGTTGGTTCAATATTTTCAAAAGTGGGTCAGATCGTTCAATATTTTTAAAAAGTGGGTCAGTATGGAAAAAAAATTCAGAAAGAAACCAGTAAGGGACCAAGGTGCTAAATGGTAATTCAGGCACACTAATACGTGTCTGATGTCTCATTCTTAAGGGTATTTCAGGAACAAAATTAGTGCACGAACACACTCCCTATAAAAAAGCTAGTACCCTACCTAACATTGGAAAAAGGAGAGAGCAGAGGATAACAACTGTAAATCCTAGAAGCCCATTGTCGAATTTATTACAGAATGATAGATAGACATAAGAATCTGAGATAGGAAGAAGAAGCACTTTCTGGACAATTGCAGCTTCATCACCATTCCTTTTTCCTTCCCAAATTACCCCCTCCATCCTTTCTTTAATACTACCATTTCAACTGGAAAAAGTTGAAGAGATTGGACTTTTGTTGGTGGAGTTTGTTCATTTTTGTTCCTAGGAAGAAAAGACAGTTGTTGAGAGTTGTTGATCTTCTCTTTGATTCTGGGTGTACTTAATTATTTTTGTTTTGACCATTGCTTTTGCTTTCTGAAGCTCTATATGGGTTGTGAGTTGTGAGAATAGTACACTTTTGTGTGAGGTTGAGTACATATAGGAAGAAAGGTTTGGATTCCTTTCCTGTTTTGAGCAGCAAAGAATAACTCAGCTTTGGTTTCTATAACATTTGGAGCTTCTTTGATTCTCTCATGCCACCATGAAATTGGTTTTCTTGATCTCAGGTATGCTCGAAAAGTGACTCAATTAATATGGTTTAATCTTTATATGATTATAGCTTGTAGAATTGGAGTCATAATCAAAGTGGCCAGGGTCAGTATTTTGATTGGTTTTCATAATCCTAATATCAAGTATGATTGATTGAGTTATGAACAAAGATAAATGTAGAAGCTCGAAAAGAGCACAAATTTGATTGATTGAGTTGTAAACTAGAGCAGCTTTTCTGTACCAAGGTTTTGATTTAGTTTCTCCCCCCAATCTCTGTTCTTTCTTCTTTACACTGCAATGTTTTTTTCTTCAATTTGAAGAATTTTTGCTAATGTTTAAAATTTTATGTTTATATTTGCATTGATAAATGTATACCTTTGAAGTTGAAGGGATAATTTTATAGGACGACTGTTAGACCATTAATGACGTATGGAACAGAGTATTGGGCAACAAAGAAACTACATGTCCAAAAAATGAGGTATGAGAGATGATGATGCTAAGATTAATGTATGGTAAAACCATGAATGATAGAATTAGAAACGAGCATATACGAGACATGCTAAAGGTAGCATCTATCCAAGATAAGTTAAGAGAGAATCGTCTCAGGTGGTTTGGACATGTCACATGTAGACCTAGTAGTACTCCCGTTAGAAAAAGTAATTTGATAAGTATTGAAGGTAGAATTAGGGGTATGGGAAGACTTAAACCTACTTGGGTGGAACTGTGAGAAAAAATATGATAGTTTGTGACCTTACAGAAGATATTGTGCCAAACCAAGCAGAATGGAAAACCATGATTCATGTAGCTCATCCCAACTAGTTGAGAAAAAAGGCTTTGTTGTTGTTGTTGTATATTTGCATTGATAAGTTCTTAAAGTTTTTGATCTTCATAGTGGAAAACCCGGTTTGTACTCCAATTTTTTTAAATTTTTTTTGGAGATAAAAGTGACCGTCCAGGTCACCTGTTTCATTAAAGAGACTTTGAGATGATTTTCGTTCCATAAAGAAGTACATTAGAAGCTCTTAATTTCGTTTCATAGGATCAAAAAAAGGATTTTTTTAATAAAAAGTCTCTAATCAAAGCATGTAGAAGCTCTTATTGCATGAACATAGACTGTTAATGAAATCAAGTAAATGGTACCATGAATAAGATTAACATTACCTTCTTTTGAGAAATGAATACCGGCTATCTTGAATGCATGCTTTGGCAGTTGCTTTGAATTTTTTAATAATGAGTTTAGTTATTTTCCTTCTTGTAATCGCTTCTGTTTTATGTTTAGTTTTTTCCGATCTTATATTCATGTATATCTTAGTATAGGAAACTGATTAAAGACATTCTTATCGGTATCTTTCAGGTCATCCGGATATGACTTTTGCTGTGAATATCACTAAAAGTAGGAGGTGAAACACCCTTGTTTCCATTATGGCAAAGAGATTTCTCAAACAAACTAAACGCTCTGAAAGTGATGATGCAGGATGTCTGTCTAGTTTCATCGGTATCTTTGATTTCCATGTAGACCAATACTCTCACAAATTGCTTTCGTATAAGAAGCATGGGAGTAGTAGACATCACGGTGAGCATCTTCTTCTCTTAGATTATCTATATGATAACAAAAATTTTCATTCTGAAAATTGTTCCTGAAAATTTGTTCGATTAAGGCAAAATAGATTTACAAGGTTTGTGCTTTTTAATACCTTTACACAACACTACTAAAACATTAGCCCATGCTGTAGCTGTAAAGGAGTATTTATCAATCGAATCTTAATTTATATATATATATATATATATATGCACACACACGCACGCGTGCACACACACATTAAATTAAATGGTTTTAATTCAAAATTTTGAATTTATATTTTTAGTAAATAAAATTTGTATTACTTCTTGCGTGTACTTTTAGTTTTTTTAAATAAAAAAAAGTATATATAATATGTTCTACGGATGCGACATATATCAACCTCTGCCTAAAAGTTTTACATTTTTGTTCTCCATATTAAATACCAGATGACTGATCACGACCCAATATTATAACGCATTCTACTTTACATATAATCTTTTTCCCGTATGTCTACCTGATAAGAATAGAGAAAGCTTCGTATAATCATCTTTTGTGCAGTTGTTTTTTTCTTTTCTTTCCGTCTTTCCTTTTCTTTTGTTTTTCTTCAAATAAATGGTCGAGAAGTGGATTATGCGTCATCCTGTCAGGTACAGATATTGCTGCTTTTCAATGAGAAAGGCATGCCAGAAGATTGATTGATAATTATAAGTCAGCTGGTTCAGGTTACAATAATAATAGGAAATATTTGTCAATCTTGTATATGCGTGTATACTCTATGGTGCTTACCAACTATTTGTTTTAAGATTCATATCTATCTGACTAGCTTGTCTGATATGTGTTCCTAATCCTAAGACCAAAACTGAGGTTTTTGTTTGATTCTCTGATTATACACCATATAATTGTTTTCTTTCTATAGTTCAGTTTAAAACAACGAGATTCATAATCTATTTGCACAAGTCTTTTAGGCTCTTGATTTGTGTTTTCTCGCTTAACAAGCTGCTTATCTATTTTGTTCAGGAATTGAACCTTCAAGGAGGAAACTTGATGTCCCAACCAAATCAGAGATAAAACTTGAAGGCATTGATGTGAGTCTACCCACGTTCTATTGAAATCTGAAACAAATTTCATTTTTAATTAGTTATAGTATTTGTATATGTTGTAGCCGGTTTGCATTCCATCAAAGAAAAGTTAGTTTACCTTTTTATTGTTATTCATTTATTCTTATTTTATTGGGTTTTTCTTGAATATTCAAAAATATTTCAAAGTGACATTAGTAGAATATTAAGTTGGAATATGCTGGTGTATTTGACTATGTCATGTAAACTTACTTCGAGATTGGGGGTGGACTACTAAGTTTTTCTTTAATGTAGGATTACAGCTATATTCCTTGTCAACCCATAGTGATTTGACAATTCAAAATATAACCAATAGTATTGTAACAATTCTTCACCGAAAATGCACTTAGTATCGGTAACAGTGTATACCTTAATTGTACTACTATGTTTCGTTAATTATCATTAATGAAGTGTGATGTCGACGTCATCTTTTAATCCAAAAACAAAACAAAACAATGTATACCTTAATCCTGCCCATTAAGTACCCTGATTGATAAGGCATGATAGGGAGGTAAAGCAGAAATTTATACAGTGATTTTGAGAGAAATATACTTAAAAGATTAGTTATAAAATTTTATCCATGACTTCTTGAGATGTAGTGCTCTACCATATCAAGTATCCCATGGTACATCTCCACTGAACTTCTGTTTGGTGGCAAACACATGGGTTTTTTTTTTTGATACTCTAGACGATACTGTGGTGTCTAAAAACTCTACACTTACAAAGATATTTTTTTTTTTCAGAATGAAGAAAGCAGATCAAAAGGAGTTAATTCGGGCATTGCAAGTGTTAAAACACTCATGGAGGAAGAGATGTCTGGGGGTTGTGATCCCAAGGCCCAGAAGAACGAACTTGAACAACTAAAATCTGAATTAGGAATTGGGGCCAATTCAAAGAGAAAAAATAAGAAGAAAAATGAGAACAATAATGTAGATCCAAATCAACAACTTAATGATTTGGGGGATGCTTCGAGTTTGGACTTAAGACAGTGCAACTCCACGATCCCAAATGAAAGATCTGTATCCTTGGACTTGGATGCATTAATGGTGGCGTTTTACTCTGATAACTATTATTACAAAGGTCAAGGTGGTTCACATATAACCACCTCTCCTCTCTTGGAATTAACGCTTCGGAAGGAACTCAGTGATTTGGCCAAGGTTCTTTTAAGTCAGAAACTTGTAGACCAAAAGCAGCTCACAGGTGATGGTACAGTCCAATCCACAGAGCTCGTAGATGCATTGGAGAGAATGAGTTCAAACAAGGAGTTATTTCTGAAGCTTGTGCGGGAGCAAAATTCACTTTTATTGAAACATATCCAATATATTCAAGATGCCCGGAGAGCAATTGAAACTTCAGAGATCCTTCAAGACTATGTTACCAACGCGGATGAATCCAAGGAAATTGATAGCTCTCAAGAAATAATCAAAATAGTTGTTTTGAAGCCCAGCAACACAAGAATCCAAAATGATTTAGTGACACAAACTCTGAGCTCCTCACCGCAAATGACTAAGTCTTCTTTTTCTCTTAAGGGTATTACGAAAAGGTTGAGACATATTATCGGTGAGAGCAGAAAACAGAAGCAACCAATTTCTATGGATGGTATTCCATATGGGTCTAATGATTCGGGTGATGGTCAAAAAACTTTTGTTTTGGCTGAACATTCTTCTCCACCTTCTGTAATTGACAAGAAAAGAGAAAAGAAATCTGTACCGAAAACTGCAGACTCTCAATGCAGAGAATCCCTGGAAAGACTAGTTTCTCTTCCTGAATACAACTTATTGTCTCCTAAATATAGTCCAGAAAGCAATAGAGAACTCGTCGTGTCACCTCGAAAGAAAGTATTTTCTCCATTACGACAGTTCACCCAAGAAATTTCTATGAAGCATTTAAGCCCTTTAAGGCAGAGTACAGATGCATATGGTGAAACAGAAGTCACTGACATAAACCAAGAATGCTTTGTTGAAGATTTGGATCCAAAAGGTTTGAACTCTATCTATATTTTAATTCTCACCCCTAAGTATAGCAAAATTTTGATTTGACCTCGACGAACATGATATTTTGATACCCTCATCTCCGCCTATCTACTGAGGATAAATTTCTCCGTTTCGGGGGATATATCATATAACTTGTTTTTATTGTTCTTATATCAACAAAAAAAAAGGTTTTGAAGGTTATATCCAAATGAGGAAGTTGCTGGAGGGTTATGTTTTAAGAAAATCTAATAAAGTTGTGCTGAGAATCATGATAAAAAAAAATTCAAAAATGTCGTGCTTATTCTGTATATGAAATATTCTACAGGAAGTGTAGAGATTTCACAAGTATCTGATATCAAACCTTCGGAAGAAGTTGATGTTTTGGATGTTCTTCCGGATTCAATTGGCACTGGATCCAGTGCTAATTGTGCAGTGTACAAAGGACCCAAACTCTTAAAATTGGTATGTACAGAATATACCTCACAGTATATAAAGTGCTCCATGTTGTTTATTTTTACATAATTGGTTGTCCTCCTCAATTTTGTGCAGGAGAAATCAGATGATAAACCGCAATTGGAGATTCCATCTTTATCCGCCTCATCCAGCTTCTTGCACATAAAAAATGTAGAGAAATCAGAGCGGCTGAGTCCAGTGTCTGTTTTTGAACCATTCGTAGAAGATATTGCTAGTCCTCAGAGCACAATGGATGAGCATGGTAAACAAAGTAGAACTTGTGGAAATTGCATAACTGCGTAACCACACCTTTATTTTGAGACTATAACTAAGCAAATCATTATAGGTCCCAATTGAGTTAAGAGTATAGCTCAGTTAGCCTTTTCTAATTAATTCATATTGGTAAGGTATAGCTCTCTATAATTTACCACTTGAAACAATAAAATTCTTATCAGATTTGTATCACTTGCAGCAAACTTGCACTTACAACCTGAGCAATGCGAGTTCCAAGAGGATGACAGTTCAGCAGTTGTACATACCTCAGCAGACTTCGAGTGCAAATCAGTACTAAGCTCGTCAGAGTTTGAAGGCAACGAAATACTCCATTTGGATGAAAAGGAAGCTGTTTATGACTTCGTAAGGACAGTTGTAGAGGCCTCTGGCTTGAGTTGCTATGGGGATTTAGCGAGATGGAATTCATCCGATCACGTGTTTGAATCGACATTGTTTGAAGAAGGAACCTCAAACATTCCATTGCATATTGACCCAGAACTTCTCTTTGATTGCATGAAGGAAATCCTTATGGAGATTCAACAGAGGCTGTTTGATAGAAATCTAAGTGTTTCTATATTGATGGGTGGAAGTATCATAGAAGAAGTATGCAAAAGCACGGATTGGCATATTCATTTATCTGAGTTCACACTAGATCAGATTACTGGGAAAGATATGGAAGACAGAAACTGGGTGGACTATCATTCTGAAATTGAAGCCATTGTTATCGAGATGGGAGATGCCATCCTCGAAGAAATAATAGAAGAAACCATGTTTTGTAGACCTTCTTAAACATTAATATTCAGTTAAAGGATTTTCAGTAGTGAAGTTTGCTGCGTGTTGTCAGTTTGGTTGGAGCTTCTGTTTTGTGTCTTGAGTCAAGCAGTACCGTACGACACCCTACATTGATTTAAGAGTGAAGTTTGATTTAAGGAGTAAAGGCTTCGTTGCAAGTCTTTTTGTTATGTGGTTTGTACATATGACAGTATACACTGAAAAATGCACAAAATTGGTTTCCTTTGTTTCATTCTGTTTTCTCCTTTCTTTTCTTATGAATATGGAACTTCTCAGCTTGTAAGTTTGTGAATGGTCAGGAAAGATAATTACATATCAGGTTATTTTTTTTGAGATAAAATGACCGCTCTCGGTCACCTGTTTCATTAAAAAGGTTTTAAAGAAACCAAATAATACAACCAACATAAGTTCCCTCTAGATTCGCAGGTCTAGACCTCAAAAACATCCAAGTACAAAACGATTACAAAACGAAGTTCCCATCCATACATGAAACCAAAACAACCAGCCTCGAGTCAAATAGCAGATCCATGTCCCTGTCCTCCTCTCAACTGGCATGCCCCCCGTTGCAAGCCTATAGAATTTACTCAGCATCCTCCAAGCACATCTTCTTTCTAGCCCCTGTTTGACCTGCCCATGCGACAATAGGGAAACTTGTTTTATGCAATGTTACTTGAAATGAACAACTATTATTACGAAAGCATACATATCAGGTTATACTTCAAGAATTTCTTGCTGTTTGCTTGTTATATCTGTGATAGACGAAAAGGGAAACGGTAATGTATTATGAATTGTTCGCCTACCTGTATGTTAGGCTTCTTTGGTCCTGATTTTGCTCAACTGATCGATGTCCAGTAATCAAAATCATTGGTTAGTTTTATGTCTGATTTGAGAAACATCCACACATTGCTATTATACATTTTTAAACTGCTCCCAAGCATGCAGGACTGATGTCAGAGACATCAAGAAGTGACATCTAATGTTCGAGAAGTTTAACATTAGAATCATGCATGGAAAGGTAGTTCTAATCAGTTCAATGTCATATCATGCTACAAAATCATTGTATGAACCAAACCACCAACGGCTCCTACTCCTCCTCTTCCATCCGCTGGCGTTTCATTGCTTCCCTGTTACCTGTCCATTCATGTGTTATAGTCAGGATTTTGTACATGAGACCCAAATAAGTGCATTTGGTATTATGAAAGCATAAATCATTCCGGCTCAACCATATGCTCTACATGGTTGCCGAAGCTATGATACCCCACTCATCTCTCTCTTTCTTACTAGCTAACTCTACCCAATAACGGCCCCAGACCTCAGCACTGGACCTAGGACTCCGTATACTCCCAAATCGAAGACATATATTCCCCCATGCTAGCTTAGCCTTAGTACAATCGAACAACAGATGTTTAATATCTTCGTCCTCACACTCACAATCCCCGCATAACACGTCTATTTGTATCTTCCTCTTCTGCAGATTAATCTTCGTTAAGATCACATCTTTCATAACTAGCCATGCAAACAATTTAACCCTCAGAAGAACGGACAGCTTCCAAATTATCTTCGCGTCCTTACTGTTAGAAAATGAGTGTTTTAGACACCATTTACGAACCGATTTTTGAGCAATTTTTTGAGTAAGATCCTCAATGAATTATTGAGAGATCTTGATTGATTTGTGTTCTCCTTCTTGAGTAGATCAAAATCATATATTGATTTGCTAAAAACGGTTAAGGGGTGAATGAGAAATTGTCTCTCAAAGTGAGACGTTTTCATTCATGAAATGGGTTAAGGGAACATAGTCCCACATCGAAAAAATCAAAGGAAATAGAAGAGGATATATAGTAATCTCCTTCTAAGCATTGTAAGATGGCTAGAAGAGAGGCTCTCTCTCGCGCGCCCAGGGGGTGCAAATCACATGTGACTTGTGTGCGCCCACACGAATGCCGAACCCGACTTGTGTGCTACGTGGTGCCTACGTCATCGCTCCAAGTCGTTGCATCCTCGGAGGCTGACGCCTTTGTTCATTCCAGCAACTGGAAGAGGTGAAATCTGTTTTAAGGACACTGTGTGATTGATATACAGGCCCCGACTTCTCAAGTTGTAATCTTCATTTGTTTACTTAAATTTTTTCTTTCTTTTGTTTCGGTTTACTTTCTCTTCTGTTCTCTTCTATGTTTTCTGTACCTCTATATCTTTTGATTGTAAAACAAATTTTATAAATAATTTTTGTAAACGACGCAACCCTCCGTCGTTAATGCGCTTATACATTGAAGATACCGTGAAATCCCCCGAACTCCCTAGTATCCACTCTCTGCAATCTGCATCCTTGCTGGTATTACTTCCTTCATCTGTGATGAACTTATTAAGGTTAGTGAACTCTAGACGATCACTCTGCGAGACCTGTCCCTTAACGGTCAACTTCAATCTTTTGTTGCACCACACATCTACCACTACAGTATCGGTATTAATCGTTGCCTCAGCAGCTCCGGGGAATAGGTTCATCAGACTTATATCCCTACACCTCCTGTCCCTCCAAAATCTTGTGTCCTTCCCATTCCCGATCCTGCATCTCATATGAGCATGGTACAACAAGCCTACCTTAGCTACTCCTTTCCAAAGCGCCGAGTATTTCCCGCAAGCGGACTTTCCTCCAAAATGATACATTTTCCTCCCTTTATTCTGTGCAAAGGATTTGCACCACCAAAGATTGCGTCTTCTCCTCATCTTCCACCACCACTTGCAGAGTAGGGCCTTATTCATGTCCCTCAAATTGAGTATTCCTAGCGCCCCGAATTCTTTTCTTTTGCATACTCTATCCCATTTAACCGGAGACATTCCGAGTGGAAAAAAAGTTATGCAGACTTAAACATGTATATACTCCATTACATTATTGCTTACTCAAAAGATATCATTGACTTCTGACAGAAAAATGATATTTTGTTTATCTCTTACGAGTAATCTTCAAATGAAGTATATGATTATACAACTAATCATGAAGATCCCTTTCGACTATGTCAATTTTCAGCTAAGGTTGATACTTGAAAGTTTTGGCATTTGATAAAATTTACAATAATTGGTAGATATTTTTTAGAATTTTTGGTTGATGCAATTTGTGTATGAGTTAAAAATTTAATGATGCAAAACTTATGGATTTTCATTAATTAGTAAATCCGAAATTTGTTTTCTGATTTAAAGGAGCTTATATGGAAGGTGTTTTTCAATTTTTTTTAAAAATTCAAATAAGCAAAGATTTATTCGCGTAAATATCTTAAATAAATATATCATAAGTATAGGAAAAGTAAAAGTATGATGTCATACATTTTATGATACTAAACAAAATAACTTCACAAGGCACTTAGTAAAATATCAGGTGCATTTTCTAAAGAGCTTTTATATATATTTTCATAAATTTTGGAAAATACCAACCACCTCATACCAGTTAACAATTACGCCCATACATTTTATTACAACTAACGTTAAGTTACTCATCCAACACATAACTTTAATAACATAAATATAGAAACCTACATGGTAAGTTTTTATTTTTATTACGGGTAACCACTATTATTTTTTTATATTTAGAAAAACAGTCAATTTCATTAATAAAAAAATTAATGAAACAAACCCAAACTATCTGAAAAGTGCATAAAGCCAACAAATAAAAGGAAAACTAAAAAAACAAAAATAAACACTCAACATTCAACAAAAAAGCGTTCAATCAAACCTTAATTCTAAATAAAAATAAAAATAGCAAAAAACTCCAAAACAAAATTTTTAAAAATAAAAATAGCAAAAAATTTGTACATTTTGATGCCCAATCCAACTTCACGCAAATACACCAACCCAACCCCACAAACCTCTCAGTCTCCCCCGAGTTCGGATACCTTACTTAATTAACCGCCCCCAGCCCTCCTACCATTTGACCAAACTACCCCTCACACTCCCAACATCTCTCCTCATTATGACAAAATCACAGGGGCATTATCGTCATTTCACTTGCCCCTTTTTATCCCAACTCCAAGATCTCTTCTTTCTGTCTTTCTTTCTTCCCCTTCTCTCTCTCTATCTCGTCATCTTCGCAAAAATTAAGTCAAATCTCTTTCTCTCTCTAAAAAGGTACGCCCTTTATCTCTCTAGGGTTTCACGATTCAGCCGAAACCCTAGCTTTCCGCTTCCCAAATCCGATGCCTTGGGGTTTCCAAAACCCTAGCTGGAATCCCGATCTCGGCGATTTGGAAAGCTTCGATTTTGGGGATTTTTGGCTAGGATTTATGCTAGTAGAGTTGATTTGAGTACAATATCATTTATTGTTTGTTAAAATGGTTTCTTCTTTTTTATTATTATTGTAGGGATCGGGGAATTGGTGATTTGTTGAATTCGTGTGATTCGAGTTGGATTTGAAGTGGGGGGTGAAGAAATTTTGGTTAGAGGAGGTGAATTGAAGTTTGTAGGGAGTTTGTTTTGGGAGTTGGTTCGATGACTGATGGTCAGAGATAGCGGTGAGAGGAGCTCGTGACGGGGGAGTGCGGTATGTTGTGTTTATTGGAGTAGTGTTGGAGGCGGTATGCCGGGTAGGATAGGGAGAAATGCAAAGGTATACTGGCAGTAGCCTTGGAGGAGGAGTTAGTAGCAACTCTGTTGGTGGGGGATCGTCGAGGGAGAATGCCAGAGGGGAATCACCGTTTTCGACTGGAAACTATTCGCAGAATTCGAGGTGAGGGTTAGTGTTAGTGACTGTTGCGTAACACACTGGTTTGAATGATATAGACAAAAGGTTTAGATGAATATGAAAACAGAAACTTAGCTCCGTTTACTTCAATATTTTGCGTGTATATTATTGATTAGTTCAGCATATTCATGGTCCATCAGGCTGGAACAGCCCTGTGAGGCACTGTGATCCTGAAAGTTTGAGAGGAGTTCGTTTTCGGGAAAGTTTTCCCTGGTGCAACTTATTGGGACCTCTAATTATGTCCTGTTAAAGGAATGTTTCTATTTTTCAAAAGATAAGATAAGTATTTTGGGAAAATAATTTATATGCGAAGATTTCAAACTTGCCTTGATGAAATGCAATTTAGCATGAGATATTTAAGGAAATCACTGAAAGGCCAAGAAAATGATGTTAAGTTATTATCTGAGTAGTTAGTTTCCAGAAGTCAATTACTTAATTATAAACCTTGTCTCAGTCAATGTATAAACTTGAATTACTTGTCCGTGCAACCATCATGAAGTCACTTCTATCCTGATTTATGCTTGATGTCCAACTGTGTCTTGCTATCTACTGTTCGGGCATTTAACAATTATTAAAGTAGCCTCCCCAATTTTTTCAGAGCTAGATTAGCAATATGAGGTTGAAAAAGAAGAGAAACTGGGACTTAACTTTGATCAGCTTAGATACATGCTGTAATATTTTATATAGTTTAGGAAAAAATTGTCAGCAAATTGATTTAAGTTCCTTGTAGGCTTTAAAAATTATTATGTAGTTCTTATTAAATCATCATCATCATCTAAGGTGGCAAAGATCATTGGAATCTGGGTTATTTGGTATGTGCTGATACAAGAAAGTTTAAATAATAGTGCTTTCCTCGACATGATTTATATTGTCAACTTATCATCCTGAGTAAGTCAGTGGCATTGCAGGCATGATGAAAATGGAATCCTTGAAGGTAGTGCTTGAAGCAAAGATAAGGTCATTTATAGTTTATCTTGCTTGTGGTGAAGTGCATTTTCACCAATCTGATTCATGTAACATAATAGTTTAGGCACTTCTATTTTGGTCATTTTAAAAAAGCATGGGTATATAAATACAAAGATAGTGATGTTCATTGTTGGAACAGCTAGACTGATCGTCAAAATATGGATGATGCATATGGATAATATAACATGCATGCATGCACAAGTTTTTGCTCCTTGATATAGCATTGGATGCAACCTAGTCGTTAATAGGAATCTAATTGTTATCTGTATTAGTACTTACTAGTACTTACTGATCACAGTCATTGCTTTCTAAAACGTTTTTTTTTGTTTTGTTTTGTTTCAGAGGAGATAATTCAAGGAGTACCCTTAGGTGAGAAACTATTTATAGGAGAAGATTTCAATGGACATGGAGGAGAAGATAACATGGGTTATGAGACGGTGCATGGAAGACATGAATTTGGAAATAAGAACGATGGTCGAGAGGCTTTATTAGATTTTGCTGCTTCGTATGACCTTATAATAGCAAATACTTATTTTAGGAAGAGGGGGGAATATTTGATAACCTTTAAAAGTGTGGCAAATAGGAGTCAGATTGATTTTTTCATCACTAGAAAGATGGATAGCTTGACATGTAAAGATTGTAAAGTTATACCAGAAGAATGTTTAACCTCACAACATAGATTAATGGTTGGATGTTAAGATAGGAAAACACATATGTGCAAGGAAGGAGATTAGGAACCCAAGAATTAGGTGATGAAAAGAGAGATAAACTATAAGTTTTTGGAGATAGAGTCCTTAAAGGAGCATCATGGAATTGGGAAGGGGAAACAAATATGATGTGGACTAAAATGACTACGTACATAAGAGAAATTTTAAAAGAGGTACTTGGAGAATCTAAAGGTAGAGGGTTGCTAAATAAAGAAATATGGTAGTGGTAAGAACTCCAAAATATTGTGAGAAAAAAAAGACCAACCTTCAAAATATGTCAAAAGAATAGAAATAAAGAGAATTTGGAGAGATATAAGACTGTTAGAAAAAAAGTTAAGAAAGCAGTAAGAGATGCAAAAGAAAATAGCTTATGATGGTTTATACACAAAATTAGATTCAAAAGAAGGAGAAAATAACATTTATAAGCTTGCTAAACAAAGGGATAAAAAAAATAAAAGATCTAGATATAATTAGGTGCATTAAGAGCGATGATTAAAGAGTTTTAGTAAAAGATGAGGAAGTTATGGAAAAATGGCGAAATTACTTTGAGAAGTTATTAAATAAAAAGGTTGTGAGCAACTTAAATATAGAGGATTCGATGGAGAGTCGAGAGCATATATTTTTTAATAGAATTAGGACTTCGGAGGTTCGAAATGCTCTAGGAAAGATGAAAATAGGAAAAGCTTTAGGACCGGATGATATACCTATTGAAGTTTGGAAGTGTCTTGGGGATGTAGGAGTGGGTTGGCTAACAAAATTTTTTAATAAAATTTTGCGGACTAACAAGATGCCCGATGAATGGACAAAGAGTATTTTATTACCTATATATAAAAATAAAGGAGATATACAAAGTTGCTCAAACTACCGTGGAATTAAGTTAATGAGGCATACGATGAAAATTTGGAAGAGAGCGATCGAACATAGACTAAGATTAGAAACTATAGTGTCTGAAAATCAGTTTGGGTTTATGCCTCGGAGGTCAACAATGGAAGCAATTTATGTACTGAGGCGACTTATGAAAAAATATAGGGAGAATAAGAAATATCTACATATGATTTTTATAGATCTAGAAAAAGCATATGATAAAGTTCCTAGAGACAGTATGGTGGGTGTTAAATAATAAAAGAGTAACTATTCGGTATATTGAAGTAATTAAGGATATGTATGAAGGGGCAACGATCACAATTAGAACAACCACAGGAGAGACCAGCGATTTTTCTATTACAGTAGGTTTACACCAAGGTTCGACTTTAAGCCCCTACCTCTTTACTTTGGTTATGAATGAATTGACGCGAGGAATACAAGATGAGGTGCCTTGGTGTATGTTTTTTGCCAATGACATCGTTTTAGTGGACGAGACTAGAGTAGGAGTCAATGCAAAATTAGAATTGTGGAGAGAAACTTTGAAAGCTAGAGGCTTTAGGATAAGCAGAACTAAAACAGAGTATATGAAGTATAATTTTAGTGATATTCGGATCACAACTGATGAAGTAGTGAAGCTTGATGGCCAACAGTTACCAAAGAGAGACCGTTTTCGATATTTAGGCTCGATTATACAAAGAGATGGGAGATTTGTGAAGATGTTATACATAGGATCCAAGTAGGGTGGCTTAAGTGGAGAAGTGTCAGTGGTGTTTTGACCTTTGAAGTTGAAGAAATTTTTTTATAGGACGGCTGTTAGAGCAGCAATGATGTATGGAGCAGAGTGTTGAGCAACAAAGAAACATGTCCAAAAAATGAGTGTAGCGGAGATGAGGATGCTAAGATAGATGTGGTAAAATAAGGAAGGATAGAATTAGAAACGACCATATATGTGACATGCTAAAGGTAGCTCAATCCAAGATAAGTTAAGAGAGAATCGCCTCAGGTGGTTTGGACATGTCACACGTATACCTAGTAGTGCCCCGTTAGAAAGAGTGATTTGATAAGTATTGAGGGTAGAGTTAGGGGTAGAGGAAGACCTAAACTAACTTGGGTGGAAATGGTGAAAAAAAATATGATAGCTTGTGACCTTATAGAAGATATTGCACAAAACCGAGCAGAATGGAAAACCAGGATTCATGTAGCCAACCCCAACTAGTTGGGAAAAAAGGCTTTGTTGTTGTTGTTGTTTGTTTGTTCCAGAGCATCTATTCATGGCATTTATCCCGACAGCTGTTAATATTATTATTGTTTTTATGATATTATTTGTTGACTGTTCTATGTTGTTGCAGGCGACCATCACCATTAACACCTTACAAGCTAAAGTGTGATAAAGAACCTCTTAATGGCCGGTAAGATCTGCATTTGAAATTTTTCTTTTTGCTAGGCCAAACATAGTTCAACTTTTGGTGGATTTCTTGATTGCTCTCTGGAAATTTGTTTGTAATCTGTGTCAAAATTAAGTCAAAATTCATTCTCAGTGATGTCTGGTTTTAAGTTTTTTTGTTTGTTTGTTAGCTGTCATGGGCCAACCCTGTAAAGTAAAAAACCATTATGGAGAATGTGTCTATTTGAACTTGTCTTTATAAATTGTTTAAATTCTTTTTTTTTTTTGGAGCATAAATTATTCCATGCTTAGTTCTGCTAGTATAAATTAAAACTAAGCTTGTATAAATTATATTGTTCGTAAATTACATGTTATAATTCTTACAGTTCATTTTCTTATGGTTCTAGACTTGGACCAGCTGATTTCTATCCTCAGACCCCAAACTGTCCGGAAGAGACCCTAACTAGAGAGTACCTTCAATCTGGATACAAAGAGACTGTTGACGGAATTGAGGTGTGTTTCTTTGTAATGTTTATCTTTCTTTCTCTTGCTAAAAGAATTAGTGGTTTGCTTTATTTTCTTTCTTCTCTCTCTTAAATTATTTAAATGAAAAGCCTTGTTGAATTTTTCATTAGAAACAGATAGGTAGTATGCAAAATGTGGAAAAGATCTCTTAGATTTATTACCATTACTACTATTGTCTACTACGTTTTTGGACGATTTAGATGTGGTAATAACTTCTATTTGCTATTATTTTTCATGGATAAGGAAACCATAATGATGTAGTTTCATTTTTTCTTTTTGCCTCGGCTCGATAGTGTATATTGGGGTGTCAGAGATGAGGATCTCTCATGTTTAGTGCATCCACAATCGTGATTGCTAAAAAATAGCAAAATGTATATTATACATATAGGAAAGGGGAGTTTGTAGCAGTGGTGAAATGCTATATTATAGCAATCAAAAATAAAATATGATCGGATTCCGTCCCGCGATTTTTTTTATAAAAAAGTTCAGACGGAACTTGAACTTGAAGATCCGTTGGAGGCGGGAAAAAAAAACCATGGGATGGAACTTCAAGTTCCTTCCCATAAATGGGACGGAACTTGAACTTGAAGTTCCGTCCAAGGTTTAAAATTTAAAAAAAAAACAATTTCTTATTTGGGACGGCCGATCAATTTTTTTATTTGGGACGGAACTTTTGAAGTTCCGCCCTCTATAATATGCATATTCTCAAATCGCGTATCAAATATGGCAACCTTCTGTGGTGATTTTGCCAAAATATGAATAAATAGCAAATGACTGCAGATGCGCGGATGCTATAATATTGATAATATGGAAATTTAGCTAACGACTGTGGATGCTCTTAGAGGCTTGAAAATCAAAGTTTATCTCATAGAGGATTTCAGGTTAAGAATAGAACATTGGACTACTAAAGTAGTAAAGTTAAATAATAATTTATGTGAAAAAACAGAGAGATTGAAGAGAGGAGAAGATTCAATTTCTTCTATGTTTTTCTTATATCTTTTCTTGTACCTACATGCACCTATTTTATAAGAAATTATATACAAAGCCTAGGATCAATGCTATAAATGTGATCCCATAAACATAGCAATTACAATAACACATAACATAAATAAGAAAATTCAAACAAATCGGAATCGGGTAACAAATACCCAAATTCATCTTATTATAGAAATAAATATGATATGTTTACAACTGTGATTTACAACTGTAAACTAGTATTTCCACACTCCCCCTCAAGCTGGGTTGTAGATGTCAACCATACCCAGCTTGGACCTCAAATCTTCAAAACTTGGTCCTGAGGAGCTTTGGTAAGAATGTCAGCAATCTGGAGAGCAGTTGGAACATACTCCAATGTTATAACTGCTCTTTCGATCTTTTCTTTTATGGAGTGTCGTTCGATGTCCACATGTTTAGTACGATCCTGATGAACAGGATTCTTGGCAGTACTTATAGTTGCTTGATTGATTGTCACAAAACATTTTCATGGGTTCTTCCAGAGGAATTTGTAGCTCATGAAGAAGTATTTTTAGCCACATTCCTTCACATATTCCTTGAGCAAGAGCCCTATACTCTGCTTCAGCATTGCTTCTGGCTACCACAGATTGTTTCTTACTTCACCATGTAACAAGGTTCCCCCACACATATGTATAGTAACTAGATGTAGATCTCCTGTCTGTTAAGGACCCTGCCCAGTCAGCATCAGAATATATCTCCACACTTCTATTTTGAGTCTTTCTGAAGTACAATCCTCAACCTGGATTCATTTTTAGGTACCTTAGAATTCGATACGCAGCTTCCAAGTGTTCCTCTGTAGGATTGTTCATAAATTGACTCACAACACTGACAGAAAACCCAATATCAGGTCTAGTGTGTGCAAGATAGATGAGTCTTCCCACAAGTCTCTGGTATTGTTCTTTATCAACCGGGACACTTCCTTTTGCTCCTCCCAATTTTGTTGTGTAGTACATAGGAGTATCAGCTGGTTTACAGCCTAGCATGCTGGTTTCTTTTCGAAGATCATGAACATATTTTCTTTGAGAGACCACAATACCCTTCTTGGACCGAGCAATTTCCATTCCTAGGAAATATTTGAGATTTCCTAGGTCTTTGACTTCATATTCTTTAGAAAGAAACTGTTTAAGCTGACTTATTTCCTCGTCATGATCTTCTGTCATTATTATATCATCAACATATACAATAATAATAGCTAGTTTTCCTTTCTCAGTTCGTTTTACAAACAATGTATAATCAGTCTGACATTGAGAATAACCAAACCTTTTCACAGCTTTAGTAAAGCGATCAAACCAAGCTCAAGGAGATTGCTTGAGACCATACAAAGATTTTTTCAATTTGCAGACTTTGATGATACTGGCTTTGAGTCTCCAATCCTGGGGGAATTTGCATATACACCTCTTCTTCTAAATCACCATTGAGAAAGGCATTCTTTATGTCCAGTTGATGAAGACACCAATCATGTTGAGTAGCCAAAGATAATAGAACTCTAATTGTATTCAATTTTGCTACGGGAGCAAAAGTTTCTTGATAATCAATACCATAGGATTGTGTGAAACCTTTGGCAACTAATCGAGCTTTGTATCTCTCAATACTCCCATCTGCCTTATATTTAACTGTAAAAATCTATTTACAGCCAACCAGATTTTTGCCTTTTAGTAATTCACCATGTGAAAGTCCCTACCACTAAGCTAAAACTTCAGAGTTGTTGAAGGGTTGAGGGAAATTGTACTTGTATTCTAACACGTCCCTCAGGTCGAGAGCCCATTTTTTTATGGGCCAAAGAAATGAGATAAATGCACAACAAATTGTGGGCCGAGACCTAAAAAAAACACAGCGGTAAATTTTTTTAAAATCCGCATTTAAATTGCGTAACCAGTGGGATTCGAACCTGGGTTGCGCTTATACCAAGTGAAAAAACAGAGATTGAAGAGAGGAGAAGATTGAAATTCTTCTTTGTTTTTCTTATATCTTTTCTTGTACCTACATGCACTTTTTTTATAAGAAAATATATACAAACCCTAGGATCAATGCTATAAATGTGATCCCATGAACATAGCAATTACAATAACACATAACATAAATAAGAAAATTCAATAAAATCAGAATCGGGTAACAAATACCCAAATTCATCTTATTATAGGAATAAATCTGATATGTTTACAGCTGTGTTTTACAGTAAACTTGTATTTCCACAATTTACAAAACCAAATGTCCTTAAAATCAAATCAAATTAGGTACCGGTGCTGGGATTGTGGCCGTATGAACGTTAATGGTGTGGCATACACGTGTGCGTGTGTTTTTCATGTTCATCTGTCTTACTGGAAATTGATGGTAATTAATATGCTGTACCATAAATTAGATTTGTGAAGAGAAAAGAACATGCATGGCCCCTGCTAATCATCTAGTATTTAGTATTGGATCAAAATGCATATGCACATAAACACAGAAAGAAATTGTAATTGCACAATATTTTTTAGTTCTCCCCTCTTAGGTTTGCGTAAGTTTGTTTCTTTCATTTTGATATACTATTGTATGTTCTTTTCAACTGTTCTCTATATCTCTCCATTGTTGTTAGTTTGGAATCATATACTTTTAGGGTTGCAGGTTCTATGTGTCAGCATGAGTCGCCCGTATCTGAAAGGTGACAACCTAAAAGTGGAGCTTAGCAGTGAATTATCTAATCTGTAGTTCTGATTTGTCAAATTTGTGAATTCCACATGGTCCAAAAAAATCATTATCTTCAAAATCTGCAATTTTGTCTTCATCCTAGTCCTCATATTAGTATTTTTTTGCATATTAAAATTTTGTACTGTGACTTTACATGTTCAACTGAACAGTGAAGTATTTAATCTGTACCTCTAATTTATCTCGACAGTTACTGTGTGTGAATGTTGCAATGACCAAGTAAACCGATAGCTTTACTATCTACAATATGTTCATTCCTCTGCCTTGCTTTGCTGTTATTATACACTATACAAATTATATATATATATATATATATATATATATATATAGCCGGCCCCACCCTTGAGGCGGGTAAGGCGGCTGCCTTAGGCCCCCGGAGTTTTTGTGATTTTAGGGGCCCCCAAATTTATACTTCAATTGTAAATATAGGCACGTATTTTGCGCATAGAAAATACCTTTATAAGGGATCCCCAAAAATAATTATTTGTGCATTTAAAATTTTTGCATATCTCTATGATGCTTATGAGTAAACATGTTATTCAATGATATATATCTTGCATATTTTGCTTTGAACAATGTGCAAATTTTTTGTATACATGTTTTTTTGTGTGTGTGTGGCGGGGGGGGGGGGGGCGCATTTCGGAAGTTCGCCTCGGGCCCCTGCGAACTCAGGGCCGGCCCTATATATATATATGCACACAACATTTCTGACTTTTGACTTACTATTATAGCCAATAGGATTTAAGATGGCTAAGGGTTAAGTAAAATAGAGTTAAACTAGTACATGTTTATTTATCATGACTCGTCAGTTATTTAGTAAATTCTTGTCAGAATTTGATATTTGGAATACACTAAAGTAATATACTGATTAAAATTGTTTGAAATCATTATTCATGAATATATGCATGATTTAGTAGTATAAATAGATGGATTAGATCATAATACCAAAAAAAAAATATCTTGATCGCTTTCAAGATTAGGAAATGAATTGAGATAATTGTCTTAATCTCAACTATTTTTAGGATTAGGAAGGGAAGACTGGATTCTCATCTTCTTTAATTTATTGAGTTAAAATCATAAGCTTTCTCATCATTGTAACTTTTGCTAGCTAAACGAAACGCATTACCACAGGGGATGTTGTTTCTTTTCTGGTGAGGGAAACTGATAGAACATATTTGTTTTAAATATTAAAAACTGCTCCAAATAAGTGTAGGAAGCTGTTGACAATTTTTCATCTTTTATTTTATTTTATTAAATGTAGCCCGGAGACTTCTTCTAGGATTACTTTCGGATAATCCTTACTACCCTTTACAGAATTATCCATGTCAAAATTAACTGAAACAATTCCATCAATGATTTTTTATGATAGTCCGCTTTTCTCAATAGAATCAAGGTTAACAGAACTTTATATACATAGAGAGAACACTATTTTATTTATTTATTTACCTCCTCTCCTCCCCCTTCACATTGTGATCATCATTCTTCCACTACCTCAATCTCCCTAAAGTTTCCAAATCCCCTCTACACGACTAGAACCTATCTCCACCACCATACTACTACAACCTCATCTCCACCACCACCTCTCTTCCCATCTTTCGGTTGGTATGGACAGTGAATGGAAAGTCACTTTGGATTACAAATTGCTGCGATCTACAAAATCGTAAATGGCCAGATGTGATAGTTTCCATGGTATTCTTACTTTCACTGTATAGTAGCTGTAATTTTTCTTGTATTATTGAGCTGTATATCTGAAACCTTTCATACAAAAATTTAGAGGTACCAGGGCTTGTCACATATTTACTGAAGAATATTCATGTGTAAAGACAGCATTTTTGGATTTCTTCATAAATGCCAGTTTGCCTCGTTGCAGTTTCTATTAGTTCTCATTTTATGCTCATCCTTCTACTTCAGGTCTAAGTACTCTCTCTCTCTCTCTCTCTCCCTCCAAGTTATTTATAAGTCACATTCGATATTAGTGCCATATAGAGCATTTTAAAAATCATCTTCTAGTGATTTTTGTCAAGTAATGTGAAATTTCTCAGCAGACTAACTATTTCTTTCTTTGTGGCTATTAGGAAGCTAGGGAGATCCAACTGAGCCACGCTCCCTATTTCTCAAAACCTGATATCATTTTGAAATGCAAAGAGGTACTTTACATCAATTGTTAATAATATATCTCCATTGCTGATATACACTGTTATCGAAGTGCTTAATCTTTCTTAGCATGTATCAGAATAGTCTGATATCTCATTATTATTGTTTTAATGATGATTTTTCAAAAAAATTTAGTTCCCTGTGAGAATGATTTCGAATGACATAATCCATCTTCAAGGAATTAGATAGTGACCTAGTTAGTAGTTCTTAGCTAGTTTAAAATACGTGCCTGATTTGATTTGGTGTTTATTTTATCTTCCTGCTTGTCATAAGTGAATCCTAGCTGTTCCTGTGAAACTAGCTAAGCACTTCTGTAAAAGTAAGTAAAAGATGATGAGTTCCTTAAAGGTACAAAACATGCCTGTCACTACATTATGGCCAAAGTCAAACAATATGCTTAGAATGCAAATCACTGTACATGTCACTATCAAAAGTAATCTCTCTCCATTAGCCTAGCATATTAGACCTGTTATTAATTGACTGATTAAAGTTTTAATGTAATAAGTTTTTTGGTAATTGTTTTGATGCTGTTCTTTCTGTAGGCGATTCGGAAACGTCTTAGGGCCATCAATGAATCTCGTTCCCAGAAGCGAAAGGTAATTTTGATACATCTTCTGAGGAAGTGGAAACTTGGTTGATACTCAGAGTTGCATTACCGTGTCTTATGAGTTCTAATGATGAAAATAATGTTGTACTGGAAGCTAATATTTTATCCATAACAGGCTGGCCAAGTGTATGGAGTACCTCTTTCAGGACCATTATTGATAAAACCAGGTGTTTTTCCTGATCAAAGGCCTTGCAGTGAAGATTTCCGCAGAAAATGGATTGAGGTTTGTGATGATGAAAATATTTGACAATTGTTCCTCTTTTTTTAAAATAATGATTCGTCATTTCAGAATTGAGCTAATAATTGGTTATAGAATTTGATTTAGGTCTTATGAGCAAGATTTTCTCTGATTATATATATATAACCTGTTCAATTTCTAGAAGCATGTTATGACCTCTTTTACCGAACATAACTTAGGTGAAAGAGGGAGATGGTTGATGACATTGGTATCTTTCCGCTAAATCTCCATCATATTATATTTAACTTGCTTATACATGCTGGAAAAGATCCTATCCATTGTACATCTAGAGTTTCTCCCTTTGTTGTGGATGCTGGTGAAATCATTATGGGATTTCCTAATGGATATGATTATAACGGTAAGTATTTGGTCATTATCCTGATCTGATGGACAATGATGGAACAATAATTGTGTCTAGTTTAAGAACGAATAACTTGTTTATCAGGTCTTCTATCATTTTAGCAATGGTTTGGTATCACATTATTTAGAACTTCCACACATTTCTGGCATAAAATGCTTGAGTCATATGAAAAACTCTGATTGATATTCAAACCTTGATTAGCTTTGTTGTTTCACACTATCAAATACACATTCTAATAGTCAAGGAATCAATATCACCTTGCTTATGTGAAGTAAGGCTAATGGTCATTACTATCTTTTGCTCTGTTTTGTTTGCATCTAATCGTTGCCACCAATTGTAGAAATATAAGGGCAATGAGAATGAGCCACATGAATTGGTGGAGAACTTCTAGTGCTCACTTATTTTCTCTTATATGTCTCAATTTTATATTTAATCTCATTCCATGAGATTTTTGTTCTTATATATTCTCACCTGTTGTTTATTATTAGGCCTTATCGCAGCAGCATAAGAGATTGCGCTCTTTGGTGGACCACATTCCTCATGGTTATCGAAAGAAATCTCTCTTTGAAGTTCTTATTCGGTACAATATTCCGTTATTAAAAGCAACATGGTTTATTAAGGTGACCTATCTTAATCAGGTAAGTACTAGTTGGTGTGGACATTTTAATTCATTTTTTGTGCTTCAATTTTACTTCCCTTTCCCCCCTCAATCATGTTAGATTTATGGCATTTGGACTTGTTACTGTTTGCAGGTTCGGCCTGCATCTACCAATGTTTCATCAGGAACACCAGATAAAGCACACTTTGCTCGATCTGATTTATGGACAAAGGATATTATTGAATACCTGAACCAGCTTTTGGACGACTTCTCAAAAGATGGGTTCAATGCTCAGCAGAGAATTGACCCAGTCTCTGGTATTCATGATGTTGAGGAGCCTTCCATACAATTTAAATGGTGGTACATGGTGCGCCTTTTAGGGTTGCATTATGCAGAAGGCCTTCTAATTCCTTCTCTCATTATTGAGTGGGTCCTCAATCAACTTCAGGTAATTGATCTACTTGTATGCAATAAGAAAGAGAGGCCTCATAGGTTATGCCATGTTTTGAATTTTTCTCTCGTCTATTTGTCTTCAGGAGAGGGTGTCAACTGAAGCTTTAGAGTTACTTTTACCTATTGTCTGTGATTTTATTGAAAGCATATCACTTTCACAGACATATGTACGAACATTTGTTGATATTGCTGTCCGCTCCATAAATGATCTTTGTCCGCCAGATTCCAGCTTACTGAATGATTCAAAAATTCCACCTCTTGCTTCTGCCTTGATTGAGATGCTTCATTACTTGATACTTGCCGTGCCTGATACTTTTGTTGCCTTGGACTGTGGTCAGCTTCCGACTTGGGTAGTTCCTGGTATCGATAATAGGGATAGAATTTCACAAAGGGTACCTGAGCGTGTAGATAGTGGTCTATCAAGTGTAGAAGATACTAGTGCTCGATACTTGTCCTTTGGCTACATGATTTCTACTATTCAGAAACGTGCTTCCAATTTGGCGAAGATTGTCAATCCTAGTCTTCAAGGTCATGGTGCAGCAAAAGTTCTCCAGGTTTTGGATAAAGCTCTTTTGGTAGGAGATGTGAGATCTGCTTATAGTTCTGTTTTCGAGGATTTGTCTGATGTGGTTATTGAAGAACAGTGGATTGCTGAAGTTAGTCCATGTCTGCGATCTTCTTTGAAATGGTTTGGGACTGTTAGCTTGTCAGTTATTTGCTCTGTATTTTTTCTTTGTGAGTGGGCAACATGTGATTATAGAGATTGTCGGACTTCAATGCCTCAGAATCTAAATTTAACCGGCGGAAAGGATTTTGCACAGGTGTATATTGCAATCCTCCTTTTAAAGCTTAAAAAGGAAGACATGCATAAATCACCAGAGTTTAAGAACTATAGTAATATGGCCGACATATCTGTTTCTCTTCATGACAATGTTTTTGGTGCATCTTCTTTAGAGGCTGCTTCTTCTTTAAGGAATAATATGAACTCCTCAAATGCCAGAAAGAGCAAGATGGATATCTTTCAAAGTCCTGGTCCGTTGCATGATATTATTGTGTGCTGGCTAGATCAGCATGAGACTGGGAGAGGTAGAAGTTTCAAGTGCCTTCAAACTCTTATCATGGAACTAATTCGTAATGGCATATTTTTCCCCCAGGCTTACTTAAGGCAGCTAATAGTTAGTGGAATAATGGATCGGAGTGAAACTTCATTTGATTTGGAAAGACGAGGAAGACACCAACGAATTTTAAAGCAGCTTCCTGGTTCCTGTTTATTTGATGTCCTAGAAGATGCCCGAATTGCAGAATCTGCACTTCTGTACGAGACTTCCCATGTCTACGCAAATGAACGTCGACTCGTGCTTCATGGAGTTCTTGGTGATTATTCAAGCCGTTCAAACCCAAGTATGAGTTTTGCTCTACAAAAACCAAAGGACAATTCAGCTGCGATTAGAAAATCTAGTATAGCAACCAGTTCATCATCTAAGCAATCCAAAGTGAAGAACAAAGTTGCAGAGTTGAAGGGATTAATATCAGCTTCGTTGCGTCTATCGTATGCTTGTTCTCTACCTGTTGAATCACAGCTTGATGAGTCTCAAGGGAGTAATACGAGACTAACGAAACCTTTAGTCTCCTTCGGCATCAAAGTTGGTTCGTCAGAAGGCACACCTGGTTGTGAGGAATGTCGAAGAGCAAAGAGGCAAAAGGTGGGTGATGAAAGGAGTACGTCCTATCAAGCATATTCTTCCAATCAGTCAGATGATGAGGATAATTGGTGGGTGAGAAAAGGACCAAAATCCCAAGATTCTTTTAAGGTTGATCCGCCTCTTAAGCTTGCCAAGCATGCCTCAAGAGGTAGACAGAAAACTGTGCGTAAAACTCAAAGTCTTGCTCAGTTGGCTGCTGCTAGGATTGAAAGTAGCCAAGGGGCATCCACGAGCCATGTTTGTGACAATAAAGTAGTCTGCCCCCACCACAAACCTGGTTTTGAAGGTGAAGTTCCCAAAGATGCTGAGCTGAAAGCCGTTCCTCTTGGTGATATGGGAAAGACTCTAAAACAGCTTAGACTGCTTGAAAAGAGGTCCATCTCAACTTGGTTAGTAACTACCATCAAACAACTGGTGGAAGGAAATGGAAAGTCTTCTTCCAAGCTACAAAATGGTACGGGTGCCTTTTCTGTACCACTTGATAGCAGGAATACTGGACAATGGAAACTAGGTGAAGATGACCTATCCTCCATCTTGTATATATTGGATGTTGCATGTGACTTTATTTTGGCTGTAAGGTTCATCTTATGGTTGTTACCGAAGATCGTTAGTGGGCCGAGCAATATGGTGCATGTGGGAAGAAATGTTGTGACTCTTCCAAAAAATAGGGAAGCTCAGGCACTTCAAGTTGGAGAATCATTTCTATTATCAGCCCTTCAAAGGTATATTAACTCATTTTTCTTTTCGGCGTAAATTTCTACCTGGGGATTTTACAGAATTTTCTTATATTATTTTGTTGAGCTGGGTTTCACTCCTTATAAGATGATATTTTGATGTTGTTCTTTTGTGCTTTTCATTTCCTTTATTTTCCCTTTGTTTCTTCATCTTGATTTAAGAAATGAACCTTATGAAAGATAATGAGGGCTAAGGGAGGGGGAAATTTACTAATGTGCTTTGTGGCACGGATGCACACACAGGACATAGATATGACATGAAACCAGCATGACATAGATTTTCTCAAAAATGGAGAATAGGGACTTATACATATATATGCTTATGTATATGCTACTATGCATGTTTATGAACATGTATTACAATGGTCATTTGAGTTTGCCAACTGCTAATCTTGATTATTAAGTTCTTACCATCAAATTATGACTCCGTATATGCTATTATGTATGTATGTATGGGGACATGTATTTACACAATGGCCATTTGACTTTGTCAATATATGGTCTTACCATTGAATTATAATATGTATGTATATGGACACATGTTCACACAATGGTTATTTGGCTTTGTTAATTGCTAAGCTAGATTGTGTAAGGTCTTCATATTGAACAATAATATGAAGCTATATACGATTTTGGTGGTTTGAATAAATATTATAAATAATCATCTTGATCCTTTGAACTCGAAGTTCTTCTCTTATTTCCCATCTCTCATGCGACTTTCCATGCAACCCTCTTACATGTGTCCCTCTCGCGACATACATCCAACTGTGGTAAAGTTTACAAGGACACATTGAGGACAGAGGTGGACATGCCATTCTGAATCAAGTTTTACCGACGACATGGATTTGACATGTCTGATACGTGCCGGGCAAGTGTCCGACAAGCGTCAATGTCCGATGTGCCCTGACACAGACAGGGCCCTACTTTGAAGTGTTTGTGCAACCTAGCTTTTGTCTTTATTAGCCTTGTTAAAAAAATGAGGGTGATCTAGTATCTTACACTTGCTGTCGTCCTGACCAAGGGGTTAGACTTTTTTCCAAAATCTGAGCGACACATCTGTGCGGTTGCACCTTGTGCATCTGTTGAGGCACACTGGTGCATTGAGATGTCTGCCTGTTTAAAGCAACTCACCAGCATGGAATGCAGGGTGTTGTGTGCGCGCCTCACATTGGCTTGCCCGGCTCCTCTTTGTATCTCGTCTGCACCAGGGGGCAAAGCCTAGACAACCTTGGTTGTTGTTTTGAACTTGAACTTATATGAATAGGGGCCTAACCATGGTGCATTTCTCTCTTGATATTGTATCACACATCTGCTCGATTTCACATATATTTGTCTTACACTTCAATTTTATTTCTTCATGTTATATGTAGGTATGCAGAATGACTATATACATCCTAATGCATGGTTAATATCATGTAGTTGGTTTTCTTCAATATAACTAGTATTTTCTGATCTCCTCCTTCCAGGAGGCATTTCTATAGATGCTGTAAATGCTCTTATTCATCAAATTGATTTCTTGTTATTTATAAGTATATGAAGGTCAGTTATCTGAGCGATTTCTAAAATTTGCTGGTTCTTGCACATGAAATACTGGCCTCTATTATTTATCAACATAATATATCATTGCCATCAGTATAATAACTAGATTAGTGCATTGCATGTTTTCCTGTGAGGTTAAATATATTGAGAAGTGATCATCATTATCAAGCATTAGGTATTTTCTGATTTTGATAATTTTCCTTTGTATAGTAGGAAAACACAAATCACACATGCACACAATGACGATATTCTTTAAAGAAGTTACTAAGAAAGAGATAAAAGTTCCTATGTTATATAACCTAGCTGAACTTGAGACTGGACCAGTCCTCCCACATTATAGTATAGATATATCATTGGAAATTAAAATCGTCGTCTTCATGAATTGCTAATAATGTTTGATTTTTCAAATGATTGTTTCTAAAGATCCATAACCTGCTTCAGGTATGAAAACGTGATTGTGGCAGCAGACCTTTTGCCAGAAGTTCTAACTGCTTCAATGCATCAAACTGTTTCTATGATTGCACCTGGTGGAAGAACTGTCTCTACCGCATCTTTTGTTTATGCTCGAAATTTACTGAAAAAATATAGAGATGTTTCTAGTGTAATGAAATGGGAAAAAACTTTCCGACCCACATGCGATCAGAGACTCCTAGCAGAACTTGATACTGGACGAGCACTGGAAGGTGATGGAGGGATATCTTCTGGTGGAATGAATGATTTTGATGAGTATTTCCGTCAAAAGATGAGTGGAAGGATTTCCCGAACTGGCCCCACCATGAAAGACATAGTTCAAAGATATGTTGACGAAGCTATACACTTCTTCTATGGAAAAGAAAGAAAGGTTCTTGCAGGTGGTGCTCCTAAAAGCCCCCCTGAAAAATGGGATGATCCTTATCAGGTAGCTCAAGACATTGTTCAGGGACTAGTAGACTGCATTCGTCAAAATGGTGGTGCAACTCTAGAGGGAGATCCTTCAATAGTTGCATCTGCTGTTTCTGCAATCATCAATAATGTAGGGCCAGCTGTAGTAAAACTGTTAGATGTCCCTCCGAGCAGTAACTATCAGAATTTTCTATCTTCACAAAATTCATATAGTTGCATTCGGCACATTATGCACATTCACATAACTTCTATATGCTTGCTTAAAGAAGCTCTTGGAGAACGTCTTAGCCGCGTATTTGATTTAGCTTTAGCTGCAGAGGCTTCTTCAGCAGTTTCTGGAGCCTTTGTTCCTTCAAAGAGCCATCGTAATCAATTTCAGCCTTCTCCTGAAACTCATGATATTGGCCCAAATCATTCCAATGACAACTCGTCCAAATTGTTTGCTGGAAGAGCTACAAAAGTTGCTGCTGCTGTATCTGCACTTGTTGTTGGGACCATTGTTCATGGAGTCACTAGCCTGGAAAGGATGATAGCAGTTTTCAGAGTGAAGGAAGGTTTGGATGTCTTGCAGTTCATTAAAAGTTCAAGGACCAGTTCAAATGGTATGTCACGAGGCAGTTTTAAGATTGAACAGAGTATAGAAGTGTATTTGCATTGGTTCCGCTTGCTTATTGGTAACTGCAGAAGTGTTTTTGATGGATTAGTCGTAGAGATTCTTGGTGAGCCGTATATTTTATCTCTCTCAAGGATGCAGAGGATGGTTCCTCTCTCTTTGGTCTTTCCTCCTGCTTATTCAATCTTTGGGATGGTCGTTTGGAGGCCATATATTCTTAGTAATATTCCAACGCGTGAAGATACCCAACTGTATCACTATCTGTCCTTGGCCATCGGTGATGCTGTTAGACACCATCCATTCCGAGACATATGTTTACGGAACACTCATGCATTTTATGATCTTCTAACCAGTGATACTGGTGATTCTGAGTTTGCGGCAATGCTTGAAATGCATAATCCTGATAAGCAGTTGAAAACAATGACATTTGTTCCTCTTCGTGCACGGATGTTTCTGAATACTATTGTTGATTGCAAAATGCCTTCCTTCACAATACTGCAGGAAGATGGGTCATGGGAAACAAGAACATATGCTGAGAATGACACAAAGCTTCTGGATAAGGTTGTTCATGTTTTTAACACCCTACAGCCTGCAAAGTTTCATTGGCAGTGGGTTGAGCTGAGGCTTCTTTTGAATGAGCAGGCCCTTATCGAAAAGATAGACACCAAGGACATGCCCTTTGTAGAGGCCATTCGGTCGCTGTCTCCTAATGCGGAAAATTTTGCAGTTTCAGAAAGTGAGAAATTTTTATCGGAGATCGTTCTGACAAGATTACTTGTAAGGCCTGATGCAGCTTCCCTTTATGCAGAAGTTGCTCGTCTACTTGGAAAATCACTAGAGGAATCATTAGTTATGGACATAAAATGGATTTTAGCTGGAAGCGATGTCCTATCAGGACGAAAATCCATTAAGCAACAACTTGTATCTGTTGCTCATCGCAACGGTCTCTCAATTAAAGCCCAGTTTTGGAAACCTTGGGGCTGGTCAAGTTCTACTGCTTCAGATGTTGCACCTGGTAGAGGAGATAGAAATAAATTAGAATCCATGTCGATTGAAGAAGGGGAAGTTGTGGATGAATTTGTCAATATAAAGAGGCCAGGCAAAATTGCTAGTTCTTCAACTGACGCTGAAGTGTCCGGCTCTAGCCAGCAGTTCGTGACCGAGAAAGCACTAGCAGATCTAATTCTTCCATGTATTGACAGGAGCTCAGTGGACTTGCGCAATTCATTTGCTGCCGAGCTGATAAAGCAGATGATTACTATTGAGCAGCAAATAAATATGCTTGCCCGTGGTGGTAGTAAACAAGTTAGTGCTGTCTCATCTGGTGGTATTGAAGGTTCATCCAACAAAGGCGGTAATCGCAAAGGTATGCGTGGTGGAAGTCCTGGACTTGGTAGAAGACCAACAGCAGGAGTTGTTGACTCCTCTCCACCCTCAGCTTCGGCACTAAAAGCATCTTTGTGGCTGCGATTGCAGTTTCTTGTGAGATTGCTTCCTATTGTTTATGCAGACAGGTATCTTCTCTACAAAATTATTTCTCTCTACTACAATGACCAAACTGTTTGGTTGTGGATTGTAGACAAACTTCATATTCTATTTGAATTTAAAGATTAAAAAACATCCACCATTTAAATGAGTTACGTAATGGTTCTGGTTGACATTTTCTAATTTGTGTTGTTTCCTTCTTCCCATGCCTTTTCCCCCAAACTCAAAATTTCAACTGTGAAATTGGAAATTGATGATAGTTATTATGCATTGGGAAGATGAATCGGAGTTATATGAAATAAATACATGTAAATCCACGTGCTAATCATTTAGCTTGTATAATGCCTTGGTCAAGCATGGTGCATAAACTGATGTTAATTTGTGATCATATATTATTGTCATTTGATGTTCTCTTCTTAACATATGGGTTAGGTTTATATGAAGACTATTTTTGCTATGAATTCTATAACCATTATTTTTTTTTTAGGAAAAGGTGGAATCTGGCCACCCAGTTTCATTAATCAGAGATTAATAAACAAAACTCAGGGTACTGAGCAAACAACAAAATCCTAGAAAGAAAACAGAAAAACATACTCCACCCCAAACATGGGGGTGGGACAAAAACAGACAGAGCATAAGGTATCCAAAACTAATACATCATTCCCCCTAACAAGCCCTGGGTGGTGGGTATCAATGTCCCTCACAGCTCGTGTCTCAGTCAATCGTCGGGCCAATCTCGATCTCCTCGTCGTCGAACTCCTGAATCTGGAAGACTGTGGCGACCCTGCCTCTGGGACCTGCTGCTGCCACATTAGCCCAAAATAAAATTAGATGCATAATATGATTCAGATTGCCAGAGATAGAATTGCAAGTTCTATGAAAGTAAAGATTATTTCTGTCTAGCCATAGCACCCAAGTCATTGCGGCAATCGCGATAAACCACGCCTCTCTCATAGCCCCTCTTTCCGTCGCGAATTTGGATCCTACCCATAGGTCGTCGTATGAATTAGGGTATTGAGATATCCCTAGTGCACTGAGAACCTCTACGATAACCGCTTTGCTCCTAGGACAATGAAGGAACAGATGGTCTCTAGTCTCCGGGTTGGCTTGGCAGAACCCACATTGAGCATCCAAATTTGGTTGGCGCTTAACTAGGTTTTCTCTAGTCAGGATCGCATCGTTCAGCACCAACCATATGAAAACTTTTATTTTCAGGGGTGCTTTCGTTTTCCATACAATGGCCGACCATTTTGGTGAGCATCCCCTAAAATGGATGCGGTTGTACATTGAACGAACCGTGAACTTGCCATTTTTCTCCAAGTCCCAGATTTTCTTGTCGGGCCCCTGAGTACAGCCAATTCCAGCGTTGGAGATGTATGTCTGAAGTTCCGTCAGTCTGCATTGGGAATCCATGTCGAGCGGATGTTTGAACGCTGGGTTCCATGTACCTTTTTTCCAGGTTGCTGCCACCGTGCAATGTGGTTGAGGCGCTTGCTCGTATAAGTCTGGGAACATGGACCTGAGTGGGTGGTCAGCACACCACTTATCCCACCAAAATCTAGTAAGTCTGCCGTTACCTATGACTGACTTAACATAGCTGTTGAAGGGTTCATATGCCTTGGTGATACCCTTCCAGAAGCAGGATACACTAGGGCCTATCCTGAAGCCTAGATTTCTAGTTCCATTCCCACGCATGTATCCCTGGACAAACTGCTGCCACCTTTCTCCATTAGGGTTGAAAACTTTCCACCACCATTTATCCAGTAGCACCAGATTCATGTCTCGAAGATCAATTATACCCAGGCCTCCGTGAATCTTTTTCATACATGCCTTCTCCCACCTAATGAGATGATATCCTCCTCGGTTTGGGTCTGCCCCTTTCCATAGGGAACGTTTACGTGTCCGGTCAATTCTTTGTATTATCCATCGTGGCATCTCGAAGAAAGAGAGAATAAGTATGAAGGTTTGAAAGGACTGCATTGATGAGCGTTCCTCTCCCTTCCAAGGAGAGGGCTTTCCCTTTCCATCCTGCTAGCCGTTTTTCGACCCTATCAATGATTGGAAGCCAATCCACCTTTTTGAGTCTTCCGGGTCTCGGTGGCAGTCCAAGGTACTAAATGGGGAACCTCTCGATGGAGCAATTGAGGATAGTGGCGTGCTCCAGCGTCTCTTCTGGAGACAGAGCAATGGAAATTAGGGCACTTTTGTGGAAATTGACTCTGAGTCCCGACCAAGCTTCAAAACAATATAGAATTCCTTTGAAGACGATAGTTTCCCCTGGGTTTCCATTGCCGAGTAGGAATTCTATAACCATTATTACTAAGGAATATGTGGAGGGCACTTCATGTACAATGTACTTTTTGGCTTTAGCAAGCCTTGGAGTCTATGGCTTTAAGCACAAGTTTGGAAATATCATTGTCTATGGAATAAAAAAGATGAGTTAAGAGGGAAGTACATCATGAAAATGAGGGAAGGAAAATAAAAGGAAAAATATGAAAATGGTTATAGCTTTCATATTCCAAAATTTTAATATCATTTTCCAGATGCAGATAAAGTGATAGCTGGTAGTATAATATTATCATAAATTCATGTTTTCACATCCCGAGACTCGTAGTTACTTTCGAGTGACATAATACTTAAATTCATGTTTTCACATCCCGAAACTTGCAGTTACTAGCCCCACTGATATAGTGATAAACAAGGTATTTGTTTAGCGTTTGTGATTGCACTAAATAAGTAATATTCATGGTATTTCTATTTATTTGGTATGGTATCTCATTACACCTTCTCATGGATGTAGCTTAACATGAGAAAAGAACCTGTGACATCCACCTAGAATTTTGAAACTTAATATACTCTGTGACTATTATAACTCCGAATTGAGTGTTCTGTCTGTCTGTCATTGTGTACCTTCCTATGTGAAGGAGTCATCCTTCTTCCTCTTCGAGCATGTGCCCTCATGTTTTTCTCTCCCAAATTTCATTGAACATTAGCAATTGGTGATATTCATTGAGGGGTGAATGTGACTCGTAATGGCATAATCTTAATAAAAGCCAATCAAAACTTCAATTTACTCTTTAATGCATAGTAATGTTGAATGCCTAATGTTTAGATGAGAATGCATGAAATAAAGAGCAAAACATGGTGATTTTAACTCTATTAGAAAAACGAAAACCCCTCCAATCCAATTTAGGAATTCACTTGGCAGTGTAGAATTTGAATTTTCATTATGTTTTGAAATTAACGAAGGCTTAAACAGGCTGCATGCTGAGGTGTTTTTCCTAATGGAATTCTTTAAGCTTCTCTCATATGCCTTTTATCCCTTCGTAGTGCATTTATTCGCTGTCTCCCTTCTCGCAGTGAAATATGTGATCGAAAACTGAAATCTATACATGATTCTAGGCATTGGTTCGAACCAAATTGATGATTGTTGAAACACTACAAAACATGTATAATAGATGGGACAAAATACAAAGAGAAAATGGAATAGACACATTGGAGATGCAGAGAAGGGACAGATGATTTGTAGTAATGAATTAAGGTGCTTGCTTCTTGGCTTAGGTGATTGAAACTACAGTCAGTCATCTATCTATTAAATTTATATTCTGGATCACCGTGGCCTATTTGTGACCCAATAGGATAAATCAAACCTGCCACATCTACAGAGCCAATATATAACAGCTGTAGCTAGGTTTTAGTTTGGCTAAAATGAAAAGGATCAAAGGCTTCCTTACATTCAAACCCGACAACCTCTTGGAGTCATGGAAGCAGATTTTCCATGTCAAAATTATCTGACCATAGTTTTGCTCTTTACAGGCTCTAAGCTAACATGCTGGGAATAATACCATACTGGCTAAACTTCCTATGTAATTAGCCTCATTGGTTTGAACCAAACTAGAGGGAATGCAGAAATAATACAAGAAAGAGTGCCCTAGTTTATTTTCTATACCTTAAGTGGTCTCTGACAGAATGCCAACAAAAACAGCCAAAGTCGAAACTCTATAGGAGAGATGAAGCCCAAACTGTGTTTTTGAGCTTTCATCATGTATATATAGGTTTTACAGTTAATAATAACCTTTCTGGGCTTTATTAGTCACGTTTAGAGTCATGCTTGGATAGTTCATTAACCTTTTGACTTGGTCTGCACCAAATATGTGTGGCCCAGATACAACGGCCCTTTTTGAATAGCTGGGGAAGTATTGGAAAGGCATGCTATTATGCATACCTAGGCCGCTGGGTTTAAATAAACTAAGGGACTTTTCCTTGAACTTGAAAACGGTAACAGCGAAACGCCAGATCTTATATATAACACATTACAGATTATTTCACCAGTTATTTTATTTTTGAAAATATCGATTATGAGGCCTTACAATACAGTAACAAGGCTTTTACTTTTTATGATTAAGGATGATTGAAGCTTTTAAGTTTGCCCGTGGAAGCTCTAGCCTTGCCTTGAATTTGGCAATCAAATATTGTCTGCAAAGGGCTCTAAGGATTTTTCTCGTGTCTCCCTTTGCCTTGCCCTACTCACTTGTTTACCCTTTTCACTCTTTGCCTTCTGTAAAGAGTATGGAGTAAAGAGATTTGAAACTCTTGCCTTGTGTTGTTTTGTGATCTTCTCAAAGTTTTGTTCTTGATATCATTCAGATTTAGGTTTAATGAAATTGTTAAACATGTTGGATAATAGACAATTAAAACATGTTGCCTAAGAAAGGTTCAGCTTGAAGAGTTCTGGCAAAGTATACTTATTCTAGATAGAAGGATATGATTTCAGATTCACTGAGGGCCTGTATTATCCTTTTCTGTATCTTGGTCACTGCCAAGTTGCAGCAGCATCCAGTTCTGATCTCATTTGGTGGAGTATTCATCATTTGTTCTAAATAAATTTAGTAACTTACTATTTCGTGAGTAACTTACTATTTCGTGAATTATTTTCTTGCTTTCCATTCGAAACATTTTTTTAGGAGATAATTGACATCTACCTTTGTCTCTGACTGCATGAAGAGCTAGGATGCCGTCGTACATTTTTCTGTAGTAATGGGTGCCTGTCTCTGATTTTTTTTCCTCTCTTTTTCTTACTCTGTAGGGAACCATCTCCAAGGAACATGAGGCACACTCTCACCTCAATTATACTCCGTTTTCTTGGAACACGGTTCATCCACGAGAATGCCAACCTCTCTCTTTTTCCAATGTCTATTTCTCCTCAGAAGAGGGATGCAGAGTGTAATGTGGAATCTTCATTGGATCATGCTGGTGACAGCTTATTTAACATATTTTTGTCCTTGCTGCATGGCTTGCTGAGTAGCTTCAAGCCAGGTTGGTTGAAGCCCAAGTCTGCCTCCAAATCGACCGTTAAATCTCCTCGAGATTTTTCTGCGTTTGATCGTGAGGTACTAGAGAGCTTGCAGGTTAGTTCTAGTGCAGAATACATCAATTCCCTTATTATGATATTATTAATCTGAAAAAAATACATTACTGGCATCTAATAATTGTTATAAATGCTTAGTGGTATATTTGATTTCACAATATATCAGAATGTTCAGGTAATCCATCATTCTTTCGGGAAATTCATGAGCTTCTTCACACTAGCATTATATCTAATGTTACGGATTCAGCTCACCTACACAACAGTGGAAATCTGACATGTTTCTTCCTGATGAATCTGTCTGGGAAAATGAAAATAATATTTGTTAGTTTTAGTTTAGTTTTTCCGTGTCATGCTCTTGTTGACTAATTATTAAGTTAGTTACATGTATGATGGTTGAATTTTGCTGTCCACCCATCCCCAAATATAGGAAAGAATATTGAAAATTTTGAAACTTGTAGAAAATATTGAACAAGGTAAAACATATAGAAATGAAATAATGCCCAAGCACTAGCCTCACCTAACACCAAAACATGATTTCTTACTACAAGGGAAATATAATCAGCAAATAAAGAAGTAGATGGTGGAAAACGAAATAGCTCCGGCATGATATGAGGTACTGTTACAATCCTATAAGAGTGTCAGATAGAACAGATGCTAATATGACATTCACACTAACGAGAAGCGTGTCTGTATGCAATTTTATTACAATATTTCTTTTTCGAGACAGAGACTCGGAAAACCGAGCAATAGAAAGCTCTATAAGAACACATTTATGTATAGTGAAATTGGCTTTTGATAAATAATGATTAAGACTGCTATTGGATAGGGATTTAAGGTTATAACTATATGCCTAGACCTTTAAACGATGATTTAAGGTTTTAAGTATTTTGTGGACACATGTATTTATAAATTTTTTTTTTTTTTTTGAATTTTCATCCTTGTAATAACGGATAATAGAAAAACGGATGATGGTTTTTCTTCCACTTGGCTAAAACACTACTCCATTCCAATTGAATTTTCATCTTTTATTATCAGCTGCTAAGCCACTGATGTTGACCTATTTAGTGGGTTTTTTTGTTTAGTGTAGTTCAAGCATCGCCATGACCTGTTAATGTTTTGCAGACTGACTTGGACCGAATGGACTTGCCTGCTTCAATTAGACACCGTCTCCAATCCGCAATGCCAACACTACCCCTCTCCCTCCCTCGTTCTCTCTCTTGCCAACCTCCAACACTCTCTTCAGCAGCCATTTCATCACTGCAGCCCACGATACCAACTCAATTATCTCCTCTCCCGAGACTCTTTCCTTGCGCTCGCCCTTCTACTAACTCATCTTCCAAAAACAAGTCATTGGCTTCTCTGGACTCTTCGGACATGGAAATTGACCCTTGGACCTTACTGGAAGAAGGTACCGTATTTGCTTCTTCATCCTCTAATAGCAGCAGCAATATGGGCACCCCTGGTGGGGACCACTCCAATCTCAAGGCTTGCAGCTGGCTTAAGGGTGCTGTGAGGGTGAGAAGAACGGATCTTACTTATGTTGGAGGTTTGGATGATGATAGCTGACCTTCTCTATTTTGTACAACTATTTGGTGGTAAGAGACTGGCGGCAGTCAGACTAGCTTGTGCAGGCGAATGGCACATGCTATGGGTTAAAGCGCATAATTGTTGTATCAAAAGGTGAATGTTGGTTGTTCAATTTGTTGGGGCCTCGGGAAACTGGCAAGTAGAGGTTCTGCCCCCATTGTATAGTAATCAATTTTTCTCTCAAATGAGACGTTGCAAAACCGTCTCATAAATGGTACCGTTGCTCTTTAAATTTCATTTTTTGTATTGTCCATGATGTACCATTTTGAAAGAAAGGTGGCATGTTGTCATTCTATGAATAGTAGTAGTAAGGAGTAGATGGGGACTGATGGTGCAATTGCATCTTAATTAGTCTGAATTCAGGAAATTGTATCCTAGATTTTTGTCGATTAATAGTAGCCTCTTCGCCCTAGATGTCTCTAGTGTATTTGCTTTGTGTTCTAAAGGAAGGCCTTTTTCATATAAATTTTTTTTATATAAACATTCTGTTTGTGTAATTCTAGTATGTCAACTTTCCCCCATGAGATATGCTTATAGGTAGTAATGGTTAAATGTGCAATGCATCTGTTTATATCTTAATAGTATTGATTACAAAGTCTCAACTATTCTTTCAAGGCATAATATTAACTATCAATTTTGAGTGATGTTAGGAAAGGCCGGCATATGCACACAAGCAGTGACTTACGCAGGCAGGAGTATGGACTATGTACTACAAATTTAACTTGCTTTTATTTGTGTGTACTCTTTTAGTTGTTTGCAAGGTAGGCATGCTACCTTTTGTTCCAATCTTTTGCATGACTATGATTAGTATGAATGAACCTTTTGCTTCTCTTTTGTGCCACTTCACTCAACTCATTTTCTGAGGAGGTGCAGCAAATGCTGTAGTTGGACTTAGTGAGCTAAGTAATATTGATGAATGTTGCCTGTAAGCTTCTTCAGTTAGATCTTAGTCCAGGTGGTGGATCAGATGATTCATCATTTCTTAAGACTAGGCAGAGTTCCTTGCATGTATTGCATATGTATAGATTCCATGAAACATGATTGACAGGTTAAATGCCGGTATGCATAAGAGTACAAGCGATTGGAAGATAGTTTTGAAATTGATGAAATTTTTTTTTACACATAACTAAATGGCCAACACTTAGTGTTGGACGGTTAATAATCAACAATGTAGTCGTCGACATGAGAATGTTGCGATGCACAAGTGGAAACCTACCAAAAGACAGAATAAGAAATAATTACATATGGCTGAAAGTAGAGGTTGTCCCATTTGAAGATAAATGCACCGGAACCATTGAGGCGGTTTGCACAAATACAATAAAGATCGATAACGGTCAAGTTCGGAAATTTGATTGGATGGAAGTTATTGGAGCAAAAGGAGAGTAGAGATTGACCCATGCAAACATGGGTTGAAGTTAGAATAAGAAAATGAAAAGTGCTAATTTTATGAAGGAGATGGTCCTCAAGTTAGCTCCAACTAGTAATTTATAAGTGTGGTACACGTCTTAATAAATATAATTTTTTTTTAATTAGAAATTCTGACGTAATCTAGCTTCGAACCTAAGATCTACTTCAATTAATTATGCATGGGCAATGTACGGATTTGTTTGTCTACAAATGACAACTCCAACTCTCCTATTATAATATTAGAAATATCTGGACCTGACCTGACTCCTTATTGGACCCACAATCGATTTGTCTAGTTCATGAATGCGTGTTTGTATATCTCTAGGAGAGCACATTGCTGACAATTAGGTGCATATGCAGTTTAGGTGAGACATCCCATGACCGATCCTAGCCTAAACTAGTCTAAGTCAGTACAATATGTTTTAGCTAATACAATTTTGTAGCATTTTGATATACAGACAAGCAGATCAAAATAGTATGCAAGACATAAACCCAACAATCTTCATCCTCAATTGCACATGAATCCACATCTGTGTGATTTAAAATCTTCTGAACTCTTTTATTCTCTTCTTGCTACAAACTCGGTTCTGTAGCTTTTTCTGCTAGTTGAATCTACCTCCAACTATTTTTCTCACGTTGTATGCCCCTCTCAAGGGCACACCCCAATAGATGTTATCATGGAGGTGCCACCCTCCACACGAACTCCACCTACCTCAAGGCTCTCTCCACCTTCTGACGATATTCTAAGATCTCAATCTCGCTCGGATGATTATAGTGACGGTAAACTAGATGGTGCTTTAGGAATAATGGGCTTCAAACCACTTGGACAATGGTTTCATGTACTCACAAAGCTGGTAGAGGTTGTGGTGACTCTACTCAATCCGCATTTCACCCTTCACCACCTTACAAACTTTCTCAAACTGAACAAACTCCACCTGGATCTGTATACCTGTAGTCCATTGCTTCAAGAGTTCTCATCGATAAAAGGCTATGTTTCATCAGAGGAACATACATGCCCTCCTCTCGTGTGTGTCCCCTTCTGTCTGTCATCTTCGACTCTACTGTTCTCTCACCCCTTACTTCACAAATCTTATCAATTTTCGTTCTCACACAACGACATGATGCAAACTTGTAAGTAGAAACTATTTCCCTTTTGGAGCAAACTTGAGAAGAACTAACTGAATCAAAAGAACAACCGGAATTCTTATCTAAGTAACTTAAAACAAAAAACACTGTTTAAGACACACATGATTTAACGGCACTGGATTTGGCGCCCCTCTGACTCAACTGTTTGCAACAGTCTCTCATATAATATTCAATCCCTTTGCACTAGTCGCCACGAACCTTACCCCTACATACACTTTTCCTTCCATTTGAAGTACAATCCACCTCCAAGTGACTCACAGAAGTTGACACCGGTTTTTGACTCTCCTTCCTAAGTGCATACTCCTCCAACCCCTTGATCATACCTGCTACAGAAAACTTATCCTTGGTAAATTTCTCGTCTAGCACGGTTATCATGTTGGATGAATTTGGTGGTAAATATATCAAGTTTGAAGTTTTTAGATTATCTGCGTTGAACGCCCTCAGTTCTAGATAACTACATTTGTAACTCATGTTTTCATTTTTCCCCTTTTATCATTTATCCCCATTGTAATCTCTTTTGTAATCCTATAACATTTCATTTTGTTTCATTGTTGTATTGAATAATATCAATTCTAATATTATTCATGTTTTTCCTTGATCTCAATTTGATTATTTGAATCTTACCCTTTCTTTTCCTAATTCAAATTTAATTTCATGAAATTGTCCTTTATCTGGTTGGGTTGAGGATTGTCCTTCTATTTGACCCGTATTGTACCCAAAACCCTTTAACCCACCTCCTATTGGATTCTAAACTACATTAACCCAAAAACCTATGGCCTAATTTCTTATTGGATCCATACCCATTGCCCAAACCCATCCAATATCCTATATATACTATTCTGCCCTAAAAACCCTAACCCTACCACTCAACAGTAGCCGCCCCTACCCTTCCACTGTGCAGACCTACCCCCTTGCACTGTTCATCCCCTACCTCCGAAACCCCTTCACATTCCTCGGCGCCTTCATCCCCTCCATCGCCTCCTGCTATCGCCATTGCCGCTCATCCCGGTTCCCACCTCGGCGACCTCCCGTCGCTGCCGCCCTGTGCTGCGCCTGCACCCCACAATGACGACAGCCCCCTCGCCTCGCCCTGTTCCTCGTCTCCACCATCGCGCCGCCATCGTCCCCCTCGACCGCAATCACCTTCGAACCCATCTCCGTTCACCTTATCATCACCACCATCCCCATCACTGAAGTGCCGCTCCGCCATTGTCATCGCCTTCACCTTATCGTCTTCCTCGCTCCGCTTGAACCCATCCATGTCGTCGCCTCGCCGTCTTCGCATCTCCACTGTCCCTCGCAACCAGTGGCAGAGCATAGTGAGGGCCCAGGGGTGCCCGGGCCCCTCAAGAATTTTCAAAAACCCCCTTCACACTATTAAATTTTTTATAAACTCTTAAAAAATTATCATTTGATCCCCCTGAATTCGAAGTTTTATTGTTTTCCCCCTAAAAATTATGAAAAATTCTCTATCTTTTTACATGTAGTCATAGAATTTTCCTTTGGCCCTCCCGGTAAAATTGTTCTGGCTTCGCCCCCTGCTCACAACCACCGGAGGACCCCCTAGCCCTCGTCGTCATCGTTAAAGCCCTGAACTCACCCCCATCATCAGCTTCCCCGTTTCACCACGAAATAGAGTCGCTCGACGCGCCGCTTCGTCGCTACCGTCGCTTCCCGACTGCAGCACCGCCGCCGCCGTGGTCGCCGTTCACTCTCCCGCGCTCTCTCGCTTTCTCTCTGTCGAAGTCGAGGAGAAGCACAGTAGCAATTTTGGTGTTTGTTGTGTTGGTTTTTGGGGGATTCGATATTTGCCATTTGGTGTTTGTGTGGAGGAGTAGGGATTGGGTATTGTGCTGTGTTTGTTGTTGTGGAGTAGGCAATCCAGTGTTTTGCTGTTTTGTAGAGTTTGTGTGCTATTTGGTTTTTGCACGTGACTCGTCCGTGTTTTGGATTTGTCGCCCGGGATCCTAATCCCGTTATTCTTTTATATTCATAATCGTTTCCTAACAGGCAAGCGTCTCTTGAACTTATTTTTATTGTTTTTAGTTCAAGAAAACACTCTTTGAAATCCGGCAAGTAGTAATCAAATTGAATATCATATCAAATTAAACTCCATTGTTATTTATTGTACCATGTTATTTGATTCATTGTCTTCTCATCGTGCTATTATTGTTGACTTTAATCCCAAATCGTAAATTTATTATACTATGGAACATTCACATATACTGTCATGTCATTGCTTGACTTTTTACTGAGGTTTCGACCCGGTTCCTGACACAGTAACTAAAAACCTTGCACATGAAAATTTTAGTGCACTGAGTCCAGATATTGTTATGTTTTGCATATAAATCGTGTTTTCCATATTTAATGCATTGGACCATATATATTTCATGTATTGTATAGTCTTGATATCATCTTGAAATTGTACTAGTACTACCGGTCTTATCAATTGTACCTGTTGCATGAGTATTGATACCATCGTCCATATTGATCACATGCATGTTCATAAATGATTGATAATAATAATAAATAATCAAGCCGGGGTTAAGGGTTGACCATAGTAGTGGATAATATAGGTAAGTATACTCGGAAGGGGGCCCGTGTTTTCCATGTTTTAAAGTTAAATGGAACTAAGTGCCACGTACAACTAAGTGCCACATCAGGAATTGACGGGGGCCACCTCTAGAACCCATTACATGGAACTAAGTGCCACGTCAGGATTGACGGGTGCCACCTCTAGAACCTACGGGGGCCACCTCTAGAACCCATTAAATGATTACATGATTCATGAATGTGTTTATCAGTTTTCCTGTTTACAAGTTAAATGAAACTAAGTGTCATGTAGAACTAAGTGTCATGTCAGGGATTGACGGTGGCCACCTATAGAACCTACGGGGGCTATCTCTAGAACCCATTACCTGATTACAGGACATGATATAATGATGCCTGAGTACACGGCCCTATAAAATCCACCACTAAGTCTAAGCGTAAATTGTTTGCATGTAGCAACCATGCGGTAAATAGATGGGATGCATGAAGTGCTACATTAGTTAGGATTGATAAAAGACTTACAGACATAAATGAACACTGAACATTGACACTAATATTGAATACTGGTTATTAAACATTAATTCCTGATTCTGAATTATTGATTATCAACTTTTGATTTGGTTACCATTTATCATTTATTGAATCCGATATCGTTCCAATTTTTGTTCTTGTTGTATAGTCCTTTATTCTCTATTTTACTGCTTCCTACTATTTGTCGCCCGAAGCTTGCTATAACGGGTTTTCTTCCTCTTTCTTTTGAGTTATGTTATACAGGTACAGTGATGGGTAACTGAAAGGAACTCGTCGAACTGTTACTGCATTGCATATTCTCGAGCTATTTAGTAGTTCTTATATCCCAGATTTGGTTATTAAATTTTATTCTGTTTATGTGATTATATTTTTCTGTATGGTTATGATTATTTCTTATAGATGATGTTAATATCATCCGCTGGGCTTTCGTCACGGACTCGTATTCCCGTATTTTGGGAAGCGGGGCGTGACAACATTGATCTCAACAATCTCAGGAATACTAAAAGAAAATATGAAAAATAGGTAAATACAAAAAGAAAAATTATTAAACAACAAGCCTAATTTAATCAACCGAAGAAAGAGTTATCAAAATATATAGAGGATGAGCATGTAATTCTAAATTGTGTGGAAAGGGAGATTGTGATGGGAAGTATCCAATTTGGATTTTGGAAAGCATGAAGGAAATGAGCAAATTTATAAGTTGATAACCTAATGAAGGAGGAGAGCTAGAACATTGAATTCAAATTCCTTAATGGATTAATGGAGTTTAGAGATGAAGGAGATTTAAATGAGTTTAGGGGTTATTTGTGGGAAGGAATTTCAAAAACTTAGTGCGATTTTAAAATGACTATGTTTTCAAGTATTAATTACATGATTTCGAAATCCATGTGACTTTTGTTGTGACTTTTAAATACATACTTAGTGTGATTTAGGACTCACGCAACTTCGATTTCACATACATATTATTATTGCTATATATATGATTATTAGAGTTAATAAAATAATAATAATGAAAAGTAAATTGTATAATTTATTATCATTTAATCAAAATATTAGTTTTACTAAACAATACATGTGATTTACATTTTTCTAAAATTAATATGTGAAGCCAAGGAAATTGATATAATTAGTTAATAAACCCTGGTTGCGTTCGACGATAATTCTTGCAATAGTGGAGGTGAGCTTGTGTTCGACAATAGGCAATGTGGATGCGGAGAGGGGAAGAGGAGTTAGGTTTTGAAATTCAATATTTGAATTTCGAAGTAGGGCTGTGATGGTCAAATTTGGATTTGGAGTTAGGGTTTCGAAATTCAAATTTGAAGGGGAGGTGTGGAGAGAGAGATTCCTTGAATTTTGAATTTCAATATAGATTTTTGAAATTCAAATTTCCGGTAAGGATTGTGAGGAGATTGTTATGGTGTAATTTGAATTTTAAACTGGTTGAAATTCAAATCACAAATTGTGGTGTGTTCAGCGAGTTCAAGCGTCTTAGTTTCGGTTGAGAACAACGACTACTGTTTAGAGCTGGATTTGACGCAATCAAAAGATGGCGTCGCGGTGGGGTTGGATTGGCGGCTGCATGACAGGAACATCGTGGGGAGAGGTGTAAGTATGCTAGCAAGAGATGGTGGCTGTGGTTGTTGCCAATGTGGACGTTTGGGGGAATGTGGAGGGAGTTATGGGGGTGGAGTGCTATCTCGGAGGTTTTTGAATTCCATATTAGACTTTTGTGGAACCCAAATTACATTTGGAAGAGATAGGCGGAAGAACAGGATACAGAGGCGGTGCCTACAAATTTAGCTAGGGAATGACTAGTTAGGGATGTAGGCTTAGCTTTGTAATTGTTCTCCACTGTTCCGTTTAGGAACAGATAGATGTATTGTTTATTTACTACTTGTATCATTAATTTCTTATTAATGAAGAGGTGATGAGGTCGCCTTAATCTATGTAAAAAAAAAGACCCTAATGAGCCAAACTAGGTTTTACGGAAGATTTTTTACCTATTTATTCATTTACATTTGTAACCTTCATTCCCGTAAATACATATTTTCTGAATATTTTCTGTATTTCGATATTATAAATTCATTATTTGTTAAAATCGTTTTGGATTTGATATTAAAGTGTTTTTCTAATCGAAAATTTATTCATTTCAAATAATGATGTGTTTTGATCTTAATTTCTAGATCTTATTGATCAACTATTTGTATTTGAGTCCAAATTATATATATATATTTATTGGGTCTTTTTAGTAAATTGTTAAACCCGAATAATTATTTTATTGTATAATTTTATTATTTTTATAATTATAACTATTAATCATTATTCCTTGATTATTTAATTAAAGCACATTTAACGAATTATTTTGTTTTCGTACTTGATCTGATCTTCGTGGTGAATTCTAATTTAATTTCAAGGCAACTTATATTATTTTCATTTGTATTATTTATCTATTTATTTGGATTTCAATTTTTGTTCATGAAGTTCTTTGTTCTTTTGAGTGAGCTTTTATTGTCGATCCTATTGTTCTCTTATTTATTGTGGGTGTTATTATTTGAACCCTAAAACCCAATTTGAATTGTTCTTGACCAAAAACCGCTTTTATTGAACCATAATTCTCTAACCCAATACCTTAATTGTACCATATAAATACAACTCTAATGAAAACCCTAAATTTTGTACACAAACCGAATCCCTATCCGCTTATTCTCTCTCCTTTCTCTCTCTCCTTGCCGTTCTCTCTCCCCGTGACTGTTTTCCCGCCCAAACTGAACCCAATCCACTTCGTCTTCTTCTCCGGCCATTTTCGGCACCCCATTCGGTGCCCCATTGTCGTCGACAACCCCGAGCAAACCCCCGGCCGCTGCACACTCCTCCGTCACTACCCTCGCCCCCTCTCAATTGTTTCCCGCCCAAATCCTAAACCGCTACTGTTCATCTTCCCCAACTTCTGAACCCATCTTCTCCCATCGCTACCCCGACCTCCGGCGACCCCACACTTCGTCGCCACCTCCCGCCGACGACTCCCTCTGAATAAGAATTGTAGTTTTATCTTTCTAGTTTCCAGAACATCTTGAATTTTTGAATTCCGAGTTTCGTAGCAAAAGTTATGACCGTTTTACTATAGCTGTGTTTTTACTTTCAGATTTTCAGATTCTCGTACCTTTCATATTTAAGAAGTAAAAAGGTTAATCAAATGATAAAATTTTGCTATGAAAATTTCCAGATTGTTGCTTAACATGTTTGGAAATCCAGAAAATATTTTTACTGAATTTATTATTGAGTTTTTGCTGATTCAAAAATTAAAACAACAAGATGTCGAAATTCTGCCTGAACATAAAACTTGTAAAGAACAGTGTGTTTGACCTAGCTACTGTTGTCGGAATTTGAACTTCAAATATGCGTTGGAATCGTGTGGAAGTCTAGTTTTCAGATTTTTTGACAGATTCAACTTTCGATTTCCGAGTCAGCAGAAAACTGTATTTTTGTACAGACTGCGCTTGCTGTCCAGAATTTTGGATTCCACTTTTTAATTGATTAATTATTCCTATATAGTAGTATTGCATGAATTAACGTATGTGTGTTGCATTGCATGATCCTAGTGTCACCATTCTAATTGCCTTATTCCATTTTATCATCCTATTGTTTTCTTATTGATACTATTGTTCACCTCTTGTTCTTTAATTGCATATTATGTTGTTGCATTGATAAATAATTAACAAGCCGGGGTTTAAGAGATTAAATTTTAGTAGTGGACAATATAGGACCTGTACTCGGAGGAGGAGCCCGTGTTTTCCTAAATAATATTCCAGCTATTGTTTTATCGGTGATTGTGGTTATGGCCGTAATCCAATCTATCGTGTATTGTATAGTTGCCGATGACCGTATCGTACACCGAAAAATGAATAATATTTATCGTTGAAGAGTACATGAACTGTAGAGCCCACCACTAAGTCTAAACGTAATTGATTGCATGCATCGAACCTGTAGTATGGAATGCAGTAGTACATGCATTAGTTAGGATTAAAATGATTAATAGACATAAGGATTAACACATCACCGACATTGCATATTGTTCCTCATTGTTCCTATTGATATCGAATATTGGCTAAATGTTATTGTTATTGATCATTGATTATTGTTATTGAGTATTGAATCATTGTTTATAGTCATTGCATCGATTATTATAATTATTGTCCCATGTTATTGATTCCTATTGATCCATTAATTCATTGTTATACCGTTATTCTATTGTTACCTGCTTTCTCTACTTGCTGTCCATGACTTACTCTAAGGATAATTTTTCTCCTCTTTTTAGATGAAGTGTATACAGGTAATGAAGGAGAATTGCCTGCTGGAATTGGAGAACAAACATACTGAAGACTACTGCTTTCTAATTACTTATTGCTTTAATAAATTTAATGTATTGAGACTTGTTATTATTTTGGATTGGATTATTATTGTTTTGGGCTTATGTCCAGAATTTTATTATTGTTTCCAGACATAGGATTATTATTATTGTATTTGGATATTTTATTGCTTCATTCCAAGTATTATTGTTCATGAGATTATTATTATTGCATGCGCATTTATTCTGTATTGATTATATTGTTGAGTTGATCGATTAAACAGCTCATGGGTGACGTTAGTCATTCGCTGGGCCAATGTCATGTGCTCGCATTCTGTATTTTTGGGAAGCGGGGCGTGACAATATTGTTGGGGTTTTAAAAAAAATAAAGAAGAAGAAGCAGAAGCAGAAGGGAAAGATGCTTATGAAAGTGAGGAGAAAGAAATATTTTTTTTATATGCCACTTTTCGAAATTATTTGTAGAAAGAGGACAGTTGCTAACGTATTTGCCCTCGTGGACTCAATAACTAAACTCACCATTCCATATGGTGAGTATAGTTGTTTCATGCTCGTCATTGGAATACGGTGAGTGTAGTTTTTTTTTTTTTTTTTTTTTGGAGAAACTCGTCATTCCCAATGACGAGTTTAGTTCAAAATTTTCAATGAAGACTCGCTGTTCCCAATGGCGAGGACATTTATACTAGACTCATTGTTGTGAACGGCGAGTTTAGTTAAAAATTTTGTATGAAGACTCGCCGTATCTAACAGCGATGGCATTTATACTAGACTCGTTGTTGAGAATGACGAGTTTAGTTTTTTTAAAATTTCTATGTAGTTTTTTCGAAAAATCACTAAGTCCAACAGATTGTTTCACTCTCTGTGAAATTTCCTATATCCTCGCCGTTCCCAGCAGTGAGTTTATTATAAATGTCCTTGCCGTTGCATACGGCGAGTTTTCATTAAAAATTTTGAACTAAACTCGCCGTTGAGAACAGCAACTTTCTCAAAAAAGTAGCACTAAACTCACCGTGTCCGAACGGCAGGCATGAAACAACTAAAATCACCATTGGGAACGACGAGTTTAGTTGTTGAGTGCACGAGTGCAAATACTTTGGCAACTGTCATCTTTCTGCAAATAGTTTCAAAAAGTGGCATGCATCTTTTAAAAAAAATTGAGAAAAAATATGTGTTTTAGAGTAGGAATTTGGACCTCATTTATTATATAGTATGTCCTTGAAAACACAAAAGTATAATTTCTTCAAAATCGCCATGATTTTAAAATTACATTTGACTAACATCAAAGTTATAAATCACACATGCAAATCCTCTCCCACTAATATATAACTTAAAAACATGGTGATTTTAAAAGTATGTTTTTGAAATCTCTTCCAACCAATACCCCTTAGGGGGCATGTAGAACCCCGTATTTTCAAATATTATTTTTATATTTGAAAATAAATTTAAATATATTTTTGGGGATTTAATGAGTATTTTCAGGAAATTTATCTTTTGTACACGTGCAAAACACGTGCAAATGCTTTTATGAGAAGGGTGAAAATTTAGTTTTCTTTATGAAAAATCTTTATTTAATCTTTGAGATTTAATTAATATTTTTCCAGATTTTTCTGAAATTTATTGGAGCTATTTGCAATTTTGAGAAAAGAAAGGACCTTTTTGCAAATTTGACATTTTTAAGGGTTAAAGTGCAAAATGCATATTCTGGACGTTTTGAACAGCACAAATTGAGATTTAGAATGTATAATTTCTTATAAATCCTAATTTAAATGAGTTTTGATGGAATTTTCCAAAGAATGATCTATATATGTAAAATGTATTTTGGAAAGGACTATTTTGCAAAAATGTGGGTAAAACCCTAATTGCCCATCCGGCATATTTAAGAGAATTTCTTTACCCAGCCGTCACTGTTGAAAATATTGTACTTGGAGATCTTTTGTGGAGAAGGAGACTTTTGGATCTAGCAAAAAGAGGATTTCTTTGTGGACTATTCTCAAAATTCTAAGGTGAGATATATAAAAATTGTTTTGTGTTGTTGTTTGGTTCATGTGAGTAATATAAAAATTTGTTGTGTTGTTTTGATGTATGCTTTGTTATTGGATTTGATGTTTTGCATGAAAGAGACTTGTTTGTTGATTGATTGATGTATGCAACTATCATGATGAAATGATTGGTTGTTGTGAGTAATTTAGATCTCGTAAAGTGGTATGAATCATGTGGAATTGATGGATAAATTAGTAGATCCTTATTAATAGAATCGTTTGCTAAGAGCATGTTGATATTTGTATGAATACCTGGACATTAGATTCGTGATTCAAATTTGAATTAGACTTGTGAAGAAAATCAGATTTTATGAAACCCTAACAAAAGGATTTATGTTTTGGAATATGAGAATTTAGATCTTGACATATTGATGTTTTGGGTGAAATATGCGAATCCCTGATGAGAATCATTGAGAATTATTATTGTTCCTGAACATGGACTATTACATGATTATTGATTCATTAGAAGCATCAGAAATTGATTGAGTAATCAGACCTAGTTTTGAAATTCTGTAGGCCGACAGTCGACTGGTACGAGCCTGATACTTGTTGAGAGTTTGTTGAAAAGTTGTTCTGGACAGTCGACCTAGCCCCTAGACAGTCGACTGGTCCACTAAGAAAAACCATTTCGTAGAAAATTAATTGTCCTTCTGGACAGTCGACTTATAGACCTTTAAGTCGACTTATACACTTAGAATTATTTTGAGAGAATTACAGGAATTTCCCTCGGGTAAGTCGACTGACCTACTTGTAAGTCGACTGACATGAGACTTAGTTTATTTTTGCAAAATCTTGGATTTATGTCCTCTGGACAGTCGACTTATCCTTAGCAGGAGTCGACTGATACTGATGGATTTGTAAACTTCAGTGTTAATTCAAATGATTGGTTCTCAGATATTTTAGTATGTATTTGACATTCAGTTCAGTATTTGTTGTTAGCAATTGACCTTGAGATATTCAGTTGAGAACGTCATTAAGACATTTAGTTGAGCCACTTTGTTCTAGTGGAACTTTGTTTAGACTTTGAGTTTGAGTCTCTAGAGACGTATGACCCTAGTATACCGGTGTTGAGTAATTTGTTGAGGCCTTTTTAGGCATTTCAGTTATTTGAATTTGAGTTTAGGCCGGTAGGGTACATCACTCTAGGAGATTCATTAAGTAATTAAGTAACCCAAAATGTTAAGGACAGGCACTAGTGGTGATATGATGAACGGGAACATGAGTCATGAACCTCAGTATGGCTTTCGGTGTGGGACAATCTCCGGAATTATCACAATAGATTACTAGTGGTGTGGGATATGTCTCCGAAATTATTCAAGTGAAATACCTTGGGTATGGGACTATCTCCGGAATTATCACAATAGATTACTAGTGGTGTGGGATATGTCTCCGAAATTATTCAAGTGAAATACCTTGGGTATGGGACTATCTCCGGAATTATCACGGTAACTATTCGTGGTGTGGGATTGATCTCCGGAATTATCGGAGTCGGGGTGAAGCACATGTGGTATATTGTGGGGATGTGTCAATGTTTCGGTGTGGGATTTAATCTCCGGAATTATCATAGTAGATTATTAGTGGTATGGGATATGTCTCCGGAATTATCACAGTCTTGTGGTGTGGGACAATCTCCGGAATTATCACGGTAACTATTATGGTGTGGGATTGATCTCCGGAATTATCGGGCGTGTGATACTAACCATAGTTTATCTTTATCTCATAGTAGTCATCGTGTTAAGATTAGTTCATAACGTGGGGATTGAACCCTATGAAGTGAAGACGTTAAGGGCTTGCACCGAACCTATGTAGAATGGGATGCATAGACTTCGACAAGTACGCATTAGAGAGTCTGCATATAGAACTTGTGTTTTCTTGGTTTTGTTTTATGCATGTGGTTTTCGTGTTTTCTACACATGACACTTAGCTTAGTATCACTTGAAGTTTTATGCCATTGTCATTCCGTACTTTCTATATTCATTTAGAACTTGTTGTTTAAGAATTATGAGTTTTGATCTTTATGTTGTTGTTTGTTCATTTTTATATTTCTCACACCATTTATGGCTGACCCTTTTAGTTTGGGGGTTAGGGATCATCTCTAGCCTCACATGTTGCAGGTAGTTGCTTAGAGATGGAGATGGAATGCTTAAGTTGGTTTTGATAAATAAATGATACATAAGAGATTAGTGTAAATTTGTAATATCAGTTGTCGAGATAAATTGTGTTGTAAATGAAGAGAATATTGAGTTAAGTTGTTTTGAGTTCCGCTGTGCATTGTAAATGGTTTGTTATAATAAGAAATGTTGAAAACTTTAGTAGTGTTGTTGATGTTTATTATTATGTTGAAGTGGATCACTGGGAATGTGCCACGTATTTTCTATGTTATAAATCTAGAAATTCGGGGCGCTACAGGGCATTTGGTACAAGGATTTTTTTTTTCTTCCCAGGAATCATAAATCCTGGGATTTATGTTTCCTAGGATTTATGATTCCTAGGAATCATAAAACATGTTTGGTATATCTTAAACATATCTGGGAATATTAGTTGGAAACTTAATTTCCTATATTTGGTTGAGCTACATATTTTCTGAGAATGTTAATCTTATTATCCAAAATACCTCTCTCATACTTGTATTTAAATTTATTATTCTACATTTTTAGGCCAACCAAATACTTTAGGGCCGGGCTAGGATTTATGGTAAACCCGCTTCCAGCCCGGCTCATTATCATACCTAGTTGACGACAGAGGGACTACTGATTGCACATTTCAACAGGAGTCATCATTGAAATGGACAAGATTGATCTTTTTTTTTGTGTTTTTGAAGGAATGGCAAGATTGATTGTTGTTGTTGTGAAACATGTAATAGCAGCAGTGAAACAGAGAGGGATGATAATGAGCCGGCCATCTAGTTGCCCTAATGCTCTTCGGCTTCATGAAGGGGCACTTCACCGGGCGATCGCCCTTTAAAGAGCGCCATCCAGACTGCGTTCATCGGAGCTCTGGCTTCAGCTGCAGCCTTTGGCATGGCAAAGGTCGTCCAAGCCGTCTGAAATTGTAGAATTGGTATTACTTGTGTAGTCTTTATTGTATTTGCTATGAATTAGGGAGTTTATGTAGTCCAAGGCTAAATCTGTAACTTCAACTCTTTCTTACTAACAAAATGGTGGGGCTTGTCAGTTCCATTATATGTTCCTTGACAGAGCAAGCGACCACATTAGCGGTGCACTAACATGATCCGTACTATGTTGACATCTTGCAGGACTTTTTTTTCTTCTTCTTTTTCTTTCTGATAGTTACTTTCTTAAATAAATAAAGAATCTTGTGGGCTTTGTTCTTTCACAAGAAATTCTATAGTACTATGGGGATCACATGCAGATTCTTATATTTTCATAGAGAATGTAAAGGAAAATTTTGTTGTACTGACCCACTTTTTGAAAATATTTGACACTCTGACCCACTTCCGAAAACAATTAGCGATCCGATCTAGTTTTGAACACGTCAGCATAAACCGTTATTGAAAATAACGGCATAGGTTATTTACGTGCCGTTATTTCCAATAACGGCATCTATATTTAAAAAAAGTGTCATGCCGTTATTTGGAGTAACGGCATAGGTTATTTTGTTTTTCGACAACTTGTAGTCTCCATTTAGAAAAAAAAATTGCAAGTATGAAAACCTTATAACAGATGCCGTTATTTCAAATAACGACATTCTCAATATTGATACCGTTATTTGGAATAACGGCATCAGTTATAAGTTTTTTTTATAAAAAAGTAACTTATTATTCATCCTCTCTGACGAATAAGTTAACTTTAAAAAAAAATTATAACTGATGCTGTTATTCCAAATAACGGCATCAATTATAAATTTTTTTTAAAAAAAAATTAACTTATTATTCATCCTCTCTGTTTCCAAACAACGGCAGGAGTTCATTTATATATAACCGATGCCGTTATTGGAGATAACGGCATCAGTCATTCGAATGTCGTTATTGAGGATAACGGCATTATTTATAAGTTTTTTTCACACTTAGAATTTTTTTAAGTTAGAAAATTCACACTTGTAAGAGAAATATACTAATGTCGTTACCGTTATTCCAAATAATGGCATGGTAAAAACAGGGGCGAAGCCAGAACAAAATTTTCAGGGGGGCCAAGAAAAAATTCTATAACTATATATAAATATATAGGTATTTTTCATAATTTTTAGGGGGGCCCAATAATAAAATTTAATAGATTTAGGGGGTTTTTAAAAAAAAATTCAAAAAATTTAAAGGGTTTTTCAAAATTTTGGAGGGGCCCCCACATAGCTCCGCCCCTGGGTAAAAAAATGTAAAATAGATGCTGTTATTGAAAATAACGGCACGTAAATAACCTATGCCGTTATTTCCAATAACGGTTTATGCTGACGTGTCCAAAATTGAGTCAGATCTCTAATTGTTTTCGAAAGTGGTCAGAGCGCCAAATATTTTCAAAAAGTGGGTCAGTACGGCAAAATTTTCGAATGTAAAGTGACAATGATAGCAGAAGCGTGGGCTGTTTGAGATGCAGGTTCTCATTAGCCCAAAGCACAAAAGGCCGGGTTCGTTTAGGTTCTGGTTGTCGAGCGAAACAGAGAGGGAAGGAGACAGGGGGCGTCAGGGGGTGGTCGGGGATGTGCTGGGCGCCGACGAGGGTGGCACGAACGAATGATGGTGAGGGGGGGTCGCCGGAGGCCAGGAGTCACGTCGGAGAAGATGAACAGGAAGAGTGATGGATTTTGGGTGAGGGTGAGGGGGGACATGGCAGAGAGAGGGGAGAGAGGTTTTTTTTTTTTTTTTTTTTTTTTGGGCATAATTGTATTTCCAAAGAAGTAATATTTTTCCAAACACTTGGGAATCTAAGAATCCCACCCCCCATGGGAAAATTTTTTTGGGAATTGTGGCAAAAAAAAATTCCAGGAAACTTAGAGTTTCATAGATTGAATGAGTTTGGAGTTTGGAGGTTCTATGAGTTTAATTGAGCTGGTAATTTGGAGGTTGGAGATGAAGATGAGGGGTAAAATTATTCAAAGCGAGCTATGTGCAATAAGCGTAAAAAAAAAGTAGAACAACCGGCGAGGGGCTAAGTTTGGTATACGGATTGGAAGATTCCCCAAAATGAAATGATTTCAAGAAATGTGAGGGTGGGAATGAAGATTCCCAGGAATGTTACATTATTGCTTTTGGTATAATGCATTACATTCCAGAGAATCCCTTATTATTATATTTTTTAAATTCTAGTTTTTTGGGTTATTTTATTGTTTGTTATGAAAATCTCATGGAAATCCTCAAATCTCATTATTTGGGGTGGAAATCCTTCTAAACAAAGGATTTTGATTCTTTTGGAAATCTATCATTCCTTTCAAAACTATGCTTCCCACATACCAAACACGGTAATGTAAGAGAGAATCTATGATTTCCTCGTATATTCTCATGTACCAAATGCCCCCTAAAAGAAAGGGGAGGGGTTTCTTATTTAGGAGCCAAAATCTCAGGGGTTCTATGACTTTACCCCCCATAATTTATTAGATCGAGGGGTTCTTTGAAATCCAAATTTACATGTTCGATGCACGTTTTAATAATTTCAAAAAATAAAAATAAAAACTCTGACGTAGGGAGGATTTGAACTGGAAACCTCCTTTATATTAGTTATGTACGTGCGTTGCACATGGTGGTTGTGGTAGGGTAAAAATGGCTTGGAGGCCCAACCAGGGCCCAATACAACTCTCACTCAAAAAATGGTAAAAATAGCAATCTGGTTCGGCTTCGAACCACTGAAGGGTCGGCGCCGAACCTCACGCTCACCCCCACAACGCCGGCCTCCTCGTATCCGACGAGCCTCAGTGGTCCTCGGCCTCCGACCCGTGACAGTCCTACGGGCCTTCCCCCTCCTTTCTGGCGAAGCATGAGGATGACCTGGCACAGCCTAGGCCCTCCGATTCTCCCAGAAGCACAGGAGACCCACGATCAGCCATGTCAGCTCCAAATACCGCCCAGGGTTTGCCACATCAGCCCTATACCACTCCTGGTAATGCCACGTCCGCCCTAAACCCCCTGGGCCTTCTGCCACGTCAGGCCCATGGGCTTTCGGATCCAGACCCGGCCCCCAACCAGAACCAAACCTGGTTGGAGTTCTCTATAAATACTAGACCCACACCCACCTTTGGAGGTAATCAATCTTTTGCCACTCAAATATACCTAGTTATTGCTACTCTCTCACAGAGACTGACTAGATCGTCGGAGGGTCCGCCACCGGGATAAACCCCGGTGTTTCAGGACCGTCTGCAGGTACACAAGACCTCGGATCCGACCCCTCTGATCCGAGCCCAGACTTCAACATCATTCCGAGCTCATCGTAGGTCCCAGAAGGTCAACCGAAGGTCGGCAGACGAGCAGCATTCTCCATCAATACAAATCGAGTCCGAACTCACACCTGGTGCATCCACACGTTTCCCAGAAATAAACCGCATCAGGTTGGCGCCGTCTGTGGGAACCCTGCTTCAGAAGCCAATCCGAACCAGACCATCAAGGGACCTCGACAGCCGAACCCTCATGGCCTCCAAGGGCAAGGGGGCTGCTTCCTCCGTCAACCGACGGGACTCGCCCCCACCAACTGATAACGTCGGGCCACGCACGCCGAAACACAGGGCTCCCCCTCGGGAGTCCCAAAGGAGCGTCGCCCAGCCAGCCCAGCCCGACCTCCAGGGGATAATCCTCAACTGCAAGATTACCCGCAACAGGGGAAGGGCCGCTTCCAACCCGGCCCCGAACCGTCCAATACCGTCGCCCGAGGGACGAAGACCCGCGCTCAGCCGAGTCGGAAGACATCCCTCAGACCGACCAAACCGGGTCGAGGGAGCCCCCGTCACTCACAAGGAGTTCCAAGACTTCCGAAGAGAAATTCTGGGAGCTCTCCGACGGGCCCCCAGAGAAGAAACCCTCCATTCCCAAACAGGGTCGGACGTCGAAGCCAGCGCGTCCCGCCCATAAACAATCCAGCCTGAGGACGATGGCGTGCTCCTAAGGCACCTACAAGAAATGGAGGATCGCCTCGATCACATAGGGGACGGCGGCCAAAGAGCGGCTCAGGGGTACAGACCTGTCTGTCCTCCCTTCTCCGCCCCCATCCTCCAAGCGGAAATACCCAGGAATTTCCGACCCCCTCAATTCGAGACCTACGACGGCGAGGGAGATCCTGCTGATCACATGGAGGGTTTCAAAACCCTCATGATGATTCACAGCGCCTCGGATCCCCTGCTATGCCGAGCCTTCCCTGCCACCCTTCGGGGTCCTGCTCGTGAGTGGTTCTCAAAGCTCGCCCCCGGCTCCATTTACTCCTTCGACCAACTCGAGGGCAATTTTCTCGCCCACTTTGTCACTAGCCGGAAGACCGAAAGGACCAGCGCCTTATTACTCGGGCTCAGACAGATAGAGGGGGAATCACTCAGAGTGTTCGTCCGGAGATTTACCGCTGAGGCAAGGTCGGTCTCCTCCCTTGACCCGGGCGTCGCTTCAGCGGCATTCCGACACAACGTCCGTCACGGACAGCTGAAGGCTTCTCTGGCGAAGAAACCCCCCGTCGACTTTCCCGACCTCCTCAATAGGGTCGAGAAATACATTAGGGCAGAAGAGGCCCTTAACCCCGAAGATGCCAGGGATGCCACCGGGAAGGGAAAGCGGAAGACCGAAGAAGTCGAACCATCAAAGAAAGCTCCAAGGGACCCGGGGGCCATGAAGAAGGTCCCGCCGGTCCCCCGCTTCGAGAGGTACACTCCCTTGACGCACAACGTATCCGCCATCCTCTTAGAAATCGAAGACAAAGGCTTTGTTCGACTACCTCCCCGACCTAACAACGGCAAGAACCGAGATCAGCGCTTCTACTGCCGCTTCCACCGAGACCATGGACACGACACAGATCAATGCCGGGCCCTGAAAGACGAGATTGAGGAACTCATCTCCAGGGGATACCTCCGAGAATTCACCCGAGAAGTCCCGAGGGATCGACGAGATACTAGGAGCCGGAGACACTCGCCCCCGAACCCCCCTCCGAGCCGCATACCGGGTCGGGATCCCGAGTCCGAGGGAGCCGTGGACACACCATTTATCTTACATTGAGTCCATGTAGGGCCAATGGGAGGGGAATCGAATACTTTCCGAAAAGCCTTCATCCGAGAGGTGAATGCTGTCCAAGGCAACCCCTCTCCCAAGCTACAACCCGCGCCAGTCTCATTCTCAGGGGAGGACCTCGAAGGTGCTCGCCTCCCCCACTGCGATGCCCTCATCATTAGCCTCCGCATGGCTAAGTGTGAAGTTCGCCGAATCCTCGTCGACAACGGCGGCTCGATGAACATTCTTTTCCTCGAAGCCTTCGAGAATCTGAAGTTACCTAGAGGCAAGCTCGAACCGGCCAGATACACCTTGCATGGGTTCTACGGTGTCCCTGTCGTGTTAGAAGGGATTGTCACCCCCGACGTTACCGCGGGATCGGCTCCCGTCAAGAGGACCGAGTCTATGGACTTCATGGTGACCAACGTCAAGACGGCTTACAACGCCATACTCGGCCGACCCGGGTTATGCTCCCTCCAAGCAGTGCCTTCGGCCTACCATCTGAAGCTCAAATTTTCCACCCCACAAGGGGTCGGCGTCGTCCGAGGCAGCCAAGAAGCAGCGCGATCATTCTACATGACCACCGTCGGGGGAGGAATGTTCCCCCTCGACGCCGTCATATTCAAACCAGAGAAGGACGGCCCTACCCCCGGACCTGCCGTCGAGCCAGAGAGGTTCCCCCTTGACGCCAAGCACCCAGTGAATTCCTGCGAAGAACAAGCATAGACTTTAACTTAGCTAGAAGTGAACCTTTTGTAAAGCTTTTCTTTGTAAAGGACCGTTTTAGCGGCCCCCCCTATCTTATACTAAGGAAATCTCGTTGTATCATACCCCAAACACCTCGGCAGATCCGACCTAATACCAGGTTAGGGGATCGACCCCCAAGACTTCACCTCACCCCGCTCCAATTCCTCACGAAACGATAAGGCCGAGCCACATCCCCTTCATCATTTCGTGTACTATCAACCGGGGCAAAGACCGTTACAGAGGAAACAAACAAAGATCGTTACAGAAATACTCCCCTCGTCTCGAACGGCACGCCACGTCGGAACGACGGGGGTCCACCTCGGGAAGGGAAGCCACAACCTACGAAGAGAGCCAACTTGAAGCACATAAGCAAGGAGATCCGGAAACGACCAGCGTCAAAACCCTTGGCAAGTCAGAGTTACTTTTATATATATATATATATACGAAAATGGTGCTGCTTCTTGCAAAAAGGCGGTGGCCAGTCCGCGGGAGGCAAATACAATCGAAAGGAGGAAAGAAGAAAGACAAAACTATACAACTCGATTTCCCTCCTCGTCATCGATCGGGTTCGCAGGAGGATCGACGGCCGGGTTGTCAACGAGCCCCTCTTCGGCAGGAGTCTTCGGGGTCCCATCAATCTCCATGTCGTACTCGAAGTTTGACAGGTCGAGGGTCGGATAGAAATGCCTCACATGACTGAGGGCCTTCGCATAGCACTCATCCTGGGCGGCTATCACCATCCGCTGGCCCGCATCCGTCAGCTCTTTCCTCTCCTTGACGAACGCAGCTGTCAACTCCCCCTTCTCCTTGGCAAACTTCCTCTTCAAGGAGGCCACCCTCTTCCCCCACTCGGTGTCCTTGGCCTCGAGCTCCAGCTTCATCTGCTGCTCCCTCTGATGCGAACCCTCGAGCTCGATCCGCATCTCCTTCATCTCTCGCTCGCTCTTGTCTGCCCGAGCACGTTCTTGTGACAGGGACGCTTCGTAGAGATTCTTCACATTAGCTCCCTGCATGCAAGCCTGCGACCGAAAGACGCAGATAAGAAGAAAACTCCTGAAGCAAGACTAAACAGAAAGGAGGAGGTCGACAAGCTTACCGACACGGTGGCCTGCGCCAGGCGCGTAAATGCCACCTCCACGGGCTCGCTCTCCATCATCTGGCGATCGCGAGGCATCGCCAGCTTCTCCACCACCTCTACGGCCTGGGCTTCCTCGGTCAGACAGTCGCCCATCCGAACCGACCAGTCCGGCGCCCACCGTTGCCGCAACAACTCCACCACCGGGTCCTCCTCCTCAACCTCTACCAAGGGACCTTTTCCCTTATCAAGATCGGATGCTCTCGCCGGGCCCTTACCCCTCGAAGGGGCAGCCCCCTTGCCCGTCTCCGAACGAGTCCTCTTAACCCTCGGCTCGAGCGGTACCTCCGAGATAACAAGGGGCGGCTCCCTCGGCCTCTTCGCCGCCTCCCCCTTCTTCTTCTCGGCATTTTCCTTCTTCATAGCGAGCCTCCTTGCTTTGATCGATGCCTCATCCATATCTACAGAAAAAACCATTAAGAGCAATGAGCAAGAAAGTACGAAAGGATCGAGAGAAAAGAAACAACTACATACGGAGAACGGCTGGGCTCAGTCCAACGCTCGCCAGGTGAACCTCCGTCACCTTCGTCCAATCGATACTAGGGGACAAACGGAGACGCTCGACAAACCCCCACTCCTCGACCGTCAGATCCCCCTGCCCCGGCGCAGGATGACTCGGCTTGGAGTAGTTCCATCGAGTCGGAATGTCCCAGGGCTCTTCACTCCGGATCACCAGATATTTTTTCTTCCAATCCTTGATAGAGTCCGGGTGGCTATGAACAACCTTCCTCCTACTCCGGGGGGAGATATAGTAAACACCCTCGGCCGCCGAACTAATCATCAGCATCGCTCGGAACACGCTCAACCGCAGGGGTATCTGTTGTTCCTCGCACATCAGTACAAAACAGATTATCTGCTTCCAAGAGTTCGGCCCATACTGCATCGGTGCCAGGGAGGCCCAGTTCAACACTTCCCGAACAAACGGATGGACTGGCAGCCTCAGTCCAGAAATGAACGCGTCCACGGGGAAGACACAATACCAAGCAGATAGGGGATCGGTTGGGCGAAGAGTAGAGCTCGGCAGCATCAATTCGTAACTAGGACCTATGTGGTACGCCAGCTGCAAAACCTCCAAGTCCCCGCCATCCAAGACGGTCAGAATTGCGTCCATCAACACCCTCGTCCAACTCGGCGAAGAGGCCTGCACACCAAAGAGCTCCTTGTCGGACAGGTCGTCAGGATATTGACGGAAATGCTTTGGCTGCACGGGCGAACCTGTCCACAAGTCGCGGTAGACAGACCCCTGGCTCGAACCACCAGTCCCCAACCCTACCTTCCTCGGGAGCCTTCTTCCTCTTCTTGGTTCGCCCCGGCGAGGGAGTGAATAAGGGCCCCCGACCAGTCAGCATGGAACTCGGACCTGCCCCCTGAACTGTGGATCTCCTTACAATGCCGCCCTCGCCTCTCTCTCCCTCGGAAGCCAACTCCAAAACACGGACGTCGTCCGAACCATCATTCGCTTCCTCCGACTCGCTGCTCTCCACCACGAAGGGACGACGAGAGCGCAACAACCTCGCACCATATACCTCCTCCTCACCTACCGGTTCCTCCCACGAAACCGTGTCAGAAGACTCATCAACGTACACTGACTCCTCCTCGAGTACGGGCTCCTCCCAGGACGTCGATTCAGAGATAGGCTTCACTTTCCCCCTAGACGTCGACGCTGATGAGCCAGACTGAGCCCTGTCCATCTATGCCTAAACTAAGCAGACTTACCAACTCACCTGGGGTTACTTTGGAAGGGCGAGCCTAGTACAGCAAGATGCAAAGATGAGCGCTGAAGTGTTGAAAAATTTTTGAAAAAAAAAGCAGAAAGAAAGGAGTGGACTGATGGGAGAGAGGGGGGAATATTTATAGGGGATAAAAGCGACTCCTCGATTTTCGCGAGTACTGTTCACCTATTTGACATGCAACTGCCACCTGGGAATTCGTGCCACGTCCTCAAAACGTGCGCTGCTGACATCATCCAATGACAGACTGGCAGCCAAACGAGGAGGTCAGCTCGGAAGAAGTATGCAGAGTAGTCAACCTCCAATCGGAGAACGACTCATCCATCCAAGGCTCAAAGCGTCAAGACACCGCCCTCAGTGAGCACCCCGGTCGAAAACAGATCAGCACCCAGAGGTCGAGAGAAGTGCGCCATTCCGAGCCAGTTGATGCAACTGCAAAGGTTCAGCCTGCTCCGGCAACGGAACCTTCACAATTGCAAACAACTGGCCTGGAACGCCCTTCATCTCTTCCGGAAGGATAGAACCTTCACAGTTGCAAGCAGCTCACCCCTCGAAGTTCGGTCGTTATCCCTCTCGCCCTGATCCCCCCTGGATCTGGCTGCCACGCCAGGGCCATCAGATCCAAGAGAAGATCCGGGCGACAGAGAAACCACCTCTCCGACACAACCGGGGGTAAAAATTATCAAGAGACAGGCATCCGCCGGAGCAGACACCTTTGAGGGCCAAATAGACCACCCTTGCTTTGATCTGAACCACTACGGAAAAAAGGGGGGGTACTTATAGCCTCCCCCCAGGGGCCGGCCTTTATGACATGGGGAAAACCAAACGACGGAAGACCATGCGCCGTACATTTATTAGGCGGCGCCATTAAAGCACCTAGGAAATGGGAACCTCGCACAGATCCCAGGGCACCCCCAATGCCCCGCGAAGACGACAGGGGTTAGGGGCTGGCCAGACTGTGGGCGAACCGTTGTGTCTTGGGACTGTTGAGCAGGGTAGTCTTCTCAGGAAGGCTCAACAGCTCGCCATCCCCCCTGTTGGCCCATAAGTCCCTCGCCAGCTCGAGGTCGGTCCAGCACCAGGGTAGTCTTCTCACAAAGTCTCCACGGCTCGCCATCACCCTTACCGATCCATAATCCCTCGCCAGCTCGAGGTCCGGTCTGGCACCTGGGTACTCTTCTTCGGAAGATCCACCGGCTCGCCATCACTCTTACCAACCCGTAATCCCCCCTCGTCTCGAGGTTCGGTCTGGCACCAGGGTACTCTTCTCAGGAAGAAACAACGGCTCGCCATCACCCTTACCGACCCATAATCCCTCGCCAGCTCGAGGTCCGGTCTGGCACCTGGGTACTCTTCTTCGGAAGATCCACCGGCTCGCCATCACTCTTACCAACCCGTAATCCCTCCTCGTCTCGAGGTTCGGTTTGGCACCAGGGTACTCTTCTCAGGAAGAAACAACGGCTCGTCATCACCCTTACCGACCCATAATCCCTCGCCAGCTCGAGGTCCGGTCTGGCACCTGGGTACTCTTCTTCGGAAGATCCACCGGCTCGCCATCACTCTTACCAATCCGTAATCCCTCCTCGTCTCGAGGTTCGGTCTGGCACCAGGGTACTCTTCTCAGGAAGAAACAACGGCTCGCCTTCACCCTTACCGACCCATAATCCCTCGCCAGCTCGAGGTCCGGTCTGGCACCCGGGTACTCTTCTTCGGAAGATCCACCGGCTGGCCATCGCCCTTACCAGCCCATAATTCCCCCTCATCTCGAGGTTCGGTCTGGCACCAGGGTACTCTTCTCAGGAAGAAACAACGGCTCGCCATCACCCTTGTCGACACATAATCCCTCGTCCTCTCGAGGTCCTGTCAAACACCAGGGTACTCTTCTCCGGAAGATACAACGGTTCGCCATCGCCTTCACCTACCCATAAATCCTCGACAAGCTCGAGGTCCGGTCAAAGCCTCAGGACAACCCCACCAAGAAGGCCCTGTGACTCGCCATCCCATTTCTACAACCATAAGCACTCCTCCACGGCTAGCTCCCGCACCCCCCGCAGGAGTGGGGGGCTTGTGTGGTAGGGTAAAAATGGCTTGGAGGCCCAACCAGGGCCCAATACAACTCTCACTCAAAAAATGGTAAAAATAGCAATCTGGTTCGGCTTCGAACCACTGAAGGGTCGGCGCCGAACCTCACGCTCACCCCCACAACGCCGGCCTCCTCGTATCCGACGAGCCTCAGTGGTCCTCGGCCTCCGACTCGTGACAGTCCTACGGGCCTTCCCCCCCCTTTCTGGCGAAGCATGAGGATAACCTGGCACAGCCTAGGCCCTCCGATTCTCCCAGAAGCACAGGAGACCCACGATCAGCCATGTCAGCTCCAAATACCGCCCAGGGTTTGCCACATCAGCCCTATACCACTCCTGGTATTGCCACGTCCGCCCTAAACCCCCTGGGCCTTCTGCCACGTCAGGCCCATGGGCTTTCGGATCCAGACCCGGCCCCGAACCGAACCAAACCTGGTTGGAGTTCTCTATAAATACTAGACCCACACCCACCTTTGGAGGTAATCAATCTTTTGCCACTCAAATATACCTAGTTATTGCTACTCTCTCACAGAGACTGACTAGATCGTCGGAGGGTCCGCCACCAGGATAAACCCCGGTGTTTCAAGACCGTCTGCAGGTACACAAGACCTCGGATCCGACCCCTCTGATCCGAGCCCAGACTTCAACATCATTCCGAGCTCATCGTAGGTCCCAGAAAGTCAACCGAAGGTCGGCAGACGAGCAGCATTCTCCATCAATACAAATCGAGTCCGAACTCACACCTGGTGCATCCACACGTTTCCCAGAAATAAACCGCATCAGTGGTGGAACGACAAAATGACAAATGACACTAAGGTCTTCTCTCATTATAATATTAGAGATTGGAGATTAGAGATTAGAGATGGGGAGAGAGAGAGAGACATGTTAATAATCCTATAAAACCTAATTATGTCTCTTATCATGTTGTGGATTCTACTCCCTTGTTAAGGTTGGGGTCTGTATCTCATTTGACATTCTCCTGATTAGCAATCTCTGCAGTCAGCATACCGAAATTTAAAAAAGTTATTTGGGGCTTTACATCTGATTTCATATTGTTAAAGACTACGATCATACAAACATACTGACTAAAACATGAGACTAGAGGAAATAACTACTGATGTAAAGCTAAGTCTCATTGTTTGCAAGTCAGTGACGTAAAGTGTTCTTCTGTAAATGATAAGCACACATCAATTCCAATTTAGTGGTACAATTGTGTTTCTACAAATGATCATAACCAACCACACATTATTTGGTCGATAACACAAATTTTCTCTTCAAATATTTGATGTGTTTCCATTCTTGAATGCTTTCATTATAGATGCTTACGAAACCACGGCAAGAGTTTGATATATAATAATCATACTCTCTTGCAAGGCCACATGCATCAAACAACTTGAAACTATATTCACCAGAATAATGAAGTGAGCGGGAAATATGATCACTTGAGAGAATGACGGTTCTGAGGTTCTCAGTTCCGTGTGCGTGTCGATCTAAAAATTGGTTTGATCATCTAGTGAGCAAGTCCCACAGGTTGCATGCACACCTAAATCGGAATACCGATTTCACAGGAAGCCTTTTTCAAATCCTCGTGGATGTAGGTTGCCGCTGCTGATGCCTTTGCTGGGTTATTGTGATTGTCAGACCGCAAGTTCGATGTGGACGGTTCATAGCACGCACACAATCTCACAATAATCCTATAATAAAAGGATGATACAAGCGAGAATTGAACATCAACATTCAACCTTTTGCTTGCTAGCTAACAGGCTTACCACTAGAACCGTGCACGTTAAGCACTTGTTGGTTCCATAATATAAAGAAGAAGAGATAACAGAAGAAGGGAGAAAAAACCATGATTGCTCATGAACATATGCACGACAGAACATATAATTTTGTAGTAAAGTAATGGGGTTCGTTTAAACCCACAAAAAGGTAGAGAAAAATATCATCATAGGTTTCATTTGTACGTTTCTCGCTCCTTTACTCTTTATGTATTTCAATTTTTTTTTTTTGGTTGGATAGAAAGGTCACCTCGTCATCGCTTCATTAATCAAAAATTAACGAAACAAGTAGTACAAATAATAACATCTATCTGTTCCAAACGGAACAGTGAAGAACAATTACAAAGCACAGTCTACATCTCTAACTAGTCCCTCCCCTAACTAAACACGTAAACTTGGCATTTGCACCCTGTTCTCCCACCAAAACCTCCAAGATGTATTTAAATTCCAACAAAAATCAAATTTGGAATTCAAACTTCATCGACCTAGCTCTCCACACCGAAGACTCCTTGACCATCTCCCAAATGTTCACCAGGCAACAACCACATCCACTATCTCTTGCTGGCATACTTACGTCCCTCTCCACAACGATGTTGTCGTGAACCCACCAAACCAACCCCACCGCGATGTGTTCTTTCGGTTGCATCGAATCCAGCTCTCAACAGTAGTCGTGTTTCTCAACCGATAATGAGAGCGTTTGCACTCGCTGATAACTCTACCAAATGTACTGATCCAGTACCTGAATCAGGTCATAACGGAGCTCCGGCAGACGACATTGGATCATAGGACATTGGGTTAACGAAGATGGTCACTCAGGAAGTTCTGCTGTTGGAGAAGATGACTTGATTAGCTGAAATATAGCTGATTTGTATGGTATCTGTTTTAGTATCAGTCCCTGGGGTATTATCTGTCTTTGGAGGGGCTAATTGTAAAAGTGCTTGGGAATTAGCACATAAGTCCAACAGAATTGTAACGGTCTGTCCTAAACACGTAATGTGCACGTAGCTATCGTTTATAAATAGCTCATCTTGTAATAACTGAGATCATGAATGAGATTTGTTTTCCTGTTCATCTAATTCTTCTTCTTGAATTCGATCCGCCATTGCTGTGTTCAGCTTGGTTCGATGGCGAAGAAGAAAGGTCCTTCCACTGTCGCCACCGCTGGCGAACAGCGTGGAACATTGGTATCAGAGCTTGAGATCGACCACGCAACTGCCATTGATCAAGAAAACGATCAAGAACATATTCAAGAAGCTGAGGACTCCATCCATTCCAAGTCAGGACCTCGGTCTAGATCTGGAGCTGGGAGTCTGGACGCGTGGGGATCCACCAGTCACGGTGTTGATCCCCATAAGCATTCCAGCTTGGAAGAACGATTCGATCGGTTAGAGATGGCGTTGGATCGTTTGCTCCAAGAACCAAGAAATGGGCGATTTCATCAAAGGTACAGATCTTGGAGTTCAGGGAGTGACTCTGATGATTCAGAGAAAAGGAGACGCTGCCATAAGTATGGAGGTGAACACCGTCCTTACACTCGACAAAGGCCACATCGATAAGGAAGATCACGGAATCTTGATGGATTTGAGCAGCCGATTGGAAGGAAGTCTGCAAGAAATGATGATCGACATTCAGAAGGTAACACTTTCTTCCCCAAACATCCAAAAATTGATTTACCTAGCTATGATGGAACCGGAGACATAACAAACTAGATTTATCAAATGGAGCACCATTTCTTTACACAAAGAATCCACGCTTGTGATCGATTGTCATTTTGCCTTTATTACCTAAAAGGAGAAGCTTTACTCTGGTGGAGGTGGTTTGAGCAATAGGAGGAGGTAGAGATTGATTGGGAAATCTTGAAAAAGGAGTTAATGTTGCAATTCGGCCCTTCTGAGTTAGATGACCCCGAAGCGACATTATACAAGCTGCAACAAACAGGAACAGTATCGGAGTACCATAAAGAGTTCTTGAAATACAGTCAGCTTACCAAGACTTTAGCTAAATCCTCTTTAGTAAGCTGTTATATTTCAGGATTAAAAAGTGAGCTGCGGAAGGAAGTGAAGCTCAAAAATCCTAGTAGTGTCCTGATGGCTTACAGGGAAGCCATTGATAGGGAAGAAATTATCTCGGATCAAAAGAAAGGCTGGAGAACCAGTTCTTTCAGTAAGGTAGCTGCTGTTCCTAATAACTACAAACCTTCCATGCCTTCTCTTACTTCCAGTAGTAGGAACAATGTTGAGACAAGTGCTCTGTCTCACTCTCTATCTGCTAAAGCCAAGGACCAACAGTTTATGCAGTACATGAAGGATAGAAGGGAGAAAGGATTGTGTTTTCATTGTGATGAGAAGTTTGTAAAGGGACATAAATGTGCAGGGAGATCATTTATGCAGATGATAGGGACTTGTGAAGGAAGTGTTTTCATGCAAATGTTGGGTACTTTAGATGAAGAGATTGAGGAATCACAAACTTCGACAGATGAAGAAGAAGGATCCAATGTGGCTAAGTACCGGGAGAGTTCTAAGGTACTTAAGGTGCAGCAAAATGAAGGGGAGTCTGCCGTTATTTCTCTTAATACCCTTACAGGCAGCACTACACCAAGAACTTTTAGAGCTCAAGGAAGAATTGCTGCTCACCCTGTGTGTGCACTTCTTGACACTAGGGCCACCCATAACTTCATTGATGAGGCAATTGTTAAGAAAACTGGGTTGCTAGTTAACCTTCAAGTTAGATTAGATGTCACTGTGGCAGGAGGCATTTTATTGAAGGGATTGGGATTGTGTGAGGGGGTGACATTTCATTGTCAAGGAGTACCAATTGTGGCAGATTTTTATGTCTTGGCCATGGATACTAGCCAGTTAGTATTGGGAGCACAGTGGATAGAGACATTAGGAGATGTGATATGGAATATGAAGGAAAAGAAAGTGCAGTTTGAGCTTGGGGGCCAGCATCGCACCTTGATGGGGATTCATCCTCAAGAGATTGAAGTGGCATCTACTAAGTGTGTGTCCAAAACTTTATTGCAATCGAAATCTGGTTGGTTACTCCATATGGTAGGGGTTTCAATTCCGAAAGATACACCAGCTGATGTTTCTGCCAAACCCACCATTCCCTCTTCAGTGCAGCAATTACTAGATGAGTATCATATGGTGTTCGCAGAGAACATGGGACTGCCTCCGCAAAGAGATTTTGACCACTCCATACCACTCATTCCTGGGTCGAAACCTGTTAGCCTTCGACCTTGTAAGCATCCCTGGCACCAGAAGAACGAAATTGAAAAGTTAGTTCATGAAATGCTTCAGTCTGGTATAATAAGACCTAGCCATAGTCCTTACTCATCTCCTATAGTAATGGTGAAGAAAGCTGATGGTAATTAGCGAATGTGCATTGATTATAGGGCTCTAAATGACATCACAGTGAAGAATAAATTTTCCATTCCTGTGATAGATGAGCTTTTGGATGAGCTTCACGGTGCTAAAGTGATTAGTAAGTTGGATCTCCGTAGTGGTTATCATCAAATAAGAATGGATGAAGCTGATGTGCATAAGACAGCTTTTCGCACTCACGAAGGGCATTATGAGTTCTTAGTTATGCCTTTTGGATTAACAAATGCCCCATCGACTTTTCAAGCCCTTATGAATTCTGTGTTCAAACCATACTTGCGTCGATTTGTTCTAGTGTTTTTCGATGACATTTTAGTATACAGCAGCTGTTTGGAGTCTCATTTGAAGCATCTGTCGGCAGTTTTGCAGGTTCTCAAGATCAATAATCTCTTTGCTAAACTTAGTAAATGTTCATTTGGGGTATCGGAAGTTGAGTACCTTGGTCACGTTGTGTCTGCTCAAGGGGTTATGGTTGATCAGGAGAAGGTAAGAGCCATTGTTGATTGGCCCACTCCCAAGTCGTTGAAAGCTTTAAGAGGATTCTTGGGCCTTACGGGGTATTACAGGAAATTCATAGCTCACTATAGCTCACTAGCATGGCCTCTTGTGAAGCTTACTAAGAAAGGAGCTTTCCGATGGCAAGAAGAAGCTCAGCAAGCTTTTGACAACATTAAAAGGGTACTATCCTCTCCTCCAGTTCTACGACTACCCAACTTTGATTTACCTTTTGAGTTGGAATGTGACGCTAGTGGCACGGGTTTGGGAGCTGTTCTACACTAAGAGAAACACCCAATAGCTTACCTCAGTCAGGAATTAAAGGGGAAAAGCAGATTTTTGTCTACTTACGAGAAAGAAATGCTTGTGATTCTCTTATCAGGGAAAAAATGGCGTCAATATTTGTTAGGTAGACAGTTTGTGATACATACTGATCATAAACCTCTCAAATATTTGTTGGAGCAACGCTTGTACACTAAGGCACAACACTTATGGTTGCTTAAGCTGCATGGGTATCAGTTTCGAGTGGAATATAAAAGGGGTAAGGAAAATTTTGTAGTTGATGGACTTTCTAGGCAATTTGAGGAAGGGGAAGATGCTAGCTTATCCGCAATTACGGTGGTAGAGCCTGGGTGGTTGGAGCAAATCAAACATTTGGTGGCTACAGATCCATTCTATGAAGAGAGTAAGAGGCAAATTGCTGAGAAATCAGATGACATGTTGGCTTTGATAGCTGGAGTGGTTTATTATAAAGGTCGAATTCTACTGAGTCCTAATTCTACAGCTAGATTCTTGTTCATAGAAGAGGTACATTGCACTCCTCAAGGGGGACACATGGGAATTGATAAAACTTGGCTTAGCTTGAAGAGTATCGTCTATTGGGAAGGGATGAGGAAGGACTTACGCAACTTTATTAAATCCTGCGATGTTTGTCAGCGCAACAAATATCTTAGCACGTCTCCGGCAGGTTTGCTACAACCTCTTCCTATTCATGACAACATTTGGGAAAATATGTCACGCCCCGCTTCCCAAAACATGGAAATACGGGCGCGAGACTAAGGCCCAGCGAATGGTGCGAACACACCATTCATAAGCTGTACAAGTAAACTCAACAACAAGATAATAAAACAATCCACGCAGGCATGTAAATCACAATTTGATAACAAAAATTCATGCCATAGTCCATAAAAATAACCAACAACTGGAAAATACAATAGTTACGGGTCAAACAAGCCCGAATTACAATAAAGAGTTTCATGAAATAAAACACAAATTTAAGATAACATGAAAATAATAAACTAGAACACTTGGTCAGCGACACCTTCTGGTAACTCTCCATTTGGGCCTGCAAGTATATTATAATAACAGAAAAGAAAAGGGAAACAAGAAGACCCGTTAATACAAGTTACGGGCCGCAAGGGGGTACAAGCTAAGGGAAACAGGAACAAAAATAAAACAAAAGAAAAACAGGAAGAAGCAAAGGAACCGAAAATCATGAAATAGGGGGAAATGCAATAAGTAAACATGATATAAACAAGGCAATATGAAATGAGTGACATATATAACAAATAATCAAGTAAACAAATATCGAATCAATATGAACATGTAACATGTAAGTGGATCATGCAAGTGCACGTGTTAATCTTATGTCTAATGTTTAATTCTATCTAGGTAGCACTTCATTCATCCATCCTTTTACTACATGGTTGCTACAGTCAATACAATTTCTTTTAGATTTAGTGATGGGTTTTATAGGTCACGTACTCGGGAAAACATGTACATTCAATATTGTATTGAGATACGTGCAAACTTGTAACATGGAACATGTAGAGTGTAAACTTGTAACGTGAACATGTAAACTTGTCATTCGCAATCTTGCAATTTGTAACTTGCAACTTGCATCGGGAAACCCCGAGCTCCCGTCCGAGTACGCTCTTCTATATGCCTACTACTTAAATCTTTCCCTTATACCCCGGCTTGTTACTTTTATTTTAACTTAACCAACAAGAACAAGATGTCCATATTCATATTTAACTACTGTCACGGGTGAAACATTCCTGCACATAAACATGTATAATCCTAAGAATACATATGTGTATTAATTTGTGTTCGTGTCATGCATAAGATAACAAAGTATTCACGATCTCATGTGAATACAGAATTGGCGGATTAGATATAGAAACGGGTATCAATTCAACTTATGAATGTGAATTGGAGTCAAAAAATAATATACTTGCTGTATTTTTACAAGGGCTTGTACTAGAAAAATAAAATTGTACAAGAGATACTTGCCTTTTTATGATAATTACGCGCGAAAATACGTGCAAGAAATCCAAGCAAACAACAGAGCAACTCAGCAAAACTCCACACAGGATCAGGACAGAACAGCAAACAGGATCTCTGGATCCGCTGCGCGCCAAACACACAACAGCAAAAACAGCGAATGAAAAACTCTCCACACCGGATCGGCACAACAGCGAACAGCAATCCCAAATCCCTTCCAACAAACACAGAACAGCAATTTTCCACCAATCGAACTTCGTCTCTTTCCTTCGACGAGAGAGAGAGAGCGAGCGATCGGGAAATTCGCGGCGGGAGTGGGCAGTGACGCTCGCAGAGAGGAAATGTGGCTGTCGGCGGCGGCTTGGCGACGGCTGCGGCGATGTCGACGGCGCAGTGGATGGCGATCGACGGCGCAGCGAAGAGGAGCTCTGTTTTCGACAAAAACAGAGGAGGCGGCGTCTGGATTGAGCGGGAGGCCTCGGGGTGTTGGATATATTGGTATATTCTCTCTATATAAATATAGCACGTGCATATGTGTAACACGTGTAATGAACGTACAATTGATTGGATATTGGAACGCGGGTTTGTGGGCTTATAACCCGATACCCAAACCAGTATTTAGGAATAAATACTGGCTTGTGATAGCAGTCTAGGTATTCCAATCTTGATACCTAGGGTGAATATCTCAAGCAACTTAGATCTAGAGATAAAACCCTAATTCCTAATTGTTAATTTCTCACAAAACCTAACAATCTTGAGATATTATTAATCAATTGGTGAGATTAATTAAGAGGGATACCCGTCAGATCGTCGGATCTAGGTGATGCCGTCGATCACGTCGGAAACGAAGAACGACGTCGGAACCCTAACTCCGTCCGACGAGATCTCCCTGTCGACTGCGTCGCGAAGTCAAAGCCGTCGAAGCTCCGTCACCGACCATCGCCATCGATGCCATCATGGTCGGTGTCGTCGCGCAGACGTTCGTCGTCTGTCGTCGCTTTTCCTTCGACGCCGTCGACCAGTAGCCGAGGCGGTCGATCAGCAAACGAATCGAATCCGATTCCACCTGTGCCGCCTTCGACCTTTGAGTGGTCGCAGATCGACTGCGCCGCCCTCCCCCTTTTGTCTGATTTTGCATCATCAGCGTCCTCGTCCATGTTATTCTTGGATCTGTCAGCCCTCTTTTGAGATTTCAATCTGTTGAGTAGAAAATTAAGATTCCTTTGAACTGGCGATAATGAACTGCTTCAACTTCATAAATGGAGAGAAGAAAGAAGAAGCTCATACTTCAAAGTCCGCGTCCGCTAGGTCTAATAGCACGGGGTCGATGGACCGGGATATGAAGAGATCAGGGTCTGAATTCAACTCCCAAAATGCATCTGACATGAGTGTGGAGTCGATGGGGAGGTCTCAGTACCCTTGCTTCTTGCAAAGGCCAAGCAATCTTCGAACATTTACCTTCGCAGAGTTGAAGGTTGCTATGAAGAATTGGAGTTTCAGGAACTTTAAAGTTACATACAAATTGTGTGTTGGAGACGATGGATATGCATCACGGCTGAATAAGTCTGCACTACGCAGGCTTCTCCATCGAATTTGGAAAACCACTTCTAACTTGAAGTGTCGGTATGATCTACTTTAACCTCTGAGTATTTTCATGTGATGAATGTGTTAACGTTTTGTGCGTTTAATCATATGATTGAGAGTTTTAGATCATAGTTATTCTCGCTTTGGAAAACTAGCATGTTTAGGGTTGTTAAGTGTTTTATCATACTATGTGTATAGATATTTTGACAAATCCATTGTTTACAGTTTGTGTGAGATTACATATTTGTTTCTCTAAAATTTAAAATAAAATAAAATTGTATAAGATGTATAACAAATGTCTATAACTTAGGAGAGAGCATCTCTTAATGTAGAATATGACTCTACTAGTTACGTTGTGTTCCCTCTCGTTCATTGTACTGTGTGTTTAAAGTTGAATTATAATATGTTAGTCATTATCTCATTTAGCGTTATGAAGATGATGAAGAACGAGTAAAGGAAAGAACTCTTTGCTCAATGTGTTTGAGCTAGTGGACATTGTTAGAACCATTAGAGAAAACAAATAATTTTTGAAAATGTGATAGAGTAATTTTGTATTAACTCTTATAAAGTGCATATATTGTCAATCGTATGTATAAGTTGAGTTTAACAAATGAAACAATTAATAATAATAGTTCTAATTGTGTTATTGAACATAGCATAATTGGCTAAGATTTGAGAACTATATATTCAATTGTTTGTGAGGAAATGTGATCTAATTATCAAAACTGTGGGGAAATGGAGTTAAAAGCTATTGAGTCAAAGCTTTAACATCCAAGTTGTTTTGAAATTTAGAATCACTATGAACTATATATTAAATTGTTTGTTTTTATTAAAACTCATAGCCCTACTAAAATGACACTCCATTAAAATATGACAAATATGAAAGTTGTGCTCAGATTATAATCACTAGAAAATCATTTAGTATGGTCTCTAGGAGCACACAACTTCTTGAGTCAATACATTCTGATATTTGTGATCTCAGTAGCTTTGTGACTAGATGAGACGATTGTTGGTCAGAAATATTTAATCTCTTTTGTAGATGATTAATATAAGTCTGTCATATATATAAGAAGAATGAAGCACTTGTTATTCTTAATGAATTAAAAATTATAGTTAAATGCTAAAAATCAAGGGTTCAGACTTAATAGAGGTAGTGAATATGTTTTGACAACTTAGAGAAGTTTGCATTGGGCATAATCTCTAGTGCACTCTACTTACAACAGTCAAATGGTATTGATAAAAGTTAGAATCAAACACTTAGTGAAATGTTGAATTCTATATTATTGACTGTTGTTTGTCTTGTGTAATTATGAGTGATGTTGTATTGTTAATCATATCTCTAATGTGTTACTACACTCTAAATTGAATACACCTTGTAAATCATGGTATGAAAACACAAATAATTTTGTTAAAGTGAAAATTTGTGTTGTGATACATTTGTTAGAGTACATGATCCTAGAAGGCCTAAAGTAGGACCTACAGCAAATATTTGTGTGCTTAGAAAGTGCAGAATGTAGCTCTGTGGACAGATGTTGGATCTATCTAATTTGTGTTAGAAGAATCTAGACTTGCAAAGTTCTTTGAAGATATGTTCATCAAAGATAAATGTATGAAATAATCTAGTCCTACAGACATGTTCAATGATTCACAGTTGGAATCAAGAACTAGCCTTACTGACACTTGAAAACTTAAATGACAAATGAGCTAAGAAGAGTCTTTAGTAGACAATGAGATGATTCTGTGTCATACAATAATACTTTAATTTAGTTGATCTGCCGAAAGGGGCTAAAACTATAGTAAGTACGTGGGGTTTTGTAGAAGAAACTTAATTTTGATTGTTCAGTAGCAATTTTAATGCTTTTTAGTAGCTAACAGATTGACTGAGAAAAATAGGGTAGATTTATTTGATGTCTACTCACATGTTTGTCATATTGCTACAATAAGTATTCTTCTTAACCTTACATTTATTGAAAATTTTGTCATTCATAAAGGATAATTAAAAGGCTTTGTACTTGATGTTTTGTACTGAACAGTTTTGTACTGGAAAGTTTTGAACTAATATGTTTAGTGAACAAGATTTACAATATAGTAAAATCATTGTATGTTCTTAAAACATGTATAGCCAACAGATAAATAATTTGACAAATTTTTGAAAGAGCCTAGTATAAGAATCAAGTAATTCAGATCAGTGCCTTCAACTTTGTGGTGTGTCAAATATAGTGGCTATTATTTGCTTGTTCTGTTGACATGCAAGTTCTTGGAAGTGACCTCTCTATTATAAATGAAGTTAAAATTATGCTATCCAAAGAATTCAACACGAAAACCTAGGTACTGTGGACACCATAGGTATAAGGGTGAGTTTTCAGTTGGCAAGGGATAACTCTTAGCCAAACTCATCAAATCAAAATGTGTTTCAAAAGTGGGGATATAGTGATTGAAAGTGTGTTTTGAAACACCTTATGATTATGATAAAAGGTTGACACCTAATGATGGTGCAACTATGAGACAGGCAGATCATTCTAAAGGAATTGACAGTCTCATGTATACAAAGATCTGCACTAGAATAGACATAGCCTTTGAGGTAGGTATGATCTGCAGATTCACTAATAATCTCATACACATTTGAGTGCCCTTAAGAGGCTAATGAGATACCTGAGTGGTATTCAAGAGTTTGTTTTGTGCTACTCTAGTCATTCTTCGAATGAATGACTGACCTGATGCATTATGATGCTCAGAATTTAGTGAAAGTCGATAACTAGTAGATATGTGTTTACACTAGGAGAAACAGAAATATTATGGAAACAAAAAGCAAACAGGCACTGTGCTATCATCCATGAAATCAGACCTCTATGTGTAATCCTCTGCAGGGGAAAAGGCTGAGTGGATTGAAGAAATTGTTGCTAGTTATCCATTAAGAAGTTTAAGTAACTCTCTAATTCTGTTATGCGACTATCAAGCTACAATGCACTGTAGCTCATAACTCACTCTATAATAGTAAGAGGAGTATAATAAGGCTGAAAGAAGCCTAGTTGAACTTTCTCATAGATAAAGTGCAATTGCGACAAGTATGGCTAATGCTCTTGCTAAGAGACTTGAAAGTGATCTAATTATCAAAACTGTGGGGAAAAGTGGAGTTAAAAGCTATTGAGTCAAAAGCTTTAACATCCAAGTTGTTTTGAAATTTAGAATCCAATTGGAGCCATAGAGAAGTTCAAACTTAAGCATCAATTTTAGGCAGTTGACATGTTTTAGATAATTTTGATGATTCGACATAAATTCCACAAATATATAATGTCATTCCAATTTTGATGGTATTATATATCTAGGAATTTACTTAGAATAATCATATTATTCCAATACGAAACATGAAAACTTGTCGATGTGTTTCCGATGATTAAATTGTCCTAAATATCATTCCAATTTTGATGATATGTCTTTTATGGTTACATGTTTCATTCCAATTTTGATGATTCAATGTTAAACCATGATTGAAACGGCAGTCTTTTCATTCCAATATGAAACATAGTATGGTTCTTGTGTAGAAACTACAAAGTTCATGTACTTTACTTATTAAAGATACTTGATTGTGATGCTTGCGTTACATTTTTGCTAAGTTAATTATGAATTGTACTAAGTTCTTTTGTGGAACTAGATACTTTGTGAAATTTGTTGGAATTCTTAGAGATGTGTCTCTTGATATTCTTGTTTTCAATAAGCTAGCAAAGATGGAAGTGTTGAATCGTCAACATAGATTTCAAAAATAATGATTTGCTCAAAATGGAGGAGTAAACATAAAGCAGTGTGCAAGGATAGGATTTCAGTTTATTTCTTTTGAGAATAAATTAATCACTTGCATGGTAAAACTTCTGTTGAGTTTAAGACTCTTGTGTTCATGAGCTTAAAACTCATATTTTGTTCTTGAAGTTTATTTGCTTTGTTTGATTTTGAAACTATGACAGATTATTCCAGTTGGTTTAGTCTATGTGAACTATTCTGAATTGGATATGGTTTGGAACTATTTAATTATATTGGTTTAGTCTTGATTGAACTATTCAGTTTTATAATTCTATTGGTTCTTATGAAACTGTACCTTTATGATGCTTTTCCTTTATGGACTGCTATCAGCCAGTCAGTTGTATACTGATCTGATGAGATAATCCTGTACTTTATATATTGAGAATATAGGAGGAGATTGTTGGATATATTGGTATATTCTCTCTATATAAATATAGCACGTGCATATGTGTAACACGTGTAATGAACGTACAATTGATTGGATATTGGAACGCGGGTTTGTGGGCTTATACCCCGATACCCAAACCAGTATTTAGGAATAAATACTGGCTTGTGATAGCAGTCTAGGTATTCCAATCTTGATACCTAGGGTGAATATCTCAAGCAACTTAGATCTAGAGATAAAACCCTAATTCCTAATTGTTAATTTCTCACAAAACCTAACACGGGGGACAGCACTTCGGTGAGGAGTGGTCGCGGTGCTTCGGTTGGAGAGGAATGGCGACGGGGACTGAATGGCGGAGGGGTTCTCGAGTTTGAGGACGACTGGGGTACAGCGGAAGAAGAGGAGGCTGGCGTGGAGTTCTGACTCCGGCAATGGCGTCGACGAGGGATACGACGGAGAATGGCGGCGAGATGGCGGATGACGTCGCGAGCTCGACGGGGGTGTAGTCAGTGGAGGAATGGTGCGGCAACGGGGCGAACGGGGTTTCGACGGAGCTTCGGGGAAGTATCGAGATTGAAGACGGTTGGGGGATGTCGAGCGAAGGTGCGGAGTGGAGGCAGAGTTTCGACAGGGTCCTCGATGGGTTCGATTGTGAGTGCGGAAGTGAAGAAGACGAAGTAGAAGGAGAGAGAGTGAGTTCTGTTGGGTTTGTTTTGGGAGCTTTGGGTTTTGATCTGTTTTGTTTGGTTTTGATTTTGTTTGTTTGGTTTCGTTTGGCGGTTTGGGTTTGTTTGGTTTTGATTCTTTTGAATCAGAGGAGGGAGAGAGAGAGAATAGGGGAAAGAATATAATAATGGTATAAAATTAAGGAGGTGAGTAATTGTAGGGAAGGGAGTTACGGAATTCAAATATGTGTGGAGGAGAATTGAAGGAGAGCTTTTTAGGAGAGCTTTTTAGGGATATTAATTGGGGTTTACAGGACAGATCTGATTTGTGGGATTGATTAGGAGTAGAATTAATCTGGTCAACACACTATTAGTAGGGGAATTGGGTCAACACACTATTAGTAGGGGAATTGGGTTAATGGGTGTTCGGTTTAAAACCATTGGGCTTAAAATAAACAATTGAGTTTGGGCTTTAAATTAAATAAATAATGTAAAATAGATCAAGATCAATTTGGGCTTTAAAAATAATAATATTAATAATAAAGATCAAGAAAATATAAGTAATAACAACATCACTAATTTTAGCAATAATAATATTACTAATAATAAGAACAAACAATATTAATAAAAATGGTAATAATAACAATACTAAAAATAATAGATTTAACAATGAAAATAATAAAATAATAATAGCAAGGTTATATAAAGAAATTGGCTTTAACAAATAATTAAGGAAGTTCCGAATAATTTTAGTTTGGCAAAATGAATACCCTTATTCGAAATAAACATAATTTCCGATCAGAAATATTTTAAATAGAAAAGATAAAATAAATTTGACACAACTAAATTCATATATAATTCGAAATGCAGAATATTATTCAGAAATTATATATTTACGGAAACGAGGGTTACAAGATATTAGCATGGATTTCATCGAAGGGTTGCCTAAGAGCGCAGGGTTTACTACGATCCTAGTTGTCGTTGACAGATTGTCCAAATTTTGTCATTTCATTCCCTTATCTCATCCGTATACGGCTAAGAGTGTAGCTGCAGCACTCTCGAAGCAAGTTTTCAAGCTTTATGGCCTTCCCAAAAGTATTGTAAGTGATCGGGATGCCATATTTACAAGTAATTTTTGGCGTGAGCTACTTGCTATGCACGAAACTAAGCTTTGTCTAAGCTCCGCGTTCCACCCCCAATCCGATGGGCAAACTGAAGTGATTAACAGAGTCTTAGAGGTGTATCTTCGATGTTTCACAGCATATAGGCCTCAGGATTGGTCGGAATGGCTGTCGTGGGCGGAGTTCAGTTATAATACACATGTTCATAGCTCAACGGGTGTTTCTCCTTATCAGGCAGTCTATGGGAAGTCCCCACCGAATGTTTTGTCATACGTACCCAAGACTGCGAGAGTCCAAACTGTGGAGGATTCATTGCTAGAAAGAGATTTAATCCTACAGTTGCTGAAAGATAATCTGACAAGGGCCCAGCAGAGGATGAGGAGGAAAGCTAATTTGCATCGGTCAGACAAGGAATTTGAACCTGGAAATTGGGTGTATTTGAAGTTACAACCATATCGTCAGACATCCGTAGGTAGCCGACGCATTCATAAGCTAGCTGCTTTATATTATGGGCCTTATGAAGTATTGGAGAAAGTAGGGGTTGTAGCTTATAGATTGCGACTGCCTGAGGAATCCCGTATTCACAACGTGTTCCACATATCTCAGTTGAAAACTTTTGTGCCACGAGATAGTGGTTTGACAAGGGTCATTTCTGCGTTGCCTGAGTACTATGTCGAGGAAGCACCTATGCCAGTTCAGATTTTGGGGCGTCGCATGGTTCCGAGAAGAGGAATTGCCGTATCTGAGGTTCTTGTCCAGTGGCGAAGTTGTAGTGACAGCGAAGCCACATGGGAAAGCTTTTGGGACTTATACTGGCAATTCCCGTCCTTCAGAGTCGTCCTGGAATCTTTTCGAGGGGGAAGTATTGATCCAGTACCTGAATCAGGTCATAACGGAGCTCCGGCAGACGACATTGGATCATAGGACATTGGGTTAACGAAGATGGTCACTCAGGAAGTTCTGCTGATTGGAGAAGATGACTTAATTAGCTGAAATATAGCTGATTTGTATGGTATCTGTTTTAGTATCAGTCCCTGGGGTATTATCTGTCTTTGGAGGGGCTAATTGTAAAAGTGCTTGGGAATTAGCACATAAGTCCAACAGAATTGTAACGGTCTGTCCTAAACACGTAATGTGCACGTAGCTATCGTTTATAAATAGCTCATCTTGTAATAGCTGAGATCATGAATGAGATTTGTTTTCCTGTTCATCTAATTCCTCTTCTTGAATTCGATCCGCCATTGTTGTGTTCAGCTTGGTTCGATGGCGAAGAAGAAAGGTCCTTCCACTGTCGCCACCGCTGGCGAACAGCGTGGAACATGTACTTTGAATTTCAACCAAAACTAGTTTGAAATTTAAATTACACAAGCGTATTCCCCTCACGCTTCCCAACTAAAATATGAATTTCAAAAAATCTATATTGAAATTCAGATCTCAATTCAACTCCCCTTCCACACATTTAATTCAAATTTGAATTTCAAAAACCCTAATTCGAAATTCAGATTTGTACTTCACTCCTCTAACTCAAAATTCAAATTCGAATTTTAAACCCTATTTTAAAATTCAAATTTCACAATCAATCAAACAATTGACAATCAATCAATCAATCTCACTCCTCCCTTTCCTCCAACCTCTTTCTCCGGCCAATCCCTACCACACCGGCCAACCAAGCCCAATCACCCTCACCCATCTCCACGTCCTCCCCCTTCTTGACGCCAACGTCAACCTCTTCGACGACGCTGCAGCAACATCGAGCGCCATCGACCTCGCCTACGACCATGGCCGTCGTCTCTCCTGCTTCCCCGACGTCGTGACGCTCTATGTATATCAATTTTGCTTGCACACAACAACAATAATAGGGAGAGAGAAAGAGACTGATCCTATAAATATGAATTATGTCTCTTCTTATGTTGTGGATTCTTAGATTTCTCAAGCTCCCTTGGAGTCTAGATTTAAAACCACCCCCACCCCCCCCCCCCCCCCCCCCCCCCCCCCCCCCCACACACACACACACAAAACGAAAATATTTTTCATTTGAAATTTTCCTGATTAGCATTTCCTGCAATCAGCATACCAAAATTTAAAAAGTTATTTGGGACTTGACTGCTGAATTCATATTGTTAAAGACTATGGTCATACAAACATACTGATAAAACATAAGACAGGAAATTACTGATATAAGGCTCACTTTCACTGTTTCAAAGTCAGTGACATTTGAGTCTTTCTGTTAATGATAAGCACACTAAACGCATCAATTCCAAGTTAGTCATACAATTGTGTTTCTACAAATGATCATAAGCACATCATTTGGTCAATAATACAAATTTTCTCTTCAAATATTTGATGAGTACATACATCATTAGGTGAAATCTTAAACATCAACCCCTTTGAAGAGAATGGTGCTCAAATTAGACTAGTTAGAACTTGTTCTTAACAGAACCATCGATAAAAAGAACATCATTTATCCAAGCAACAATGTTGAATGCTAAACCTTCAAGTACCCTCGAATAGCTCTCCAAAATTGCTTGGCCAACATCCTGCAAACAAAATGATATTTGTTACGAACACAGCAGCAAATATTTAGAAGAAAATATGAGGAATTATGTATTAGCTTCTTTAGATAATCTTGAGAAGCAAAAAAGTTGAACTTCGCATTTCAGTTTTAGTCTCTAGTCCTTAACGAAACAGGATGGCTTTGGTCATCTTTCAAGAGCTTAGAAGTTTCAAGCTTACCTCGTTGTACTGAATTTTGCTGGAATCCAGCGTGGTTTGCGACAAGCCAGGATACCTCTGCTTCAAACAGAACAATAGACTCTCAGCTCTACTTGAAAGTGTCTCGTTCTTATGCTCATCGGCCATCAAATCCTTGACCATATCCCATGAAGATTTTGATACGGACATGCTAGCCTTGCGCCGCCACACATACATTGCAGCCTCGACACGGTCAGCAAGCTCGAGTGCTTCGTGTTCTGAAGTTATATCAAGGCAACCTAGAAGATATTCTGGAGAGAACTTGTCGGGTGTGGACATGTAACGATAAATTGTTTCGCCTATGCTCATCTTTCCACTCTGAAAAAAGTGTGAATTTGCATACAATTGTGAGTAGATGCACAATAGTTTGTGTTATCATTGATGTTCATGTACTACTTTGTTTCATTAACATTTCATTAATGAAGCGGTGACGGTGTCACCTTCTATTTTCACCAAAAAAAGAAAAAAATCACTCTTTTTTTGTAGTTTACTTAATTTAAAATGTATGAAATGAAAAAAATTAGACAGGTTGAAGATGTTTGGCATATGCATAATCACAAAATGAATGTTTAAAAAAAAGTAGTAAACGAACAAATCACTAGCAAAATCAACTTCATGATTCATAAGTTAGAAATCCTCAAAGCTCATGATTTTGAGTCCGTATCCTCACCTTTGGAAGTGTTGCAAGATATGACTCTGGCACTGTCATTTCACCAAGAATGCTACTATTGATAGCCATAGCTGCTTTATGGATCTGGCTAGCGCACTCTCGCTTTTTCTGCAGCTCCTTGCGTGATTTCTCATGGAGTCCATAAACGGGAACACAGGGAATCGGCAGCCACCACTTCTCCTCATTTCGATGAATCACTTTCCGAAATGATCTCGAGATGTTGGCACTCGGTGATTGGTCCCCTTCATCAACGTACCAAAATTCAGTATTCTGAAAGCTATCCAATAATTCCTGCATAAATTATAGGCATCAAATCAGCTACAACTTTCAAAACTTTCTGCATATCTCTATGTTTTAGTTAAATACTCGAGCTTTTCTCTTCTGCAACTCTATGTGGGAAATTTGTGAACATATCGAATGTCTCGTACTTAAATGTTATAGCCAATCACCCTGGAAAATGTCAAAGCAAACACATGCTCTGCAAGCGTAAAAGGATGTGATTGTGTCAATGCAGCCCACCTTGCAGTATCCTACTAACTTTTCATCTCTATTTTCTATATCAATTTTATGCAGTAATGGAAATTGGTACTCTTTCTATGCATTAAGGTAATAAATGAGTTTCTTTCTGACCAAATTTTGTTATGCAAAAGATGTGCATTCGACATGCTACAAAAGTTTAGTGTGTAAACAGAATAGGTTGAAATCTTACAAGAAGCATTGCATCCAGTTTCTCAAGTGCAGGTAGGTTGACGTAGATATCTGATCTGGGTCTGCTCTCCATCACCTATATAATAAGTTACACCTTTAAATTTCATTAACCAAAAAAGAAATGTTATTAGTTTGTTAAGGTTATGAACATTTGATGGTCACCTCAAGAGTAGTTCCATTAGGCAAAGTTTGGAATGAAGGGTAGAGCTCAACTATGTAATCGCACACTGTTAAGAGGCAATCCATCTCTCTTCTCCACATTGCCTTCTTCTCTGCTGACAGAGGCTCCAATCTCCAGCAATGGCCGAAAACAGTGGCTGCAACCAAGAAGGGATAAGAAAGGATGAAAATATAGTGTCTTCGAGCAAATGGTAATGAAATGAATTCTCGCTATAAACTGAGTCATCAAGGGAGCAAAGCTCTACTTCAAGCAAGTCAACCTATCCTCCACTAATAACATCGAGGATCTATTCTGTTTATTTGAGATCCACAGAGTTGATGAATGCATATATTTCTGCGTTTTTTGTGGATTTTCTCTTTTTATTCTCTTCTTATTAGTCTTGTTCAAGCAATTTGATGTATCCTTCTTGCATTCAATACTTCTCAAGTGAAATTTGGAGTATTTACCGTATATTTGATTAAAAAGTTTGTCGTCAAGTACGCTATCAATCCTTTCTAGAGCAAGACACAATTAGAGACAAATCTTAATAAGGTTATTTTAACCAACCTTGAAAACCTTTCCAATTAATCATTCTAAATTTTCTCATAAACTAAGAAGAGCCTCAATACAAAGGGGATTAAAAAGATGTTGCAGAATTTATAATCAAAGACCCAAACTCATTATTGAGATATCTAGCATAAAAGTTCATGAGAGTAATTAAATAAAATTAAATTAGAAGAAGAAAAAAACATATGTGTACCATAGAGGTTTGTGATGGCATTGGAGATTGCGACCGCTGTGCAAACACCCTTCCCACTTCCTGACATGTCCTCTCCAAGCAAAAGCTTCGAAAACTTCTCCTTCATCAACTCCATCTCTAGTTCTAAAAAAAATCAAACATATTAACTCTACAATGCTTACAAAACTCATACATGCTATCAACTTTTCCCTTCACAATCAAAAGGTCTTATAAGTTGTATCTGAACCTGAATTATCGACATCATCTGCCTTCTTCTTCACTTCTCGCTTTTTGACAACTGGGCTATTAAGCTTGGAAATTGGCCAACCTAAATGAAAGGACTCCTCTGAAATGCTGGGTTCAGAGTAATTGGTGGATATCTCAGAGATGGTTCGGCTGAACTCCACCGAAAAACTCAATCTATCATTCTTCTCTTCTGATAATGTACGACAATCTATCTCTGAATTCTCGTCGCAGAATGATGGACTCTCCATATCTTTCGATGTACCTAATCCTGCAAAAGATCAACACCAAGTTCAAATTGTAACCTACATGAGTTTAAACTGATGCAAAGACCAGTTTAAACAAAAAAGGGGAAAAAATCTAACCGTTGCGAAAAGGAGACGGTCCCCTTTACCTTTTTGTCTATAAGTAGTTGAACTCTGCAGGCTCTTACATATGTTTGAAACTCTTCCCTCTCAAAGGCTGCTCTTTTTCTCTGTTTGAAAGGAACTAAGGTTTGGAAGAACTGAAATAAGAGCAGAAGAGAAGGGAAGGACCCACTAGTTATGATTGAGGAATAATGTTCGTAGAGTTCTATAATGTATTTACCTTAGGACATGGGAAGAATGTGGCTTGCAAAAATTTAAAAAAACAAACAAACAAGGGGTTGTTTGGTTAGTGATTAGCCTTCTATGATTGAGTGATTAATAGGCAAAAATAGTCAAAGAAGGAAGGATTCTTTTAGCTTAGGGAGAAGGATATACTTTATTTTTTTATTTTCTTATACTTATTTTTTTTTTTTTGGGGGGGGGGGGGGGGCGGGGGTGTTTACTTTTTTAAAGGAAAAAATTCATTGGTTTGTACAGAAAGGGTTCAATTACTAAAATTTTAAAATTTTAGTAGCCTTGATTCTTGAGATGGAAGTTTTAAACATGGTAAACAGAGGGAGATGATTAAAGTGATAAAGTCAGAACCTTTTTTTAGGGAAAAGCACAGGAAACAGCTTTTCAGTCGGTTAGTTTGCTTCAAATGCAATTGAACTTCAACATTACAACTTCCCAGTAGAAACCTGCCTCTCTCAACCCTATGATTGAGGAGATCATGCTTTGAGATGTGCACCCTATGTATCCACGGGGCTGATTATGTGAATCATGGTTTAGAAAATCTGAAGAATTAGAGAGTATTATTCTGAAATAGTGATAGCTCCTCGTGCAGAACTCCCTATCCTATGCTCGGGCTTTATCCGAAGAAATGTATCGATCCATTTGGAATCATCCTAATTCGACTCTTTATTCTTGTTTATAATCGAAATTGACAAGAAAATTTGGAGACTGATCAAATGTAAGCTTAATCTGTCTATCTGTTAGTTCATAGCTCTTGTTTGGTTTACTAGTTTCTTGCATTGCCAAAATTAAATCAATATCAAAATTGATATTATGTAACAGCAGTTTCAGATAGCTAACATACTAATATCTGACCAGTAATTCATTTTTCAAATTTCCTCATTTGACCTGAGTAATTCTTTCAGCCCTGGTACTTAATCAATAAAAAAACATCCAACAATTTTGGATTATTCACATTTTAAAGTAATTATGATGGAGCCTAAAAATGACCATTAAACAGTACTATTATTTGGATTATTTACCTATAAATGCTCATACGATAGATATCATCACACTATGCATTCTATCCTTACTGCTTTGGCTTCTTTATCTATTAACTACTCTATCAAAATCTGAATTTCTTCCAATAATTTGGAAAGCAATTAATGCACTCAATGTCACATGTTAGTATAAGATACTCTGTAACGGGTCGGATACGGGGTCTAGCTAGAAGATCCATTATAAGTTAATGGATCACAAACAACCCATCAAAGAAACTTCATGCATTAAACTATCTTGAAAGTAGAATGTATACATAGTTTTTGTTAGTTAAGAATGTATGCTAATGCTATACTTCGTGGCATGCATGATCTCTATTTCTCACTTTCTCTTGTGTTTATTTTAATGTTTGACTTGGGTTTGGGAAGACATGCTATGCACGTATATAGCTCCGGTCAAAATGCAAGATAAGGCAGTGAATGAGTTCATTTGATAAATAATACAAGCAAGGATTGACAGCAATTGGGGACACATACATCCAGCTCAATACTGGATATTGTATCAGGATTTATGAAATGCTTTCAATTATTTTACTTTATTGGCTGCTATTTGTTGTTGTTTCTTTAAGATTTGTATGAGATATGGTCGGTTACTTAATTAAGGGATATAGTTTTCTGCTTTGTTCAGTCGACGTCTTCTTGTCTCTTAACGATCCGAGATAGAGTGTGATATGGGCAAGAATTATGTGATGTTGTCCCTGCGTTGAGTTGTTCACATTGTTTCAGTTATCTAATTTTGAGCTAAATTAAATATATGAACAAACACAAATACTTCGCAAATCAATTCTCTGTTCGAATAGCAAAGGCTGAAATTGACTAGCATGAGGGTTGGTAATCGATACATGACATCATTCAAGTGTTGGGTGAACCAATAATGTACTGAAATATCAAATCAGCTATATCCTAAGTTCTAAATCTCTCGCCTCTTGTTTTCGTCCAGACACTACGAGCTTTCCCTCAAAAAAAAAAAAAATTCTACTAACTCGACCATCAGATGAACCTCTACCTGAGACAAACTTCGATGACTACTCTTCTTTTCAGATGACCGGATGCAATAATCCATAAAATCAAGATACAACTACTCCAGATTGGGCATCCATTCCTCTCCTCGGACAAACTCACATGTTGTTCCTATACCAAAAATCTCTGGCAGCAATATGGTATAATAGCATAAGCATACTGTAAAACTGTAAGCTAAATAAAAATTTTCTTTACTAGTATCTTAGTAAAGATATTAGTCAAATCGCAGCTCCGATAAAACAAGCGTCTGATATTGTCTCAGCAAATATGAGAGACATTTCAATATGCATAAACCTGACTATGATGTTGTCATGTAGTGAATTGGCTGAAGTTGTTATGTAAGACTTTGTCATTTGGCTTTAGGGGAATGCTCAATCTCAGTCTTCAACACTAACATGTTTGTTCAGTAAATATTAACAATTATATGTTGCAGTAACAAAAACAAGATTTACAACAGTAGCTCATGATTACAGCTTAGTATACAAATAGAGCCCTTTGAGGGCAGTCACTAATGAATATGAATGACAAATGCTTACTCTTGAAGGACTGTCCCATACCTGATTGTGCAGCGTATCTTTATTCATAGAAACAAAAACTTTATGAACAACCGACACCACCCATTTAGCTTGACGCTGTACTCTGATCACGAGAATGTCTGGATGTCCTCAGCTCTATAACTTGGCTATTGTTAAAGGAAGTTACTCTATGCACATCATCCATAGAAGAGAAAGGGTCCAAATATACGCCAAGATATGAAATAAGTGGATCAGCACGAGATTTGTCAATAACCAGCCTCAGAAATTGGGTTTTCACCATCTCAAACTGCAATAATCTTTTGTATCCAATGGTAGTGGCATTAGTTACAGTAATCCATTCCAAGTCTATTATAACATCAAGATGGAACTCGATGACACGCTGGCCCATCTGTATTGGCTCTTGAATTTGTAATACATTAAATGATAACAACTTGCCCAAATCCAGATATACTTTCCAGTCACTTTCGTAATCATCAGGGGCCCAATAGGTATAAATTCCTTCTGTAAGTATGTTGGAGGGAGCGAATTGAGGATCTCCTGGTCTTCCTCGTGTGCTGCTTGCAGATACATAAGCATTTTGAGCCAAGTTTTTAGAGAATATTTTGCGACGGAGTGCAGTAAACTCCTGTAGAACTTGAAGATCTTCATCAGATATGAGGCCTGAGGAATTTGGCGGGACATTTAGCAACAAGACACAATTTCTTCCTACTGACTTGTAGTATATGTCAAGGAGATCAAGAGGTGATTTTGGGTGCTCAGAACTGTGCCAAAACCAGCCTGGTCGGATCGATACATCACACTCTGCGGGGACCCAGTCACGGCCATATGGATCTCCATTGCTGTTATAACTAATTTCACAAAGAGTAAGGATGAAAATCATTAGTGGAATTAAATAAATAATAAAACATTTAATTTTATTTAAAATATATATATTATACGTTAAGAAGTATAAATTAGTTCAAGCTTTGGACTGGACCAATTATCTCCGTAATTTGGATATGTGCCTGGGTCTAACTTCTTAGGGCCAATGGACAAATGCATTGGATTTGTGATTATTAGAAAAACCATAAGCCAACGCCCCATGCATATATTAGTTCAGCCCAAGTCCCATAAGTTGCCTCCTCTAGTTCCATTAGTATTATCGGTGTCACTAACGGTAAAAGTAAACATCAGCATGCATACCTTATGGTCCTTATCTAGAAGTCTTACATATAAATATGTCAGTAATTAATTCTGGGCAGGGGCGCAGGGGCGTATCTGAGTTTCAGGGGGCCCTAAGCAAGTTCTCAAATGGGGCCTTTTGCAAGTTGATAAAATAAAAATGACAATTATTTAAATGCAAACAAACTTGGAGCCTTGAAAGACATACTATTTAAATGAAAATAAATTTTTATATATGCGTCCAAAAAAAAATAATTGATAACGTACGTATTTTACATGAAATGCCTCGTGGCAAAAAAAAACTCGGACAAACTGTAAGGAAGAAGCGGCAGTGATTTTATTCTGAATTGCATGTTGTCTGAGAGAATGGAAATGATGAATGAGAGAATTAAAGAAGAATAGAACCCAAAAAAGAAAAATTGTTCAAAACATACAAGTAAACGCACGTTGAGTTTGTGTACATTAAGAGAAAATATTGAGCTGACATGATCGAAGTATATCTATAATGCTATTTTGAATGCTTTCATGGATACATTTTGGTTTTATCAAATGCTTTTTCTATTTTTTTCTTTTTGAAGACAACTCTAGTATTCCTTTCATTAACAGATACAAAATTTAGAAGAAATGAAAAATAAGCAAACAAAGCAAACAAACAAAGCAAACATGTATATGCACTTGAAGATTACATTATCGCAAAGAGATAAGTATGATATATTAGATAATACGGTTAGAATGAAGTGATGATGAATATATGCATATGAGAATACTAGTTGGAAGCTTAAAATGTAGAATAATCATATGCATTTAAAGATTTGGTTAGAAATTTATTACTCCCTCCGTTTCACTTTAAGTGATATTTAGGGGTTTTTTCTTGTTTCACTTTAAGTGAAATTATCCAATTTCTTTCCTTTTTTTTTCCAAGAAAACCCTTATTTATGTTGAAATTTTATCTTAATTACTCATCTTAATCCTATCAAACATTCTTAGAAAATTGTAGTTTCAACTTTCTAGATTTTATTTTCTCCAATAATTTAATGCCAACTCACCATATACTTCTAGAAACTCTATATATTCTCCAAATCAAAAGTACTACTCCTATACTCTTCACATACTACTAGTACTACTACGTCCACAACAACTACTGTTGAGAATTTTCTACAGAAGAATCCATGCTCATGCAGATTAGGAAAACCACTAGTGAGGAATGAAGAGATAAACAACTATACACTAGCCTTTTATAATGAACTAATGGAGGGAAGAATTTGTGGGAATTGTTTTGGAATAGACATTTTCAAATTTGCCACAACAAATGAACGAATAGAAATTGGTCTGCCTTCTTTTTGAATATTTTTGAATTTAAAATAGTTTTGGACAAAGTGAATATATGGAGGGAATTTTAGTTTTGGACAAAGTGAATACATGAAACTGAAATTTTATGGAGGGACATTTTTTTATTTTTTGCAATTATTTTTTATTTTTATAAATGATGTAAAAAGAATGTCTAGAAATCAGAATTTGTATTGAGAAAACATTAATTACAATTTCTTGAAATGAGAATTTGTATTGGAAAAAAAATTAGTAATTAAATCATGAAGACTTATAAATAAGGGTGTAGAGGGAAACAAATGTTTATCTCACCCTTCCTTAATCTGTGTGCAAAACTCCTGAATATCACTTAAAGTGAAACGGATGGAGTATAAACAGGTAAATATGATATATCATAGAACATTGAAAAAATATCATAGAATGACATCATGGGCTAAGTCAAAAATAATATTAAATTTATAAAATGGTAAAATAACATGTATGACTATGTGAAAAATAATTAGTTTAAAAAATAAATAAAATGATTGAAAAATTAATTAGCCCATGAGGTTTCGAACCTGCGACCTTCATGTTATTAACACAACACTATAACCAGATGAGTTAATAGGCCAATTATTGTTTCAAATTTTAGATAATACAATATAATCTTATCTGAAAACAATTATATATAATTTTTAAACATTGTAAATACTTTTACAAATATGGGGCCCTATAAAATTGGGGACCCAAAGCAGTTGCTTGTGCTGCTTGGGCCCAGATCCGCCCATGCAGGGGCGGAGGGAGTGAAGGGCCAGGGGGAGCGTCTGCCTGAATTTCGTCAGCTCTTTAAAAAGCCCAATACTTACTCCCCCTCACTCAGCCCAAATCGCTCCCCTCCCTAGCCCAAGGCCCCAAGCCCACGCTCCTCTCCTTCACTTGAGAACTGCACCATGGATGGCCTCTCCGAAAACTGGAGCTCGGGGAAGGACTTTATTCTTCTTGATAAGCCCAAAACCTACTACTTCATTTGTGGTAATGGCTACTGCCAGAGCGGGATGAAGGTCTCCGTTACTGTCCACAAACTTCCCTCTAATTCGTCGTCTTCGGAGTCGGAGTCCTCCTCCATTTTGAGTCACTCCGGCGTCAAATCAGATGTTGGAGTTGGTGGTGGTGTGCGAGGTGGGGAGGACCTTGTTCTTGGTTTGGTTTCTGCTTTGATTTTCGGAATTGGATCTGGATGGATCTGATTGATTGAATCTTCTTTTTTGTTTTGGGATTTGATGGAAATGTAGTAATTAGTTTGTTGATTTTTCAATTGAGATGTAGTGTATTAATTAAGAATTGGGCTTATGTGCTGGATTTCTTCTAATGTTGTGTATTGTTGGGTATTATCGGGCGTTAGATTCATTCTACCGGAGTAGGCTTTAGGATGCGTGCATCCTATGCATACTAGTATTTTTCACGTGCGATGCGTGTTTTGATAAGAGTTGGAGGATTTTCACGTGCGATGTACGTGTCAAGAAATAATTTTGGAGTTGGACGTGCGTTGCACGTAATTGGGAAAAATATTTTGAAGAAAAAACTACAATTTGTACGTGCAATGCACGTTTTTATAAGTAAATTTGAGTTGTACGTGTAACATATGTGTATGTTTAGTGCTAAAAACATATTATAAAATTGTTTTGCACGTGCAATGCACAAGTTTGTATGTTTACAAATGACAACCCCCACTCTCCCATTATAATATTAGAGATTGTGATGTGGATGTTTAAAAACTTTTATAAATTTGTGGTTTTTATGATTTCGTGGTTTTTATGATTTCGCTCCCGCTGGATGAAAATCCTGGCTCCGCCACTGATTCTGGGAAGAGTTTATAATTCAGTTGTCAAAAGGATAAAACCTTCAAATCTCACGCACATCCACTGGTAAATGCAAGATAAAGATACAGTGCTTAGTCGATTAAAAGAAAGCACTTAAGGTCTGTCAACAACAATAGAAAGAAACACTCACTCGTCAAAAGTGTGACCTATTGTAACGGAACTTTGATTAAAAAGGGACCAGCAAGTAGTTCCAGCAACTCCAGCCTCATCACCAACCCATCGAATATCAGGACCAGCATCTGAGAAAATAACAGCCTTTGGTTGATGCTGATGAATGAACTCAAACCAGGAATTGAACAAGTAATCCATGTCCTTTTCTCCTTCCCCTTTTGCTCCATCTAACCAAACCTCCTGAATTTCGCCATAACTGTGCCAATCAAACCAACAGTGAAAGAATCACAATTAAATAGATAAAGCCCAAAGTAAAAACAGATATCTTAATGAAGGACTGCAAATCTATTGATATAAATATATAACAGGATAGTGATCAAGCCCAAGAGATGGAAATGCATGAGAAGAAAAATAACCCAGACCAAGAGCCCAAGAGGTATATGTATAAAGCAAGAACACCAAGAAAATCAATTACGAGAAAGAGAAACAAAAGGATATTATGATAACCTTACCATACATAACCCCCAACTTAAGCAGAACATCTCGCAACTAAGGTTACTTGATACCAGAAACAGAATATAAATATCCACTATGAAACAATAACCAAGAAGGTTGGAATAAAATCCTTAACAAGAAAAGAAATGGGGAAAAGGACAACAACAATATATGATGCATAATATTTTTTCTTATATTACTGCATGGGCTGATCAAACAGGTGCCAAGAAGAGGCTGAGAATGGAGGACGAGGAATAAGGAACAACAAGAGCATGGGAGTGGGCTGAGCGGCGTTGGTCTTCTCTTGTATCTGACTTTATGCATTTTGATTTTGGGGATTTTGGTGTAACTCTTAGTAAAGAGGCGTTACTTAGAAATGGATGTCTTATTGTATCTTTGTATCTAGTACTACTTGTTTTATTAAATGCGCTTTAATGAAGCGATGGCGGGGTCATCTTTATTATATATAAAAAAACAACAATATATTCCTCAGACAACCGATACTCATGCAAAAAATAAATAAATAATTTCTTGACCAATATTTCTCAACAGAGATTCATAATTGAAGATTTATTCACAAATAAAAAAAACATAACAGACAATTTAATTATCAATAAAATGAAAGATAAGAAAAACAAACAATGCTCACACAAGACCTTCACTATTAAGATTTAAGAACTAACAATACTAGAGAAGGCAAAGATGAAGTCAGCTTATACATCTTCCTAAAGCTTTCCACAGAAAAACTACTTAAAGGATGAGATGATCAAACAATCAAAGGCCAGAAAAACAATCACTGCCCAAACTTCGATAAGATATAGAATATTTGAACCACGGAAAGGAATAGGTCGGACTTCAGTACATATTAAAGGCATATATAGAAATTATTCATGGGCGAGGCAAATCAACTTATTTCAAGTTATTTATACCACACTATAGTTGACACTGAACTCTACATTTAACAATTGTCAACTACGATGCACCTCTAGAGAGTGATATATGCACACGACCCAGTATAGATACGCAAAACTAGGGCATACATTTCCAACAACTATCATGCAACAATGCAGAGATGAGAGATTCTTTTGGATTGAAGGTGCATACACTAGCGATATGGAGGACAAGAGATTCTGGATTTTAGATTCTAGTTCCAATTTTTCGGTGAATTCAATGTACAAATGACTCAACAATGGAGGGACAAGAAGTAAGGAGGCCGAAACTATTTGGAGCACGTATGCGCCGCCAAAGGTTAATGTCTTTCTCTGGTAAGTGAACAACGATGCGATTCTTTCAAGAAATCAACCTTCAGAATTGAAATATGCAGATTGACGTTAGATGTACGAGATGTAACACTGACGATGAAGATACAAATCATATTATGCTTCACTGTCCTAGAGTTAGGCTTGCTTGGAAAGTTGTGTGTCTAGGATTCGGATGTCCATATTGTCCTACCTCGAGTTATCAGGTCTGGGGCAGTGGAAAGGGGGTAGAATAAAAAAGGGGATAATATAGCGTGGGTTATTTCAGTTGTAGCTACGATGTGGGCCTTGTGCCTAGACCGTGACGACTTGTGCTTTCTGTTGACTCCTAATTTGATGTGCACAAAACGTGTCTATAAATACTAATAAGTTTGAATTGAGTTATTCAGATTTTCATGATCAAATAATATCCATAAGAAATTCAAAAGAGATTCAAGAATATTCAAAGAAGAAAAGTAATAAAGAAAGATTGAGAAATCAAGCAAAAGAAGAAGATATTCAAAAAGAAAAGTTGATTGATTAATGTCATGAAAGCTATCAAGACCAGTTGCTATCATTCTATATTTGTGAGATTTAAATCTGTGTAAAATTGATTGATTGATTGATTAGTTTTTTTTGGGTAAGAATATAAAGTGGATTCGGTATGAACAGCGCGATACCGGTCGACCGCACCTCATGACGGTCGACCGCATCGCAGTCGACTGCGACTCTCAGTTGTGTAAGAAGCAGACCCTTCATCTTTCTACTTTACGTCATAGAGATGAACGACCGACTGCACCAAGATTGCGATCGACCGCACTTTGTGCTGTTCACATTTTTGGAATGTATCGTTTTCAATTTTGATCGATACACTTCTCAATCTATTTAATTGGCCGAACCCACTGAATATTCCTCACCTATTACTTCTGAGAAAAATCTTCTGAGCTAATCTTTCAATAATCAATCCGAGTGTGTGTGATAATTTTTGTATTTTTCAGTCAGGATCATTAAGGATCTTGAATTTTTCTTTTCTTCCACTTCGGTGAGATTGACGGGACTTATGTTAGAAGTCATGTGGGTGTAATAGGTCTCTCGGCCTGAATCCGAGAATCACTGTACAAGGGTTTTGAGTATAGTGAAACGCTTGTGGCGGAGAATTGCTACAAGTAGAATGTGTGGACGTAGACCTGGGGGTTGAACCATGTTACATTGCTGCATCACTTGTGCTATCTGTGTTTGCTCTTCTTAACTCTTTTTATTTACTCTGCACTTCATTTTAATTATTTTTTATTCAGCACAATCACCCTATTCACCCCCTTATGGTGAATTAACAGTGGTATCAGAGCGATATGCTTACCAAAAGCTTAAAAGCTTAAGCAAAATGTCCAATGGCCGAAATCCCTCCTCCCGAAAACTTGTACTCATCGGAGCCATTCGTCTCTAATGGGACAAGCCTTACACGTTCACCATTTTTTGATGAAAAATGCTATGATGTTTGGAAAGTTCATATGTCTCATTTTCTACAGATGCTTAGAGAAGAAGTACGAAATGTGTGCATCAATAAAACAGATATTCCAGTCAGCGATGGAAAGACAGCTTTCACAAAAGCGGAGCTGGCTCTCAAGACAGCAAATTCCAAAGCCATGACGGCTCTCCATACAGGGTTGAATAACGAAGAACTAATAGGATGCGGGCAAAACTGTAAGACAGCATACGAGATCTGGAACAACATGCTGAAACGGCATGAGGGAACCGCTTTGAGGTAAAAGCTAAAGTTAATTTATGTTTTTATAAGTTTGATGTGTTTCGCATGTTGCCAGGAAAATATGTGGATCAAATGCTCGCCCGTTTCGATATCATTGCCCACGAACTTGAGAGCTTAGGTAAGGGGTTGGATGATGACCGAAAGGTCGGAAAACTCATAAGCTGTCTCACGCCAGAGTGGGATGTACAGGCTGCTGCAATGAGGGAGACCCTCGAAGAAAAGGGTTTCGACTACTATACATTTTAAGGAAAGCTGAAGACATACGAGATGGAAATGTCGGAAACCAAAAGATACAGACAAAACATCATGATTGAACCAAAAACCGAAGAGAAAACCATTGCACTAAAAGCAAAAAAATCTTGACCGTCAAAAGCAGATTCAGATCGTGAGGAGTCAGACGAGGACATTATCCTATTGACCAAGCAATTTCGTAAGTACCTCAACATAAAAAATATGGCAGGTACCAAGGAGAAAGAGAGAAAGATGACGTGTGCTATAAGTGCAAGAATCCTGGACACATTCATGCAAATTGTCCCGTCTCACAAGACAGGAATAGGGACTACTATCACTCAAACCCAGGTCTGAAAAAGAAGGCGCTGAAGGCAACATGGTTAGACTCCGATTCAAGTGAGGGAAAGGAGGGCTACGATGATGTCGGCTTCATGGCTCTTGGGAATGGTGAGGTGCAATCGTCATCTCAAGAAGAGAAAATCGAAGAACCCACTTATGATGAGCTAGTAGACATTTGTAATGGTTTAAAAGACTATGCTAAGAAACTAAGTCGTGAACTTAGGCAATATAAACAAATTCTAAGTAAAACACATGATTCTTGTATTGCAAAAAATCAAAAACTGAAAAATAAGAATGCCTTGATCTTGGAAAATTTTGGGTCATTTAGAAAAGATCATGATGTATTGCTAGAGGAAAATGAACTTTTAAAACAACGAATTCGAGAGTCCTTAGTAACACATGATGATCACTTAAGAGAAATTCATGAAAAATCTGTTTATATTGCCAAACTCACAGATGATTTAAAAGAATGCAAAAGAAAATTTGATGAGGTAGTAGAAGGATGTAATGAAGCTCTTGAACAAAATAGAATTCTTGATGCCCTACTAGACACTCTTCGTTGGAATACAAAAGACGATGAGATGACTAGAAAAAGACTATAAAAGAGTAACTGAGCTTGAAAAAATTGTGGAAAAATATGAAGGGCTCAGTTACCTTATTACAAAAAATTCAAGATCCTATCATGATAATCGAGAGTTTGGTTACGAAGAGCCAATACCCCATCAAAAATTTAAATCATCATGTCATACACACTTGCACAATCACCAACATAATCATAAACCAACTCAAAACCATGCAAGTGTGCATGACTCAAGACATAGTCGTATCACGTCATTACTGCTGTAGATTAGGACATCTTTCGTATAACTGTTCATTAAAAAGGAATACTAATTTTGTGTGGATAAGAAAGGATGTAAATGCAAGTTCAAAACAAACTTGGGCACGAAAAAATTATACCTACTAATCTTGATGTAGGTACCTTAGCGTATTAAGACTAAAGATCGGCGGTACCTTACTAGTGGATGCTCAAATCAAATGACAGGTGATAGCATATATTTTTCATCACTATCAAAGGAAAGAGGGAAGGACATCATCTTTGGAGATAATAGCACTGGTCAAACCATTGGTAAAGAAAAAATAAACTTTGGTTCCTCATGCTCCATTGAGGATGTGCTATTGGTAAGAGGTTTGAAACATAATCTAATTAGTGTCAGCCAATTATGTGATAAAGGTTACACTGTTATTTTTGACAAAAATACATGCACTGTACTAGATAGCAATAAATCTTGTTTACTTCTCGCTAACCGATGTAACAATGTTTATGTGATAAATTCTAATGAATTAGCACAGAAAAATATGAGGTGCTTTGTCGCAAGAAATGAGGATGGTTGGTTATGGCATCGAAGACTTGGACACACGGCCATGGACAATCTCAACAAACTCGTAACCAAGGAGCTTGTAAGGGGAATTCCTAAAATTAAATTTGAGAAAGATAAACCGTGTGAGTCGTGTCGAAAAGAAACAGGTTCACATTGAAGAAAACCCAAATATGAATGATCAAAATCCAAAATCTCATCAAGATGGAGATGCATCCAAATCACAAATAGAAGAGATGCCTACACAACAAACTGATGCCATGGAAGATGAACATGTACAACATCAAATTTCCACAAGTGAAAGACGTCCCGAATGGAAAATCATGTCTAGCCATCCACCAACTCTTATACGAAGCGATATGTCAAAAAGGGTAACCACTCGCACACAAGCTCAAAATTTCATGTGTTTTTCCGCTTTCGTTTCCATACTTGAACCTAAGAATATTAAGGAGGCCCTGCAAGATAATGACTGGATCATTGCAATGCAAGAAGAACTTAATCAATTCGAACGGAATCAAGTATGGAAACTTATTCCTAGACCTCAAAATAGAACTATACTTGGAACTTCGTGGGTGTTTAGGAACAAGTTAGACGAATCCGGGTCAATCACTAGAAATAAGGCATGTCTTGTTGCACAAGAGTATAACCAACAAGGTGTAGATTTTGATAAAACTTTTGCACCTGTTGCACGGCTTGAAGCCATTCGTATCTTACTTGCATTTGTTGCTTATATGGATTTTACTCTCTTTCAAATGGATGTTAAAAGTGCATTTTTAAATGGTTTTATTTCGGAAGAAGTTTATTTTGCACAACCACTGGGATTCACTGATCCCACATGCCCAAACCATGTATTTCGTCTTGATAAAGCATTGTGTGGTTTGAAGCAAGCTCCTCGTGCTTGGTATGAACAACTAAGTTCATTTCCACTTCACATAGGTTTTTCTAAAGGAAAAGTAGACACTACACTATTTATAAAACATGTTTCTAAAGATATTTTAATCGTTCAAATTTATGTTGATATTATCTTTGGATCCACTAATAAAAATCGTTGCAAGGAATTCTCAAAACAAATGCAGGATGAGTTCGAAATAAGTATGATGGGAGAACTAACTTATTTTCTTGGGCTTCAAATACACCAAAGAAAGGATGACATCTTTATAAATCAATCCAAGTATGCAAAGAAACAAGTCAAAAAGTTCGGACTTGAAAATGCAAATGCTTACAAAACACCTATGGCCAACTCTACTAAGCTTTCAAAAGATGAATCTGGTAACAATGTTGATATTTCTACTTATCGAGGTATGATTAGTAGTTTACTTTATATTACTACATCTCGTCCAGATATTATGTTTAGTGATTGTTTATGTGCACGTTTCCAATCGTGTCCCGAAGAATCGCATTTGGTTGCTGTTAAGCGTATCATTCGATATCTCAAAGGCACACTAAATACTGGACTTTGGTACCCGAAAAATAGAAATTTTTCTCTTGTGGGATTCTCTTATGCAGATTATGCTGGTAGCTTAACAGACAGAAAAAGTACTAGCGGCACATGTCACTTCTTGGACTGTCTTGTCTCATGGGCATCCAAGAAGCAAAACTCTGTAACTCTCAACTGCCGAAGCTGAATATATTGCCGCAAGATCTTGCTGTGCGCAGGTACTATGAATGAAACACACTCTAGAGAACTATAGGGTATTTTTTTATCACATTCCAATTAAATGTGATAACACTAGTACTGAAGAACTCCGATCAACACAGTCGCACTAAACACATCGATATTCGGTATCACTTTATTAAAAACCATTTTCAAAAAGGAGATATTATTCTTGAATATGTTTTTACCGATTCGCAACTTGCTGATATTTTTACATAACCTTTAGATGAAAAACGAGTTCATTTTTTGAAAGGAGAACTAAATGTTATTAATATCTCAACTTGAAATTTCATTTTGGTCGACTGGACGGGCGACTGTACGCCTGTGAGGGTGTACGGTCGACTGCGCAGTCGACCGGTTTACTCTCGGGTAAAATTTGTTTTATACTCTACTATCAAAATATTGGCTTTCAGTATTTGCGGTCGACCGTGCGGTCAACCGGCTCATCCTCTGTTTTATGTTTTGGTCTTTACAAGATAAACGGTCGACCGATTCACCCTCTGGATTCGTTGTGTTTTTGAAATAGGAGTGCGATCCACTGTGCGGTCGACCGGTTTGCTCTCTGAAAAAAATTTGACTGATTGGTTTTGCGGTCGATCGCGCGGTCGACCGGTTCGCTTTCTGGTTACAAGTTGCAATTTTTTTTAACTCTCTACTAATTTTCCTATAACCTCAATTTCTTGAAATTCTTTCTTATCCATGCTCCGCATTTGTATTGGGAAAATCTCAAATCTATGATACCATGAAGAGCTCTCCCTGTATATCAAAGAGTCTCGCTATCAACGGTATCATGTAAGTAGATTTTCCTCCGCTTTTAAAAAAATCTTATCTTTCCAAACTTTATATCTCTTATTATGCTTAATGAAAGTTTCTTTTCATTTTCAAATAGTTTTTTAGGAGTAATTTGTACGTATCTTTTGCCCTCCTATTGGTGTGTTCCAAAAAGGGCAGAATATAATATTATGAATATTATGAATGCATGAAAGTAAACATAAGTAAATAGTTTTTATTTTCCATGAAATATTAAATTAGGGGGGGTATTTACAAATCTTTCCTTACCTATGAAAATCTGTGTTACAGGAAGTACCGAATTCAAGGGAAGTATTCTTATGCCAAATTGTTTAATCTTTTTACTTTCAATATTCAAAGGCATGTTTTGTTCACACTAAAAGGGGGAGATTGTTGACTCCTAGTTTGGTGTGCACAAAACGTGTCTCTAAATACTAATAAGTTTGAATTGAGTTATTCAGGATTTCAGGATCAAATAATATCCATAAGAGATACAAGAATATTCAAAGAAAGAAAGTAATTAAGAAAGATTGAGAAATCAAACAAAAGAAGAAGATATTCAAAAAGAAAAGTTGATTGATTAATGTCCAAGAAAGCGATCAAGACCGGCTACTATCATTCTATATTTGTGAGATTTAAATCAGTGTAAAATTGATTGATTGATTAGTTTTTTTTGTAAGAATATAAGGTGGATTCGGTATGAACAACGCAATACCGGTCGACCGCACCTCATGATGGTCGACCGCATCGCAGTCGACTGCAACTCTCAATTGCGTAAGAAGCAGTCGACCCTTCATCGCTCTACTATACGTCAGAGAGATGAACGGTCAACTGCACCAAGATTGCAATCGACCGCACTTTGCGCTGTTCACATTTTCGGAATGTATCGTTTCCAATTTTGATTGATACACTTCTCAATCTATTTAATTGGCCAAACCCACTGAGTATTCCTCACCTATTACTTCAGAGAAATCTTCTGAGCTAATCTTTCAATAATCAATCCGAGTGTGTGTGATAATTTTTGTAATCTTCAGTCCGGATCATTTAAGATCTTGAGTTTTTCTTTTCTTCCACTTCGGTGAGATTGACGGGACTTGTGTTAGAAGTCCTATGGGTGTAATAGGTCTCTCGGCCTGAATCCGAGAATCATTGTACAAGGATTTTGAGTATAGTGGAATGTTTGTGGCGGAGAATTGCTACAAGTAGGAGGTGTGGATGTAGACCTGGGTGTCGAACCACGTTACATTGCTGCGTCACTTGTGCTATCTGCGTTTGCTCTTCTTAACTCTTTTTATTTAATCTGCACTTTATTTTAATTATTTTTTATTCTGCACAATCACCCTATTCACCTCCCCCCATGGTGATTTAACACTTTCGCAATACTAATAATAGATTTCAAGTTTTGATGCATAAGATCTTTACTTTTATTCATGCGTGGGCAGGTCTGGCAGGGGCAAAGAACACACTTAGAATGGAAGAGGAGTAGTTCAATGCAGGATACTTAGGAACTGTTTATTGACGGTCCTAGGGCTTCATTGTATCTGTATCTTCCTTTATGGATTAGGGCTTACAGTCTGTGGTTGTTGTCTTTATTGTTGCTCGGACTCAGACTTTTAAATTGTTAATTTGTATTATGTACTACTCTGTTTCGTTAAATTTCCATTAATGAAATGATGACAAGGTCATCTTTTATCCCAAAAAAAAACTATGCAGAGATGAGATACTAGTATGACTTTTGTGGAATCTATCAATCATGAGTACGAAAATTAAACTGTATATTTGATTGTAAAGGATAAAGAGAACAATCTTGGTTAAAACTGGAATAGACTTCTACCATTGGGTCCTGGGGATCTCAAACCTCCTTGCCTCTCTGCTACCTACCCCTTGTCTTTTATTCAGTTAACTCAAACATCAATCAGTAACTCATTTCCATTTTACTTGAGTAGTACTGTCCTCTCCTCGTCACAATGCTACCAAATGTACAGTAACCAATTGACACTAATTTTCAGATCATCATGTCACTGGAAATGGTTCCTGATTCTTGATATCTTCGTATCTGAATTGAACAGTTAAGAGTTGTTGGGATGCTATGCATCTCAGTCTTTTACATAATTCTGGTACCTTCTGGAATTTCAATTCCCTATTCGACTACACCTACCTATAAAATGCATTTTAGCATTACCGATTGAGAAGCTTGCCAATCATTATATTCCACCATCCTCCCATACCCATCCGGAATTTGGATGCTGCATGCCTATCTATATACTGCATTTTCTCTTTATCATCCAAGACCATACAATAAAATCTTCCAAGATTCTACTAAGCAATAAATAGAAAGCATAACTCATCTTCCAAAACACAAAGTAAATCTCCATTCACAAAGCAGAATCTAATAACATAAGGTGGAAACCACAATGATCTACCTCTTGATCACCTATCCAATCAATCCATCTAAAATTAGACAGGCATTCAAAAGAAAGAAAAAATCCATTCTACATTTCTACCTATCAAAAAATGACTTATCTGTGTTTACAAGCACATGAATGTATCTATATCCTTTACTAATAGAACGAAACAGTAGAACTCAAGTGATTATGTTAAACATAATCAGTCAGATTTGAAAATGCTTAAATTATTTGTTTTTTTAGGTAACGAGGCTAATGCATAAATTAATTGTCACAGGGCAATGAGGGTTTTCTAAATAAAATGAGGCAAATAATGTAAATTTTAGCTCAAATGGAACTGACAACCCATCAATCAAGCATTACAATTTAAAGTATTTAATCTTGATTATTTAACAGACAAAGATAAAGAGTAAGATCTTGGTTAAAATTGGAAATAGAAAAAAAGTATCATTGAGGGTTCCAAACTTCCTCACCTTCCTGCTATCCGCCCCTCATATTCTACAGTAACCAAACACATACCAATGAGCAATTCATTCCCATTATACTTTGTTAGTGCCATCCTCTCCTCATTGTGATGTCACTAAAGTAATTACCTCCCATGCATTATAATGGTTATGGCCATATAAGAAATGTAGGTAAAAGCAAACCTTGTACCTCCTGGAATTTGGATGCTACATATCTATCTACGCAAATCATATTTGCAACACCAATTGGTCCATATCACTACCCAAGACCCTCCAATAGAAGCTTACACCTTTCATCTTGGCCATAAATAAAGAGCATAACTATCTGTATTCTCTGAATATCAATCGTGTCATGAAATTAGTTCCTGATCCTTGTTTTACCTTGTTCTCTGAATTTAACAGTTAATGTGTTTTTAGTGTGCTATGAATATCAATCTTTCAAATAATCCTAGTACCTTGTACAATTTTGATGGTCTATACCCCTCCATATAATGCACTTCAGCATTACCCTCGTCCATATTATCATCCAAGACAGTACAACACATACTTCCAAAACACAAATAGTCTCTCGGTTGCAATGGCATCTAATAAAATGAGTTGGTTTGGTCTAGCTCTTCAATCGCCTAATCAATTGACCCATCTAGAAATAGACACAAATTGAAAAACAGAGAAAAGAAAATTCATTCTACCTATAAATCACTGTTTTCTAATACACTGAACCAAGCCACTACTTGAATCAAATCAACAGTAATCTAATTCTTGGATACAAATCCCTAATTCTCCAACTTTTGAGTTCCATATCAGAAATAATTCATAATTTGGAGTTCATAAAAATCTGAATACTCACAATTAGTCTCATCTAAAAACACACCAGTTGAGAAGCTCGTCTAGCTGACCCTACTCCCCCCTCCCTTCTCCCAATCCAGGAATTTTGATGCTACATGCCTATCTATATAATGTTTTTGTTATGATCCAAATTTAGTCCCACATCGGTTATATGGGGAACCAATATTGGGTAGTTATAAACTTGGGTTCCCTCCCTTTAACAGCTAGCTTTTAAAGGTATGCTTCTTAATTCGCCGGGTCGTTGCTAGAGTGAAAGCCGCAACGAGGGAGGGTTTTCTCAATCAAAAGGAGGCAAATAATGTACAAGCATAATTAATTGTTACAGGGGCCCCCCAAAATGGCAACGAGGGAGGGTTTTCTCAATCAAAAGGAGGCAAATAACGTACTTTTTTAGATCAAATGGAATTGGGAATCTATCCTCTCCTTTGCAATATCACTAAAGTAATTACTGGCTTACATGGCAGCATTTACAATGGTTACTTATTATGGCTATGTAATGAATGTAGTAGGAAAGTGTAAATCGATTGATTGATTCACTCACCGCGTAAGCAGCTCCCCCATCTGCCCCAAATAAAACTCGTTATACTCCCTCGTCTTCCCATACCTCCCCTCGTGCCTATCCCACGGCGACAGGTACAGACCCACCCCCACCCCCACCTCCGTCGCCGCCGCAGCCAACTCCCCCACCACATCCCCCCTCCCCTCTCTCCACCCACTGGAGCCCACCGAGTAGTCCGTGTAGTTCGTGGCCCACAGGCAGAAGCCATCATGGTGTTTGGCGGTGAGGATGAGGCGGGAGAAGCCGTTGGACTTGGCGGCGCGGGCCCACTGGAGGGCGGAGAGGTTGGCGGGATTGAAGATGGAGGGCGGGGAGTGACCGGAGCCCCACTCGGAGTCGGTGAATGTGTTGGGGCCGAAGTGGAGGAAGAGGGAGAGCTCGGAGAGGTGGAAGCGGAGCTGGGAGGAGGTGGGGAGTGGCGGGAGTGGCAGTGGAGGAGGGGTATTTTGGGAATTTCTGATGGTCAAGAATTGGAGGAGGAAGAAGAAGAAGAGGAGGAGGAGGAGAGAAGCCATGGAATTGGAATTGGCGAGTGTTGAAGGAAGACTTTAAGAGTAGTCAGCAGAATAGAACTGTAATTTTTGTATTGTACTGAGAATTGAGAATTTTTAGCCGTACGGGGCCACTTTTTGAAACTAATTGCGATTTTAGGTCAGTTCCCATATTATTAGCGTTCTTGGTAGATTTTAGGCCACGTCAGTAGCTACCGCTATTGGAAATAGCGGGCTCTTCATAGCGACCAAAATATTGTACTCCCACACTTGGCAGATTTGGGTGTAACTGAGGTCGCTATTGTTAATAGCGGCCTCTTCTAAACGAGGTCGCTATTCCCAGTAGCGACCTCGTCTAAAGATACTTCACAATTATTTGCTCCACCTGAGGTCGCTATCGGGAATAGCGACCTCGTTTAGAAGAGGCCGCTATTGACAATAGCGACCTCCGTTACACCTAAATCTGCCAAGTGTGGGAGTACAATATATTGGTCACTATGAAGAGTTCGTTATTTCCAATAGCGGCTGCTTCTGATGTGGTCTAAAATCTGCTAAGAAAACTAATAGTTTGGGAACTGACCTAAAATCACAAATAGTTTCAAAAAGTGGCCTATTACGGCAAAAAAATCCAGATTTGAGATGCAAGTTAGGGATGGCAACTGGGCCGGGTCAACCGGCTACCCACCCGCAACCCGGCCCGCCAACCCGGCCCGCTCAGCTTCTTGGCGGGTTTGGGTCGAACCCGGTGAACAGTACCGGGTCTACCCGGGTCGCAATTAAGGCGAATTAAACTCGCGAAACCCGGCCCACGAACCCGGCCCAACTCGCGAATTCAACCCGCCAACCCGCGGGTCGACCCGCGGTTTCGACCCGTGACGGGTCGACCGTTGACCCGCGGGTCAAACGGTCGAAAAAAATGCCCGTTGCGCGTTGCTGCTGCGCTCTGTCTGGGACAGAGCCGTTTGGAACGGCTCTTTGAGCCGTTGGGGGGTTATTTTTTTATTTTTTTATTTTTTGTTTTTTCCCACATATTTAGCCTATAAATATCCCCAAAAATTTCATAAAAAATCATACCTCACTCTCTTACTCTCTCTACTATTATACATCATTTGTAAAGAATTTTTGAACAATTGTAGTATTCATCAAACAAGTCTACAAGAAGGCATATACACGATCAAATTTCGGTCGTATCGGAATCAAAATTCAACGGCTTCAACGTCTTCAACTCTCTTCAACCCTCGTCAAATCTACTTCAACCTCTTCTCAACTATTCAATTGCGGAATCGGCAAAGCGCTCCTCCATCTTTTCTATTGTATTCTTATTTTAACGGTTTTTTTTACATACGCGTATTCCACGGTGAACAATATCAAAATATCTCTATCTCTCTCGTTATTTTTTTTTTTGCGTTGTAGTTAAAATTATTGTTCGTTTTTTGAACTTCTCTATCTCAACCCTCTTGTTTTTTAGATTTTTTTTGTACAATACACCTCTCCTACATTGTATTTTTTTTTACATACTTTAGCACATTACTATATTATGTCTAGATCACGCGGCAGCGGTCGTAGCGGACAAGATTCCTCCTCCCCTTCACGTAGGCCACCAATTGTCCCAACTAGTGAGTCCGCCCAAGATTACATTGATCCTACTATGGAACAATGGGGTACACACGACGATGTTGTAGGTGACATACAATTAGAAGAAGAACAATAACAACAACAAACTGAAACCACACAACCCCGTAGTAGTAGGAAAAGTAGAGGAGAAACTAGCGATTGGCATAAGTTTTATGATTATATCCCGGACGAACATACTCCGGGTATAGGTTTGAAAGTGTGTAAAACATGTAGTAAAACATACAAATTCAAGAGGGGTGATGGCACCGGTACTATTAGTAGGCACATCCAACATAATCATAAAGAACTTCTTGATCAAATACAAGGCCAACAAAAAATCAACCCTAGAACCGGTCAAGTTGATAGCCACCCTTATGATCCCGAACTTGTTCGTCGGGAAATGGCCCGATTAGTCATTAAGGAAGAGTTGCCATTTTCTTATCCCGAGAGTAGGAACTTGGAAAATTTTAATCAAACGGCCTTAAACCCTCATTTTAAAAGAATTCCGAGAAATACTTGCAGATCGGATTGTTTTAAAGTGTACATAGAAATGAAGGACGCTTTGATTGCAATTTTATAGAGTTTAACTTGTAGGGTTAGTTTAACTTCGGATTGTTGGACCGGTGTCAACAATATTCCAACGATGGGAATAACCTGTCATTGGATCGACAATGATTGGATTCTTCAAAAAAGAATCATATCACTTGTGTCGTTGCCATATCCCCATAGTGGCGTTGAAATAGCAAATCGTATTATAGAAATTTGTGATGTTTTCATATTCGCGATAAAATTATGGCTATTAGTTTTGATAATGCATCTAACAATAATGTCGCAATTACTACTTTAAAATCTGTATTAAACCCTCCATCTGACAATATTTTTCATGTTAGATGTGCATGTCATATTATAAATTTATGTGTTCAAGATGCATTAAGAATAGCCGATCCATATATAGTTAAAATTAGAAATTGTGTACATTTCATTGCATTAAGTCCAAGCATTTTACAAGAATGGAAAGCTTGGTGTAGGGTTAGAAATGTTCATTTTAGAAAATTTCCAAAGGATGTTAGACACCGATGGAATTCTACTTTTGATTTACTAAATGTTGTCACCGATTATAAAGCAGTTGTAAATGATTTTTGTATCGCAAAAAATATGCACAATTTTTAAATGACTCCCACCGATTGGTTTTTTGCCGAATCTTTGTTGAAATTTTTAGAACCTTTTAAAACCGCAATTTTAAAATTTTCAAAAACATATGAATCTACTCCTAGTTGCATTTTTATTGAATTAGTTAGCATGATGCAAATATTTAACGAAATGTTAAATGATCCCTATATTAGTGACATTGTAAAACCTGCATTTACAAAATTTTTGAAGTATTATTTTCCTCCTCCTATGTTGATTTGTGTTGCTACTGTTATGGATCCTCGTATCAAATTAGAAGGTACGAAGAATTTGATAGAAATGTTTTTTGGATATTTAGAGGTAAATGTAGAATTAACAATTGATTACGCTACTTTTTTAGTTCAGTTTGAATCTACGTTAAATAACTTGTATGATTATTATGATAGACGTTTTGCTTCTAGTAGTACAACTTCTGTAGTTAGTTCTTCTTCTGGTAGTTCTAAAGGTAAGGGTAAAAGTAGAATTAGTGATAGAACATTTAGTTTACTTGAACAAATTCAATCTAAAAAACCTAGGACTAATCAACCAAATGAATTAAATTGGTATAACCAACAGGATACTGAGCCTACTCTTTCTGCACTAGATATTTTACAATGGTGGAAAGAACATGAACACACTTTTAGTATTCTGTCAATTATGGCTAAAGATTTACTAACTCCTCCTGTCTCTACAGTTGCTTTTGAGAGTGCATTTTCTACAAGTGGCAGGGTTCTATTTGATTACAGGAATCGGTTGAAGCCCGAGGCGTTAGAGATGCTCGTTTGCACAGAAAACTGGCTGAAGGCTGAAGATAGGACGCAAGGAAAAGCACTATCAAGTTCCACAAGTGGGAGCAACTCGCCCGAAGAACAATAACAACAACAACAACAACAACAATAGCTTTACTTGTTATGTCAAATTAGAAAACATGTACTCAATTAAAATTGTATATAAGAAATATGTTATTGTATAAAACTTATTTGTGAATTGAATTCTTCATTTCGTTATAAATTGTTAAAATTGTATAACTTAAATTCATATGAATAATATTTTAAAATTTGTTGTCAATTACACTCTTTGTCTCTTTCAATCTTATTATTATTATTACGATTTTTATTATTTATTAGTATTATTACTTACTTAGTATTATAATTATTATTATTATTTTAATTTAAGCTACCAAAAAAATAATAATATTATTATTATTATTATTATTATTAAACGGGCCAACCCGCGGGTCGACCCGGCCCAACCCGGGTTGAACCCTAACGGGTTCACGGGTTGGGCGGGCCACCCAAACGAAACATCAACCCGGCCCGGATAAGAGTGCAACCCAGCCCGGACCGGCTAAGTGTACATGCCAACCCTTACGGATTGGGCCCAGCCCGGCCCACTCGACCCATTCGCCATCCCTAATGCAAGTAAGTCCTACTGTCCGACCAACCAAAAGGGTATTTTTTATTTTTATTTTCACAACTGATGTGAATTCTTGATGAAGAACAAGAATAATAATTATAATTTTGAAGGCTGGAGAAGATGTCAACTAGAATTTCGTTAACAAATCATTAATGAAACGATGGCAGGACTATCTTTATTTTAATAAAAAAAAAAAAAAACAGATGTCAACTAGAAAGAAGCTAGTGTACATCTGTGTGATCCATTCTTCGATTCTTAGAAGCAGGATGCATTAATTTCATGGAAACATTAAGTAACAACAACGGAACAACCTAATACTCCTAAGGCTAAAAGAGTATGTAGCATATGCAAGTTCATCACATGTCACGTCTCTCATCTATAATACTTAGGAAGCATTAGATACTTAGGAATTCTTTCATGGAACAAATTAATTCCCAAAAAAACACCCCTATTTGCATTCTGCATGAAACAAGACTAATCTCCCGGTTCGTGAACTGAACAAATTACTTGGTGGGTAAAGACATATCTAAATTGGGTTTCTCTCTCTAGAAGTTCAGGAGAGAGAAACTTCCTCCCCAAACCTTCCCCCTCAAAATTTAAAAATAAATAAATAAATAAATAAATCTTAACCAGAAAAACCCTAGATCTAGGTGTGTGGGGGCGGCGGCTAGGGTGCGCCGCCGCCGCCCGGGTGCTCCTACCCCGCCGTGCTACCCTCCTTCCCTCTTCTAACCGGTGCGCTGCCCCTCGTCGACGATCACGGTTCGACGAAGTCCAGCTCGCGGTTCATTCCCTCAGGTAGCGGAGTCCTCCCGCGATGGTGACGCGTGGATCTGGGGAAGGAGGCGAGAACACCGTGGTCGTGGCCGATGGCGAGATGCGCCGATGGCCCAGATCTAATAGAAATCTGGGCATAGAAATCAACATGGCGAGATGCGCCGATGGCCCCATTTTTGTTCCAGTTCTAATAGAAATCATTTCATTTGTTTCAACTCAATTTTGTGCAAATAATTATTTCAATTTCATTGTTCGTGTCTGCTCTGATTTGTCATTCTTCATTAAGAGTGGACTGATTCACCTCATCTATTTCTTTTTCCCTAATTACATTGAATGTTGACTCAATCTCCTGTTGGATCATACTCAAAACCCGCTACCCAATAACCCAAAACCCTACTATATAAACCTAATTAAACCTAAACCTAATCAACCCTACCCTAATCCTCCTGTTTTAACCTAAACCCTATTTTTCACAGCCGCCAAACTCTTCCCCTACCTCTCGTCATCTCCTTCTCCGCTCTCCACCTCCCGTCCTCTCCGACCACTACCCCATCGCCTCTTCCCCTCCGTCGCCTCGTCCAAGCCAGAAGCCCCAAACTTCCGCAGTTCTTCGCTCCCCTGCTTTTGAACCCAAAAACAGAGCGCATCGTCGTTCCCCATCGCCGCCGTCGTCGCTTCCCAACCGCAGCGTCGCCATCATCATCGCAGTCGTCACCGCCTCTCCATGGGTGTCGTAGTCACGCCGCCGGTCGCCGCCTGCCGCCGCCGCAGCTCTCTCTCTCCCTGTGTAACACCCCGCAAAATTCAAAATTACAATTTTGTCCTTGGGTGTTACGCACGTATATTTTTGTAATGTGTTTCACTACATATTTTGGATTCGTACTATTTATACATTTTCCGTATTGATTTCAGTCAACTAAAATATAATATTTCAATCTCTGGGATTTACGTGCTTTTTACGTGTATTGATGCGCGTGTTTTTACCACTACGTATAATATTTTCTATAGGTTTAAATTATTTATTTTTATGTATTTAAATCTATTTTATAAAACGAAAATTTATTTTTCCCCCTATTTTGATTAAAATGCATTTTTCGATTTTCTGCACGTACGGTGCACGTGCAAATTTTTATTCTCATTTTGCTACCCTCATTTTACTATTTTTAGCATGCATTAGTTTTATTTAGCCTTTCTTTTGATCCATGGACCTATAAACTAAAATGTAGCCCATTAGGAGAGGAGTCCACTAGATAATTAAATAAATTAATTAGTAATGAGCCCATGTAGCAAGCCCACTAGATAATTAAATAAATTAATTAGTAATGAGCCCATGTAGCAAGCCCACTATTAAAATCACATTTTTAGTTAAACATGTACTAATACATGACAAGTTACACATATTAGTACACATTTAGAGTTATAGAAATGTGTTCATATTTGTTTATGCATATGTGCATGCATACACAAATGTATTTGGACCATTTTTTGGGCAAGGGGAGGAGAAGAGTTGGTAGATTGAGTTAGTGGAGAGTGGGGAGATGAAGAGATGGAGGTTTTAGGAGTTAGGAAAGTGGAGAGTTGTAAAATAAATTTGAAGAGTTATTAGGGTGAGATTTTTGCACTTTAAACCCTCCCAAAACCCTATAAATAGAGCCCTACTTTCTTTGTCTCATGGCACCAAAAACATTATAGAAAGAAAGAAATAAGTGTAAGAAAAAGAAAGAGAGTAAGAAGAAGAAGTGTTCTCTTGCTTGGAGCTTTTGCTAGGAGGAGAAGAGGACTAGGAGGTGCTTGTGAAGCTAGGAGCAAGAAGGAACCATTCTCTTGTCGTTTTCAAGCTTCAATAAGGTGGGTGTTCTCCTACTTTCTAAATTTTTAGAATGTACATGCTAATAAAAGTGAATGAGTAGTTTTGATTAAATAGAATAACTATACTATGATTGTGGTGAGATTAATAGTGAATCATGCTATGTTGACAAATAGATTAACATTGTGTTAGTGGGTGATTTCATTATTCTCTAGTGTAGGATATGCATACAAAAAAGAGTAGTATAAGAAGATATTATAAGATAAAATTTATGCTAGTATATCATGTTTTGAATGAGGATGATTTTGTTGTGATATCATGCTAATTAAAAAGAAGAATTTCTTTATACCATGAATCATGTTAATGTGATTGCAATTTTTGTACTTGTTGAGTATGTGGGAATTTTAGTGATGAATATCATATGATAAACATGCTTTATGATTTATTGACTAAGAAAGAAGAAAGTAAAATTTTGTTATTATTGACATATGTATATTTTTATGGTTACATTTGGAAAATAATAATTTGTTCATGAAAGAGATTTTGTAAAATTCTTATGATTTGAGACTTGTTGGCATGTTATAAATTTCCAATTTGTATAAGAGAAATTAAACAATTTTTCTTTTCATTCAAGTTTTGAGAAATGCAAGTTTATGTGTAAATCGAAAAGAAGAGTTTAACTAAAGAATTATTACTATGAACAATGTTAGAATACCCGATATGTATGAGAAATTGTTAAAGAATGCTATATTTCGACATATGATTAGAGATATGATGAAAAAGAAAAGAGAAGGAAATAAATTCTTTTTTATGAAGTATGTTGACATATGTCAAAAATACAATTTTTGTATGAAAGGAATTTCTTTGAGACACCCATAATCGATAAAAAAAAAATATGTTTGATTCTTAACACAAATTTTTATTTGTAAGATGTGGGGCATAAACTAGTTTTTAGAAAAGCATGATTTTAATTTTCGAGTATGAAAAGAAGTGTAAATTTTGTAAAGAAAGGAAATTTTTTTTTTTTTTTAAATGAGATATATGCTAAAAATAAGTTTGGACTTGTTGATTACTATTTAAGATTTCCTTTTAGTCCAAAGAGAAGTTTATTCCAATATCCTAAAGGATTGGATTATTGGGTAAACAAGTTTTATTAAAAAGAAACAATTTCAGAAAATTGTGAACAAAAGTATATGAATACAACTTCTAAACAAAAAGCACACTAGGACTTACTGGTTAGTCAATGAGCCCCTCTTATAAGAGATCTTGGGTTCAAATCTTGATAGCCATCTTTTATTTTTTTGATTTGGTTTTAATAGAATAAGATGTTTTTTTTTTTGTATGAATAAATTCCTATTATGGTTATAAGACAAAATGGAAGCTATTAGAGATTGTTATGGAAATTTTATTGTCTATTTTAAGAAAGTAAAAATGAGACTTTAAAAAGGGGGCTTTTGATTAAAACTCATACTTTCTTCATATAAAATGAAGTAATAAATATTAAAGTTAATCATAACTTTATTGCATATTTTGAGGAAAATGAAATGGGAAATATTAAGATTGTTTTCTTGTATATTTTGAGATATAAAGAGAGATGAAATTGTGAGTATGAAACTTTGTAGTGAACAAAAACAAAGTATTATTTTTGTGAAATGATTTTTTTAAGAGAATTATACTTTGATTTTGTTTAAGAAATATTTTTAAGGGAATTGAGATATTGTGATAGTTTGAATTGGTTATAAAATTTCATGTGATGAAATTGTGTTCTTAAAAATGAAATCCTTTTTGCTTATAAAGACTATGAGTGAATAACTAGATTATGAATAGTGTAAAGACTAAGAAATGATTGCTTTATGAATAAGTGCTAATACAAGACATTAATCATTGTAAATAAGTAGAAGATGAAAATTATATAAGTTTAAGACATGATTAAGAAAGGGTGTGAATACCCATGTTTCTTGTACATGAAAGTTTATGATTTAGAGTTAGTACGACCTCGGTACCGGCATTATTGAAAGAAAGGATTTGAGAAATGATTTGGAGATATGGCCGTGGAGCTATCTCGTATTTGTTGACTAAGTCCGGTGGGAGGTAAGACTAATTCTTTGAATGGAAATTATTCATGTCTTGAATTTAAGAAAATTTGGGCACATAGGTGAAGATGTAGTAAACTTAGGGAAACGTAAGTGGGGTGCTCTATATAGTCGGCGGTGGACTCCAAGACTATAGACCCAGTTGGTGGACTGAGGTTGCCCTGTGGGAGACGGATTATTATATTTTAGTCCGGGACTATGAGGACGGGTCAGCGGTGGACTCCGGGATCTTGAGTAGTCGGACGGATGGATTTTTGTGTTTACCGTCTCCAATGTATATATATATATATACTGGGCTAGAGGGTCACATACGGGACGGTTCGTACGATGTGGAATCTGTTATAACAGCTGGCGGTGGACTCCAAGGCTGGGATTCACATTCGTGGAATAGTCTGAACTTTGTTTTGCTACCGGGTAGTTTTCATGGCGAGGGATCGAGCCCTGTATTGTGAAGAACGTAGGCGCTTGCCCTCGGACCTATGTAGTATGGGATGCATAGAATCTAAACAAGTGTGCATTAGTGCCATCCTAGTGTAGAATTGTGTGCATTAGGCATTAAGGCATGACATACACTTATATTTAGAATAATCACCCTGACACTTTACTTGTTCATTCAATCTTTTTGTGATTTGTTAAAGTATGAGATTGTTATACTATTCCCGGCATAGAGAGGATAGCCGTGTATAACATTTCGTCAGTTGTAAGTAACTGACGTGCCCACAGATTAATATGCAGGTAAAGGACTAATCATGGAGTTATAAAGTGGATATGCTGTTGCTGTTTAGAAGTTAAAGATGTTGCAAATGATGTTAAAGTTATACAAGTTGTATTTCATTGTTGTAATCTTTTATTCTTCCGCTGTGTAAAGGAACTCTGATGTATTGTGAATGAAAAGTTTTAAATTCCTTGTAAAATTGTACGAAGTGAAGTAAAGATCCTGTGAAATCCCGAGTTTATCCTTATTTGAAATTCGGGGTGTTACAGATGGTATCAGAGCATGCTTCACAAGTAGTACAAGTTTATAAGGAACGATAAAAAGTGACGATAAATTTGGGAACAAACCAAAAGAGTCCTTCTGTCAACCGGGTGTAAACAACCCTAAGCGACACGGTATTTAAGCGTCTTCGGACCACCGCTAGCTGGGAACCGACTCTTACGGCTAACCCAAGTAAATCCGAACTTGATAGACTAAAGATTTGTTTAGGAAAAGTAATAAGATCATTAACTATAGTTTAGAACCCGTGACACTTTAGTGAGTAGTTACAATATTATTCCTGCAGACACTAGAGTGTGAGTTTCAGTCTATAGAGATTTAAATGTAAGTGATTTACATTTGTGTTGCTCTATGCACTGATGTTTTCTCTTTCTTTTGGATGGCTGGAGTCGTGAATGAAGTTGTTATTGAACTTGAGTTCAATTTCATTCATGATGTTCTCTTCGTATACATTAATATGAGAGTGTATGCGAGCACATCTTCTCCTGGGTATCAGAGTGGCGCAGTGAAAGCGTGGTTGGCTTGGACGTGAACCCCTAGCTAGACTTGTAGACGTGTGTTGTATGATGTATTGTGTTGATCTTACATTTTTTTGAGTTGAGAAATACATGTGGCTTTCTGCTTTGATTCCCAATGCATCTGTATTTGTATCACACACTAATCTAGACTTATATTAGTCATTTATCATGCAACTTGTATATAAAAGAAATCCACACTTGCTACTATTCTTATCTTTATTTGCTGTTTCGACCCCGATAAAACCAAAATCTGAACTTGAGCCCTGAATATGAAATGTAGACCTAAGTGTCTAGTTACCGATAACATCCAGAATTTTTGAATTCCAAGTTATGGTCTAGGAGATATCACAGTTTTGCTGTTGCTGTGTCGGTAGTCGCAGATTCACAAAAACTGCTACACCTTTTTAGTTTACAATTATTTTAACTATGCTACCAGTAAGTAATGACTTGAAACTTTACATGCTGATATTGGACACCCTAGAGAACATTCTCTAATTTTCTCAGAATTAATTAATGATGTTTCAACCCTGTTTCATATGTATAAACTCAGTTTTACAAATTCTGGCTGAATACAAATGTTGTATAGTTTGCTGTTTTGACACATATTATCACAACTTTTATGTACCTTAATTATATGCGTTGGAACCGAGTAGGAGTCTAGTTTCTAGACCTTCTGACGGATCTACATTTGGTATCTTGTAACAACGGAAATCGCAGTTTTGGCACAGCAACGTCATGCTGTCCAGATTTGGAATTCTAGTTGTTCTTGATACTTTGAGTTGTTTTGACCCTCGAACATGTACCCTACCTACCCTAGACTTGTTCCATGTTCTTGATTATGTTTGCTTGACTTGTTTCGCACACTTTCATGCTTGATTGATGATAATAATAAATAATAAGCCGGGATTTAAGGGAAAGACCATAGTAGTGGACAATATAGGTAAGTGTGCTCGGAAGGGGGCCCGTGTTTCTCAATACTTGGTATATGAAGTTGTTGTATCTTGATGGATTCATTGAGCCATTACTTGGCTCATGAACTTGTTGGATTTTTGAACCGACTTTGTGGTTCTTGAACTTGTTTGTGGATTCACGGACTTGTTTCATGAACTTGTTATTAATTTTCCGATTCATGAACCATGCTTACTTGATACTTGATATCTGAGTACACCGCCCTATAAAATTCACCACTAGGCCTAAACGAAATTGTATTGACTGTAGCAACCATGTGATAAAAGAATGGCACATGAAGTGCTACCTAGATAGTAATAACTACAAGACTTGACACATGATAATTGAACATGACGCATGCTTACTTGATACTTGATGACATGATACATGAGACTTAATACTTGAGCATAATACTTTACACTTGTTACTTGATACTTGTACTTGACAACTTGACACATTAGACTTGTTACTTGTTACTCGACACTTGTACGTTATACTTATTACTTGATACTTGATACCATTACATGTTCACTAGCCACTTGTTTTACTAATAGTACTTGTTACCCAACCTTGTCACTTGAGTTGTCTTTCTTACTAGCTAGTTTCTTGAATCCCCACTACTTGTTGCATCTCTATTACATTCTTGATTCCAAATCTTGTTCCATATTCTTGTACTTATTTTACTATTTGCGGCCCTAACTTGCACTAAGGGCATTTATCTTGTTTTTCTTATTTTTTTTCCTTTTTATATTTATATACACAGATTTTGGAGACGAATTGCCTGCTGGAATTGGTGAGCAGACATTGTAGGCTTCGCTTGGAAAAAGGACTTGCTTAAAATATTTGTTTTCTTTAAGTTATTTATTTCTTTTGCTACTTGAAACTTGTAACGGATTTATGTTACCGAGTTTTATCTTTTGATCCCGATTTGAAAACTATTGGGATATTATTATTTTGTTTCAATCGTTTTCTATTGTTTAATAAATTATTCATAAATGCGTGGTTGTGTACATTTTGTTATATTTTTGTTATGATGCTGAGTCGATCCTACAGCTCATGAATGATGAAAATCATTCGCTGGGTTTTGTCACGCGCTCGTATTCTGTGTTTTTTGGGAACGGGGTGTGACACTCCCCTCCCCTCCATTCCCCTCCAACCAAACAGACCCTAAATATGGTACTACTAAAGTAAAATAAAATAAGCATCAAATGAGAGTGGATGTCACGCTCCGCTTCCCAAAATACGAGAATACGAGCACGTGACATGGCCCAACGAATGATTTTATCATCATCCATGAGCTATACCGGTCTTAACTCAACAACATGAAATGAAATAATCACAACCACGCAGATAAATATAATCACATAAACAAAATAAAATCCAATAACCAAATCTGGGACACAAGAACTTACCAAATAGTTCGAGAATATGAAATGCAGTAACAGTTCGACGAGTTCTTTTCAGTTACCCATCATTGTACCTGTATAACATAACTCAAAAGAAAGGGGAAGAGAATCCCCTTAGAGCAAGCTTCGGGCGACCAGTAGTAGGAAGCAGTAAAATAGGAAATAAAGGACTATATAACAAGAACAGAAATTGGAACGTTATTGGAGTCAATAAATGATAAACGGTAACAAAATCAAAAGTTGATAATCAATAATTCAGAATCAGGAATCAATGTTTAATAACTAGTATTCAGTATTAGTGTCAATGTTCAATGTTCATCTATGTCTATAAGTTTTTTATCATTCCTAACTAATGCACATACTACAACATCCCATACTACAGGTTCCATGCATACAATCAATTTCGTTTAGACTAAGATGGTAGATTCTATAGATCATGTATTCAGCACAATATAACATTTCAATAATAATCACTGGCTATTGAGCAATTTCTTGCAAATAACGATAACACTGGCCATTTGCAATTTCTTGCATAATGACGATAACACTAGCTATTTGCAATTTCTTGCAAGATGACGATAACACTGGCCATTTGCAATTTCTTACAAAATGACGGTTACGATAATTTGGGAAACACGGGCCCCACTTCCCGAGTACAGCCACTGTGTCATCAACTACCCTAGTCAACCCTTAACCCCGGTTTGTTTAACATTCTTTTATTAACAATCATTTATGAACACGCATGTGATTAATGTGGACGATGACATCAATACTCATGCAACAGGTACAATTAATGAGACTCGTAGTACTAGTACAATTCCAAGATGATGTCAAGACTATACAATACATGAAATATACATTGTCCAATTCAATAAATATAGAAAATCACGGTTTATATGCAAAACATAACAATATATGGCCTAAGTGTACTACGATTTATTTGTGCAAGATTTTAAGTTTTCGTGTCAGGAACCGGGTCAAAACCTCAGTACAAAATCAAGCAAATGACGAGGCAGTATATGTAAATGTTCACTAGTACAATAAATTTACGATTTGGGATTGAAGTCAACAATAATAGCACGATGAAAAGACAATGAATCAATAATATGGTACAATAAATAAACAATGGAGTTCAATGAGATATGATATTCAATTTGATTACTACTTGCCAGATTTCAAGGAGTGTTTTCTTGAACTAGAAACAATAAAAATAAGTTCAAGAGACGTTTGCCTATTAGGAAACGATTCTGAATATTAAAAGAATAACGGGATTAGGATCCCGGGCGACGATCCAAAACATGGATGAGACACGTGAAGAACAGCAAACAACAAACACAAGACAGCAACCAACAACAGATCCAAGACCAGGATCCCCAATAGCAAACACAGCAAACTCCATTAGCAGATCCCCCACTCAACCAAACAGCAAACGTCAAGATGGGATCGTCTACTCGACAACAGCAAACACATCACAATACCCAATCACCTTCTTCCAAACACCAAACAGCCAATAGGATCCCCTATACCAGCACAGCAAACACCAAACACAACCTCCCTCCTCTACACAAACACCAAACAGGGATCCCCTATACTCCAACCAGAAAACAGCGATCAACTCCCCCTTCTTCCCCACAGCGGTCGACAGAGAGAGAGAGGAAGAGAAAGCGGAAAGGGAACGACAGGGCGGCGCTAGCGGAGACGGGACGGTCGCGGCGTCGAGCGGAACAGAGGGACGGCGCCGACGGCGGAGCGCTGGCGGTCGGGAAGCAACGTAGCGGCGAGAGCTCGAGCAGAGCTCTGTTTCTCGACGAAACAGAGGTGGAAACGGTGAGGGCTGTAATACCCTAAACTTTCTTTCTAATAAAAATATTATTTTTCACGTGTTGTGCACGTGCAAACTTTATGTGTATATTTATTTATTTATTTTTATATATAAAATTTTATTTTTAGTGTGAACAATTATTTTTCCTTTCCTTTATTTTTCTAAAAGTCTATTTCTAAAGCCTAAAATAATATTTTATTTGTTTGAGCCCACTTTAATAAATTATTAATTTTTTGTCTTGGCCCACAAGCCTAAGCCCACAAATTTAATTAATCAATTAAATGGCCACACTTGTCATGTAGACACAAATTGTGAACATTTTGATTAATTAAAATTGTACAAACTTCTGCATAGGGGGCTAGGTGGCATGTGCCTGCACGTAGTGTGCAAAGCACACTAGTGATGGCCGGATTTGGGTTGGAAGATGGGGAGTGTGGGTGAGTGTGCATGGGTGGTTACTCGGTGTGTAGGTAGTTGCTACAACTTCCTCTCCTATCCTAGCCCTCCATTCGACAACTATCCAACAAATCCTAGCCCTCCAATCTATTCTAAAATTAGTATAAATACCCCTCCTATCTATTTGTATTTTACACTAGTAATCTATTGAAAGAAGAGAACATCATATAGGAGATAATTATTAGTGTGAGTGAGTGTATGTGTGTACCCTATTGGAGGCCGACCACTCTTTTCCCATCTTGGAGCTCTCGGTTCTGTGGCAAGGAAGCAAGGAGAAGGATCGTTGCATCGCTATCGAGGAGGAGAAGGCACTCTCTCGCATTCTAGGAGGCTCTAGAAGATTTTTTTATTTGGTTTTTCTTCAAAAGGTGGGTATTTCTCATGACTTCTAGAGTAGAAATCATGCTAGGAAATGAAATTGAATTGTTATTATAAGCTACTAGTTGAAATGAAATGCATGCTCGCCTAATTAGAAGAGAATTGATAATTAGCAAATGTGCTCGGTTTGATTACTAGATTTATTGACTATGGGTAAAAGTATATGTTTCTCATTGTTATAAACATTAGAATACATGTTGATTGTGTTTAAATTGCAATTGTGTGAAATTTATTAGTAAGAAATTGAACTATGCTTATTGATTAAAAATGCTAAAGTAGAATAATGTGTTAAAGATGAATTGATGGAAATGATTGTTAATAGATGTGATGAAATTCTCGATTGATGAAAATGTAGTTTTATTCTAGACATTTTTTTGTTTTCAAAAAGAGAAGAAAAAGAACTAAAAACATTTTTTTTGAAATTGAAAACCAGTAGCACAGTCGACCGACTATTGAAACAGTCGACTGCCTTCTTCATTTATTTTTTTTTGAGTTTAGAAATTATCGCAGAACAGCCGACTGGTCATATGTGACAGTCGACTACTCTGATTATGTATTTTGAGACTTGAAAAACCCCGTAGCACAGCCGACTGGCTATATGTAACAGTCGACTGTCCTGGTCATTTTGATTTCGAGTTTAAAAACATCGCAGAACAGCCGACTGATCACATTAAAAAGTCGACTACCCTGACTTTCTTATTTTCGAAATTTTGCATTATTACGGAACAGCCGACTGACCATATTCGACAGTCGACTTCCCCGAATTTCAATTAATATCTGTTTTGTGAGATAATTCCTATGACTTGTGGCCTAGTATAAATGAGAGTTGGAGACTGTTTTTACAAGGGGGAACTTATTTTGATTATTAACTTTCTTTTATAAAGGAAATTGAAGGGTTTGTTTAAGAAGTTTAGAATGAAATTTTGGTAATGATAAATTTGAAAGGTGTGAATTTGTGAAACCAATTGAAAATGTGAACTGTGGAATTGGTATGGATGGAAATAGAATTATGTGAGCTTATAAATTAGTGAATGTAACGTGTTAGAAGAATTTCAGTTTTCAATTATCTGTGCACTGAATTATTGATTGTGATGAATTATGAAAGATGTGAATACATGAATACTATGCTTTTGAAACATGAATTGTGATTAATCATGAAAAGGTCTTATGAGTATGACATTATAATTATGAGTTGAAATTGAGAATTGGGATATAGCCAAGCCTTATACCGGAAATGAAAGAATTATGAAATGATATTTTGAAATGAGAAGACCAAGGTTTGGTCATGTAAAATTAAATGAATAAGACCAGTATAGTAGGAGTGTTGTGTTCTAAGAGATTGATTTTATTCATGATTCAATTAAACTAAGGATTAGATACATAGTGAAGATGTGATAAAAATAAGAGAAAAACATTGAGCATGAGGGCCATTGGATTGGCGGCGTGAGAGTATTCACAGGCTGTCTTCACGATGCGTCGTGACATGACATGGATACTGCTCCAGAGTACCGTTCCGGTGGCGACGCTCGTGGGATGTTTGGTAACTGCGGGTGGTGTCATGTCTCATGACGGAGGCTAAATTTTCCACAGGCTATCTTCACGATGCGTCGTGACATGACGTGGGATTCCCCTCTAGGCTGTCTGGACATGAGCTCGTAACTCATAGAACATCTAGGATACTTACCGTAGTTACAGTAGTAGATTAAGTCATGGCGAGGGATTGAACCCTACAAGATGAAGAACGATTAAGGGCTTGCCCTCGGACCTATGTAGTATGGGATGCATAGAATCCGAACAAGTGCGCATTAGTGTCATATAACATAATAATTGCATTAAGCACTAAGTGCACATTCACAACACGACATCAATAGGATAGTCCCTTTTAGCTTTGATTGTGACAAGTTTGTGGTTTGTTAAGAAATGAGAATCGTTATATTGTTTCCGGCATAGAGAGGATGACCGTGTATAATATTTCGTCAGTTGAATGAACTGACACGCCCACAGTTTTATATGCAGGATAAAGATGTTTGACAATTGAAGTATACATGCTACGTAAGATTGATTTAAATGTTGTTTCATGTAATTTATTGTAATATTGCTTCCGCTGTGATAATGTACAAGTGTAATGTAACTCTGATAAAAGAAAATTTTTTATTTCCTTGTAAAATTGTACGAAAGAAGTGTAAAGATCATGTGGAACTCGAATTCAGTTGTATTTTGGAATTCGGGGTATTACAAGGGCGATCGGGGCTTAGGTGAGGAGAGGGGAGGAGGTTCGGAGCTTCGAGTATCCGCTGGCTATGGAGACTGCGGAGTGCAGCAGCAGCGGCGGGGGTTAATGGCGAAGTCGACAATGGAGGGGTTTGAGCGGGAAATAGGCGACGACGTGGATGGGGAAGACGATGGCCAGGGTGCGACGGGGGCTGCGAGGCGGCGCAGTCGAGCGGATGGCTCGACGGGATGGTGGTCGGTGGCTCGCGAGGTGGAGCGCGAGGAGGAAGAGGTTGAAGGCGAGCTCTCTGTTGGGTTTTCTGTTGGTTTCGGGAGACAGAGGGGGAGATAGAGTAAGGGGAAGGGGGTTATTTAAAATAATGATGATATAATAATGGGGGAGAGATTATAGGGATGATTATTAGGGACTCAATTTGGGGGGGGGGGGGGGGTTACGGTGATGATTAGGAGAGATTGTGGGGATTGGCTGGTCAATAACAGATCAGAGGGAGGAGATCTGGACTGGTTGTTAGGGAGATATTGGGTTGTGGGTTTAGGCTACAAGATCTAATAGGATGCGGGTTTGGATTTAGGGTAGATAATAGTATGGGCTTGGAAATGGATTGGGCTAACAAAAGATAACAATGATAGTAATAATATTAATAACAATAATACAATAAATTGCAACAGAAGGCCCACAACAAGTCCAAGATCCAAAATGCATTAAAATAGAAAAGAGAACACTACAAAATATAAGGAAAATCCGTACAACCGGAAACAGGGGTTACAGTGGATGACCAAAACCTATTACCCTCTCCTCCTATCCCCCTAAATTAGGAGTTTTTTGCCTTCACAGGACACTTTTTTAAAATATTTCTGTTTAAGGGCCAGTTTTCCAACTATTAGCGCTTGTGGGCTACTCCGTGTCACATCAGCAACAGCCGCTATTCCCAATAGCGGCTTCTTCATTTTCGAGGTCGTTAATGAGCATAGTGGCCTATCTTTTAAACTTTTTTTGAATTTTTTATTTGTTGTCGTTATTCCCACTAACGACCTTCGTATATATGAGGTCGCAGATGGGATTAGCGTCCTCAAATGAATGTATTAAGACACTTAGCGATTTCTAGACAGTTTTTGTTCTGTTTGGAAGAAAAAAATTTAAAACTATGGTCACTATTGGGCATAGCGACCTTAGTATATATGAAGTTGCTAATGGGATTAGCGACCTCAAATGACTGTATTGAGACACTTAGCAATTTCTAGAGAGCTTTTGCTCTCTTGGAAGAATTTTTTTTTAAAACTGAGGTCGCTATTGCGAATAATGACCGAAGCATACTAAAGTCGTTATTTCCAATAGCGACCTCAGTTTTAAATTTTTTTCCCAAAAGAACAAAAGCTGTCTAGATATCACTAAGTGTCTAAATACATTCATTTGAGCAGCGACCTCATATATACTAAGATCGCTAGTGGGAATAGTGATAACAAACAAAAAATTCACAAAAATTTAAAACATAGGACGCTATTTTCATAAGAGACCTCGAAAATGAAGATGCCACAATTGAAAATAGCGGCCGCTGCTGACGTTGCGCAGAGTAACCTTTAAATGCTAATTGTTGAAAACTGGCTTTTAAATGCAAATATTTTCAAAAAGTGGCCTATGAAGGCAAAAAAAATCCTAATTCAGACATCAATATTACTCTGTAGAATACATCAAATCTCAGATTGGTGGTGGAGCCGAGTAGTAGTAGTCTATATCACAACCCCCCCCCCCCCCCCCCCCCCCCCCCCCCCACTTTAAATTGGACTAGTATAATGCACGTGCGATGCACGTCTATAAAAAAGTTTAGCCATTAAATTAAATGAATTTGTATATTTTGATTTGACGTGCATGACACAGAAATGTTTAGTGGATGTAGTTTGCATGTATATTACACAGGTTTGCTCAGTTACAAAATTAGGATTTGTTTGTTTACAACCCCAACTCTCCCATTAAAATAGTAGAGATAAACCCCTATAGACTGGCTAAAGAAGTAATCTGGTCCATCTACAATCAAATATGTACGCATTTTTGCCCCTCTAACTTCTTCATTTTGATTGTCCCCAGGCACCCCCACTTAATTTCAAAAATAAATAAAGCAATAAAAATCTTTTAAAATCACTAAAATTCACAAAGCACTGTTCTTATCTTAAACCCACCAAACACCAATCCGCACATACCAACATACCAACCAGATAGAAAGGGAATGAAAAGGCAAGCAATGGCAGTTGAGGGAGGAATTGATGGTTACAGCATCTGTAGTTCGTGGTCTATTTTCGCATTTTTTCCAAAAAATTGAGAAATAACCCGCTGCAGTGGTTGGCCAATTTAGATTTTTGATGAACAGGAGACTACCAAATATAACAGAAGATATGGAATTTTAAAAAATATAGCAAACGGAAGATGGTTTGTTGTCTTCGCATCGGATGGAAATAAGAAAAAAAACCGGCGGAGAAATTTTTTTATTGTTCTGAACATATCGGACGAAAATAAATTTTCCGTCAGAAAAAAAAACAATTTAATTAAATCGATGGACGGGAATAGATTTTCCGTCCGATCGAAAAATTAAATGCAAAAAACGCCCCTCATTTCTTGGACAGTAGATTGTTTCCCGTCCCTGGGATTTTTGATTTTTTTTTCCAAAAAAATGGATGGACGGGAATTCTTTTCCCGTCTGTTCAAATATTTTATAACTTTTTTTTTACTTCAGACGAATTTTTCGAATATCCCTTTTTGTGGCAATTAACGACTGCAGCACAGAGCCAATTTTTCCATTTCTATTTGCCAAATACCAAAAATTTGGGTCAAGACGACTACAGATGCTCTTCGTGGTCCAAAGGGATCGGAGTTGGGGCATTGCTGAAGAACCTAATCGGGAGAGGAATTGATCGTTAGTTGATATGGGTAAAATCTAAATCACATCATCCCAGCACGCATGTTAAAGCTTCTTAATGGCAAAACAGAAATTTTACAGTAACTACAGGCCGCCTACAAGAAAAATATGGGCCACACAGTCCTATCAACTCAACGTGGCCTACAATTACGGCCAACTTATGGCCCAAGTAAAAGGGATTTTCATGTAATTAAGCCTGCAAATCAATTCTCTTATCTTAAACATGATTATTAACTAATATCATATCCTTTAACCATGACAATTTGCAGTTTAAACTCAAAAACGATTCTTTTTCAAGTCTATCTTGTAAGATTAACTCCTAACTTATAAATACTCTTCACTATCAATTAATCAGAGCTAATCAATCTTCTGCCACTAAAACCTTAATCTTCTTTGAGTTATTGACTTGAGCGTCAGAGAGTCTTTCGTCGGGGCCAACCTCGGTGTTTAGACTTTGAGCAAGTTCGTCAACAACCTTTCAGCCGTCTAGTCCCGATCCAAGCACTCTCAACGGTTTAGACTCAGATGCTCAGCACAATTCAGATGTAATTGGCAATCCAGATTGGAAAGTATTTTTTAACTTGATATGTTCCATATATTTTTTGTAATATTTTTTTTACTTTAGTTTGTTCAATGTATTGGATGCACAAAATGAGCATAGAGAAGAGGATCACCGTAGAGATAATTATAGTGACTAATCATTCATTATTGTATCATTACTGTTCCAACATTTGATTCATGAGGTACAAATATGGCATAATGCTGATTATACATTATTCAAGTGTCCAAAGAATCTTCATCACTTGGGCTGATTTTAGACCTCATCCATGTTTTAGCTATAGATGACATGCTTATTGGTGAACTAATCATGTCTTTCTTTTCACCATTAACTGAAATGAAATTTTTTGTCTACACAATTTTGCACATGAAATGAATAAATGTACACATTTGTAACATCAATCTGATTAAACAAGTTATCAAGCAGAAAGCTGAGCCAGAATAGCTTTGAGTAGGCCATCGGACAACTTCATACAAAACATCCATCTGATTAAATAACCAAATTGCGAAACTGAAGCACTAACATTAAATGAAAGAAAAGAATGTAAGCTGGAATTCTCATTCCTCCAATAAATAATCATCAAAATACAGCTTGCATAGCTTGCATACCATGTGTATGGAAACAAATTTATGAAAATACCCACCTCCACATATAAAGATTAAAGCATCATATAACTAGCTTGATAATTTCCAAAACAGAACAAAAATTACAAATGAGATTGATGCTCATTAAGCACATTCGAGCAATCTTCTTTTAATCCATTCTCAAGGTTTGAGAGCTAACGCAATACCCACCTTTGTAGGTGAACTAACAACCTTGGGGTCATACTCAGCTGAAAGAGTTGCCAGAGATTTGGGCCGCCATTCTTTCTGACAGAGAACGCCGACTTTCCCATTATTGCTGAACCGTGTTTTCACCAATGTCGAAGGGTTGAGGAGGTGAGAGCTTCCAATGGTGAAGCCGTTCTCGTAAGTGTTGAACCTGTGAACCATTTCGGCAGCTACTGTGTGCCCACTGATGGGATTCACCAAGTGGATATAAGAAGCTTTCAGGGTTTCTCCCCTGTCAGTCCTGAATAACAGGTTGGGGGGGAAATGGGAAATAATTAATGGAAAAATAAGAGAAACATATTTACTGAAGGACAATAAAAACATCCCGTGAAATTAAGGTGGTAAAATTTATAGTGAAAAAGGTAGAGAAAACAGATTTATATGTTCTGTGAAGGGATTTTTTTCCTCCTCTTTGACCAAGACTTAGAAATAACTTCGGTGATAATAGACACATAATAGTAAAAAATAATTAAAATAAAATAAAATACATACAGCAGGTTGTACTGATCCAATAAAAAAAGCCTCCTTTGCAGTTAATCTCATGAAGGCAAATTATCATGAATATATGAGCTGGTATGTGTCCACCAGTTGAGCATTATAAGTGGATTCTGATAATTATAACTGGATACTAATAACTGGAGGTATGTAGAGGTCTCTAACATACTTAGATACCTCTATGTAGTTTAACTTTTGTTTGTTTGATATCCTTTTTGGAGTTTAGATACTCTCTAACCTCCTACCTCCACCAAAAGATTAATGCAGATATCGACCCAAAAATGTTTGAATAGACAAATTACTCTAAGAGTTATTATACATTAACATATACAAATATGAATCAACGTATCAAACCAAAGATCCTTACAAAGACGAGATTAGTTTAAGCCTTTACGGGCACAAACATTTAAGATAAGGGAATATGAGCAAGAATATGATCCAATCCAGCATTAGCTAGAATTGTTATTACTAGCCACAATGTATAATAGTATCAAGATCCCGGCCTACATTGGAAGCTCAAAGTCAGTAAGTTAATGGGGATGGCATAAGACAAGAAGTGCCACGTTCGCATGCATGCAACCGAGGTGGAGGACCAAAAGTAGTTACTTCTAAGTTCTAATTCTAGATAGATTACCTAATGCATATATATACAACTAAGTAGGTTATTAGTTTAGAGTTTCTAACTTGCAATTTTACAAAAATTGTACACTCCACAAAGCCATCTCTATATGTAGATGTGTGCACATACTTGTGTGTGTATGTGTGGTGTTACGTGTATACCGAGGTAATGCTATATGTATATATAGAACTTACATTTACATTTCAGATTTTAAAAAAATATTCAGCAATGCCTTAGGTATGAATGCAGACATGCATTAAATTTGATATAGAAGTGTCGTTCCAAACAAGGATTGGTGGCGATACACTTGCAACATGCCAGTAGAGAACTCTCAGTATAAAACTTGACCACAAACACAAGGTCAGAAATCATCAATAAAAGAAAACATAGATTTCATATGCAATCAGAAAGCAACAATAAAAGCAAAACATAAATCACCAAATATAATGAAACACAACTACTTACAGCATAAGAGCAGCAGAGAAGTCAGGCTTATTGAAGCCAATCGCAGCATTGTATTTTGTGAAAGATGCAGATGCGCTATCAAACCCAATTTCACCACCAATGCTAAATTCCTTGGTGCCAACTGCTGCTGAGAACTCCAGCAAAGGGGCAGGAGTCAAATGAATGCTAGAGCTAACAGCTGCATGATCATTAAGGTAGTGCGCATCAAGCTGGGAGATAAAGTATGGACAAGTATCAGAATTTTATGTCAATCATAATTAAGAGTAAATTTTAAAAGTATCTATAACAATGAAAGCTCCAAAGCTCGTAAAGATATATTCAAACTAGTGTCCATCAGATTAATTTACTCACAATGAGCACAAGCTGAAGTCTGTGTTGTGTTGTTCACAAAGACCCTAAGCTTACATGATTGTAAAAGGAACAATTCCCAAAGTAACGAAGATGGAGAAAAGTTCAAAGCATCTAGAATCAGCATGACAAAATTAAAAAATAGAATGTACTTCAGAAAAAGTATGTGAAGGGATACAATACTGTTCATGTTGATGAGAAAGAACGGACTTATAAATCATCATTTTAACTATTCAATATCAATTGTGAATCATCATGACGATACTAAGGAGAATATTGTCAGGGTCATCAAAGATGTTAAGGTGGAGACTGGAGAGTGTAATGCAACTGTGGTATAGTGCATCAACTGGATGATGGCTCAAAATGATGGCAATCAAGAAACATGTATAGAAATGGACGGTGGTGCACGTAGATGTGTGCAACAAGAATATTATGTGTGGAATCATAAACTTCGTACAACATAGATCAGCTAAGTCAATTCCCCAAAAGCACTTCCTGTCGTATTTTTGCAACCAAAAGATAGATGCATAATCATATGTGCATTGCACATTACCACCTATTAATATGATCTACAAAAATCAACCCAAGAGCTGATGGTTGTGACACTAAGTAAGTCACGTTACAGATCAACATAAATTTTCGTCAGCATTCCAACTTGTGCAGCTCTTTGATGTCATAGATATTACAGTATCTAACAAAGGTCAGCATAGGAGAATAGATAAAGCAGCAAAAGACACTTAAATGAAACATTGATACATACATTTGCTACTTAAAATAAACAGCAGTATTATAGCATAATAGAACATATGAAGTAGAGGCTAAAGCTACTAGGCGATCTAGTTACCCGAAAAGTTAAGATAAATAACTACCTTTCCAGACTTATGATCAGGTACTTTAAAACTAAACGAAGTTTTCATGCCAGTGAGAATTTCATCTACAGCAACTGTTGTTGATACCTGTAACAAATGAAAGAAAGCTCTTTAGCAAAAAGACAAGAAACACAAATAAACAGCTACTGCATGTATTTCTCAAACACGTTGATACCAATCACCAATGTTAACTGAATAAGGAAACAGATGAAACGTGTCAATTGTTCAAAAGTCAAGTGCCCGACATGGACTTTTTTGAGAAAAAACAGTAAGGTGCCTGAGTGCTATGGTGTCTGACATGACAAATTATAGAAAAGATCCTTAGAACGTACACTTATTGTCTGTGTGGGTATGTATTCGCACTACTCTTTTGCTTAGCAGTAAGTTTAATGGCCAATTAAGCAAGGATGCTGGATGCTTTTATTTGAAAGTAGTGTTATGTTGGACACATGCAGGTGGCATGTCTCCAACAAGAAACTTTGTCTGTTATGTATCATTTCAAAACCATCCTGTGTGTTCGTGTTGCATTGCATTATGTCCATGTCTGCGTGTTTATGCTTCTTCAATAGTGGGATTAAATAATAATAATAATAATAACAACTCTCCAGATTCCTTAACACTTGTTGATTTAATAGACTATCTTACATTAGAATTGGTATCAACTTTGACGTCAACTGTAGCTTTCCCACTTCTGTACTGTGCTGCTATATCACCAAAAAATAGTTCATCCAACTTTACACCGGTGGTTGTAATCCCCTGCAAACCATATATAAGTTTTACATATGTGAACAGAAGTAGTGATAAACAAAAAATAACTTTATGAGCTAATAAGTAGTTATTCCAATCACTAAGACCAAACAAAAATGCAAGATAGATAAAATTTCAATTAGGTACATGATTTATATTTATGAAGATGAGAATAGCTTTAAGTTAATAGTTGAGGAGAAGTTCAACGTATTTTAGTAAGCATACATATGATATGTATATGTGTTGCACACAAAAAAAACCATCGAAGTCACATCAAGTGTGATATTTATGATGAAGATAAATCCATTCTAATAACTAATTATACAAATTAAGGCCAGCCACAAAAGTTAAAAAAGTTTTGGTATATAGCAAGATTTCATATTTAGGTTATTACATACGCTGATGTACTGGAGAAGTTTTATAGATGGCATCTATATAATGTTTCTCGAATAGGAATATACTACTTCAACGAAAGAAACATATCTTGGGCTGAAAGGAAGTACAACTATTGATTTACAAATTATAGTAAATCCACCACAAAATTTATCCAGTGAGTAGGAAAGCATAGAAATATATATGGAACTTAAGTTTGCCTAAGTCTGGAACCCTGGATCAGAAATCATCCTGTAGATGTACATGTACCTGCCTAATCACAGGGTACATGTGACTAAGCACCCGAAAACCTTCACACATGAAGTGTGACAAATAAATAGTGAGATATTACAAATGGTTTGAGAATTCATTCAGGCATTGTATGGACAAAAACATCATCAACATTGTTTGCAATCCAGAGCAATAAACATTCATTAAGAGAAGAAAACATGGAGATGATAACCACAATTGTACTGGAAAGTAATGCTGAAACTGAAATAACACAAATACTTGAAAACACCTGATTTGTCTGGACTCAGGATATACAATATAAAAACAAACTTAGCCAAAACAAGAAAATTTCAGCCTGAATATAAGAAATCAGGTGAAACATCCTGACACAGAGCCGCTTTGAGAATATATTTCCAACTGTGTCGTCCACCTAACAAGTATGTATAGAACGTGTCAATATAAACCTAATTCAATGAAGATCACGGTGATGAGAATCCGACCTGACGCTTATTTCTTAGTCTCTTTGGGTGAACACATACCAAATATATTAATTTGGGTGAACAATGGGTCACTTTTTTTTCGCAAGAAATACCATATGGTGATGACAATACCTAATATATCCAGTGTCTTAATTTGGACGAACAATAAGTAACTTTTTTTTCAGTCCTTCTTCACCTAAATCTGAAAACAACTTTACCCTCTTTTTTATAGAAGAAAATCAGGAAAAACAACCTGATGCTGTAAGAAAATAATTTCGAAAACTAGCAGTCTACTGACAGCTTTCAGAACTAATTTCCAGCTCTGTCGTCCACCAAAGAAGGATATCTATATCCTATCAATCTAGTTTAACAAATATCAGATATGACGATGGCAAATCCACTTCGGGCCCAAGTATACGTGACATCCACTTCGGGCCCAAGTATACCTTATTTATGCAGTGTTGTAATTTGTGTCGACACTCAACAATAACTCACTTATTTCCTGATCATTCTCGCCTAAATCTAAAAATTAACCAAAACTCAAAAAAAAAATACTAATGATGTAAAATAAAGAACATGAACAATCACTATACTCGTCGAAATCGAACAAATTTGATTCTCACCAGTCCATTGCTTAATGTACTGAAAGTAAACTTATCATTGAAGTTATAATCTCTTGTCAAAAGATCTGCACATAAACAGAACCCATTACTAAACCAAACCAACTGAATTCCAATCCACATTTCTTCACAAAAATTACACCAAATCAAACGAACCCTTCGCTTTCTTCCCAAAATCCGAGAATGGAGCCGGCCCGTTCCCCATTTCTAAACCCTAGAAAAACACATAACATAAAATAACCATTACTTAGTTGGAAACGGGATTGTTGCGGGTGAAGAGATGGGAGGAGGATCAAATAAGGACCCGTACCCGAAATAGAAAGGCCGCCGGAATCTGACGTGGCAGCGGCGGCGATCGGATAAGACGGCGGTGGCAAAACCCTAGGAGAGAGATAGAGGGTTTTAGGTTTGAATTTGGGGTTTTGGGAGAACGAGAGAGAAGAGACGCGTTCTAATTGTATTCTTTACGTTACTAGTTTCCTTATTATTATTATTATTATTTAAAGTATTTATTTTGTTGAGATAAATAGAAATTGATTCCGTGGCCGTTTGGGTTGCCATTTTTATATTTGGCAATCCAAATGGCAAAAAACTTTCTACGAGTTTTGTGGCCAAATTTGATAATTCTAATTTTTTTTTTTTATTTGACAAACCAAATGACATTGTTAAATGTCTTATCAATATACTTTTTTTCTCTTTTTTGCCTAAATTTGAATATATTTATGGATACATAAACATAATAGTGCATTTGAATATATATTTGCCTAGATTTGAATATATATATATATATATATATATATATATATATATATATATATAGGTGGCCCTTCGGTTGAGAACTAATTTGGTGAGAACTCCGTGAGAACTCAAGGAGTATACCCCCCATGAAAAATCCGAACCGGCCATCTTGTTCTACACGCCTTAGATAGCATAACATAAAGAAATCACGTAATTTGAAGTTCATTTTTCCATGATTTACATCATCGCAAAATTGTATGGCTGGAAATTCTACTCCATTTGATGGATAAGCAAACGAATTTCAAATTATTTGAATTCTTTATGTTATGCTATCTAAGGCATGTAGAACGAGATGGTCGGTTCGGATTTTTCATGGGGGGTCTACTTCATGAGTTCTCACGGAGTTCTCACCTAAATTAGTTCTCAACCGAAGGGCTCCCTATATATATATATATATATATATATATATATATATATATGTGGAAAGTTTCAGTTGTGCACTCACCTGGTGCACACGACGCTTGTGCACTAGATCTTTGGGCGTTCATATCGACGATCTGAACCATTCACATTGATCTATACATCTAAATTAGTCTAAATATGTAAAATCAAATCATTTGAAATTCATTTACCCATCCTTTGAAGTGTTACAAAATTGTATGGTTGAAAATCATTGTTTTTTATAGTCACATGATAGATGGGCAAATAGTGCACAACCGAAGCGCTCTCTCTCTCTCTCTCTCTCTCTCTCTCTCTCTCTCTCTCTCTATATATATATATATATATATATAAAAGGGATATGAGCACTTGATGAGATGGCATGCATGTGATACATGTTGGATATATTGGTATATTCTCTCTATATAAATATAGCACGTGCATATGTGTAACACGTGTAATGAACGTACAATTGATTGGATATTGGAACGCGGGTTTGTGGGCTTATAACCCGATACCCAAATCAGTATTTAGAAATAAATACTGGCTTGTGATAGCAATCTAGGTATTCCAATTTTGATACCTAGGGTGAATATCTCAAGCAACTTAGATCTAGAGATAAAATCCTAATTCCCAATTGCTAATTTCCTCACAGAATTTAACAATCTTGAGATATTAAGTTAATTTTTGTGAGATTAATTAAGGGGATTACCATCGTCTTGTTCAAACCCGTCGGAATCCTCTGGAGCCGCAGCCGCCAGATCTCATCGGAGACATTGAAGGCGACGCCGGAACCCTAATCGCAATCTCTCGCGAAGCCGATCGGTTGTTGTTCGTCCGCTCGCCGATCTGCTGCGAAGCCGACAGCTCGTTCCCTCGGTCGCCGTCCATTCGTTCGCTCGTAGATCGCGTCGCGAGGTCGTCGGGCGCCGAACCCCCCTCTTCCGTTCGCTGTCGACGGCAGTCTCAGGCGCCAACTCCAATCCCTCTTCTCTCTTCCTCAAGATCTGTTGAAACCCTAATTGAAGAAGAAGACAGTGAAGGGAAGAAGGAGAGATCAGATTTGTTTTGATTTGATTTGTTGATTGGTTCATCATGGTGTTTGGTGTTCGGGGTCAAGGAAGGGATTTTAGTATCTCATTATCAGATCTGTTTAGATGCACACAATATGTTTGATGCAGGGCCTTTTTAGTGCAAAATGGTTTGTCGTTTGGATTTGTTCCCAACAGACATGAGTCTAATCAATTGAAGGGGAAGAGACAGTGAAAGATAAGTTCTTTACTTTCCTCGTATTAAATTTCTATTAAATATCTTGCTAAGTGGTTAAGTTTAAGACCGTATTAATCATTTGTCTAATTAAATACAAGTTGAACAGTTGTTTTTGGCTATGTGCTAAAACAAGATATCTATTTTGATAAGTTAAACTGTATGTTAACTATAAAATTCGGATCTCCAATAAAATTGTTGAGAATTAGATTGTGCTAATAATTTGTTTAATTGGCTAATCTTTAACAACTTGATGAATGTAGGAACTCTAATGTTACCTACAAATTGTGTATGTTGGAGATGATGGATATGCTTCACGGTTGAATAAGTCTGCACCACGCAGGCTTCTCCATCGAATTTGGAAAAACACTTCTAACTTGAAGTGTCGGTATGATCTACTTTAATTTTCTCAGTATTTTTCATGTGATGAATGTGTTAACGTTTTGTGCGTTTAATCATATATTGAGTGTTTTAGATCATAGTTATTCTCGCTCTGGAAAACTAGCATGTTTAGGGTTGTTAAGTGTTTTATCATACTATGTGTATAGATATTTTGACAAATCCATTGTTTGCAGTTTGTGTGAGATTACATATTTGCTTCTCTAAAAAATTTAAAATAAAATAAAATTGTATAAGATGTATAACAAATGTCTGTAACTTAGGAGAGAGCATCTCTTAATGTAGAATATGACTCTACTAGTTACGTTGTATTCCCTCTCATTCATTGTACTGTGTGTGCAAAGCTGAATTATAATATGTTAGTCATTATCTCATTTAGCGTTATGAAGATGATGAAGAACGAGTAAAGGAAAGAACTCTTTGCTCAATGTGTTTGAGCTAGTGGACATTGTTAGAACCATTAGAGAAAGCAAATAATTTTTGAAAAATGTGATAGAGTAATTTTGTATTAACTCTTATAAAGTGCATATATTGTCAATCGTATGTATAAGTTGAGTTTAACAAATGGGACAATTAATAATAATAGTTCTAATTGTGTTCTTGAACATAGCATAATTGGCTAAGATTTGAGAACTATATATTCAATTGTTTGTGAGGAAATGTGATCTAGTTATCAAAACTGTGGGGGAAATGGAGTTAAAAGCTATTGAGTCAAAGCTTTAACATTCAAGTTGTTTTGAAATTTAGAATCACAATGAACTATATATTAAATTGTTTGTTCTTGTTAAAACTCATAGCCCTACTAAATGACACTCCATTAAAATATGACAAATATGAAAGTTGTGCTCAGATTATAATCACTAGAAAATCTTTTAGTATGGTCTCTAGGAGCACACAACTTCTTGAGTCAATACATTCTGATATTTATGATCTCAGTAGCTTTGTGACTAGATGAGACAATTGTTGGTCAAAAGTATTTTAATCGCTTTTGTAGTTGATTAATACAAGTCTGTCATATATATGAAGAATGAAGCACTTGTTATTTCTAACGAATTAAAAAATTATAGTTAAATGCTAAAAATCAAGGGTTCAGATTTAATAGAGGTGGTGAATATGTTTTAACAACTTTAGAGAAGTTTGCATTGTGCATAATCTCTACCGCACTCTACTCACAACAGTCAAACGGTATTGATAAAAGTTAGAATCAAACACTTAGTGAAATGTTGAATTCTATATTATTGACTGTTGTTTGTCTTGTGTAATTATGAGTGATGTTGTATTGTTAATCATACCTCTAATGTGTTACTACACTCTAAATTGAATACACCTTGTAAATCATGGTATGAAAACACAAACAGTTTTGTTAAAGTGAAAATGTGTGCTGTGATACTTTTGTCAGAGTACATGACCCTAGAAGGCCTAAAGTAGGACCTACAACAAATATTTGTGTGCTTAGAAAGTGCAGAATGTAGCTCTGTGAACAGATGTTGGATCTATCTAATTTGTGTTAGAAGAATCTAGACTTGCAAGTTCTTTGAGGATATGTTCATCAAAGATAAATGTATGAAATAATCTAGTCCTACAGACATGTTCAATGATTCACAGTTGGAATCAAGAACTAGCCTTACTGACACTTGAAAACTTGAATGACAAATGAGCTAAGAAGAGTCTTTAGTAGACAATGAGATGATTTTGTGTCATACAATAATACTTTAATTTAGTTGATCTGCCGAAAGAGGCTAAAACTATAGTAAGTAAGTGGGGTTTTGTAGAAGAAACTTAATTTTGATTGTTCAGTAGCAATTTTAATACTTTTTAGTAGCTAATAGATTGACTGAGAAAAATGGGGTAGATTTATTGTCTACTCACATGTTTGTCATATTGCTACAATAAGTATTCTTCTTACCCTTACATCTATTGAAAATTTTGTCATTCATAAAGGATAATTAAAAGGCTTTGTACTTGATGTTTTGTACTGAACAGTTTTGTACTGGAAAGTTTTGAACTAATATGTTTAGTGAACAAGATTTACAATATAGTAAAATCATTGTATGTTCTTAAAACATGTATAGTCAACGAATAAATAATTTGACAAATTTTTGAAAGAGTCTAGTATATGAATCAAGTAATTCATATCAGTGCCTTCAACTTTGTGGTGTGTCAAATATAGTGGTTATTATTTACTTGTTCTGTTGATATGCATGTTCTTGGAGGTGACATCTTTATTACAAATAAAGTTAAAATTGTGCTATCCAAAGATTTCAACATGAAAACCTAGGTACTGTGGACACCATAGGTATAAGGGTGAGTTTTCAGTTGGCAGGGGATAACTCTTAGTCAAACTCATCAAATCAAAATGTGTTTCAAAAGTGGGGATATAGTGATTGAAAGAAAGTGTGTTTTGAAACACCTTATGATTATGATAAAAGGTTGATACCTAATGATGGTGCAACTATGAGACATGTAGATCATTCTAAATGTAACTCCCGTTTTCATTTTTCCTATTTCTATTTTTGATTTCCAATTGTAATCTCGATTGTAATTTAATTTCATTTCATTTGTCCCATTTTGTATTAAATAATATTTAGTCGAATGTTATTTATCAATTCTTCCTCATCTCAATTGCTAATTAAAAATCCACTCCTTGTATGTCTTGATTCGGATTAATTTTAGAGTACTTGTCTCTCCTTGGGTTGTGAATTGACCTCATTTGACTCACTTTGTACCCATAGCCCAACACCCATCTCTTAATGGATCTCTCACCCAAACCCACTAACCCATACTACCCCCAATCTCTCCCTAACGGACTAATCTATCAATTCCCCTAATCACTCTCCACAATCAGTAACTTCCAATAATTAGGTAAATAAATCCCTAATATTTAGCCCTCTAATCTGTCCCACTATCTTGTAACCTCCCCTAATATCTCTCTCCCTCCCGTACTCTCTCTCTCTCCCTCTCCTATGATTAAAACAGAACAAAACGAATCCAAAACAAACAAAACAAAACCAACAGGACCAAACAAACCACATTCATCGTCTCCCTCATTCTTCCGCTCTCTCATCTTCCCCATTGTCGAACTCCCCAAACTCCAGCCATCGACCATCACCTTCGCCTCGTCGACATCCCCATCTCTCCAACACCATCGTCAACTCCACCACAGCCGCCCGCCGTCGTCCGCAAGCCATCGAACCCAACCACCATCCACCGTCTTCTCCACCATTACCCAACTTCGAACCCATCAACCTCGCCTCACCTCACCCCGAACCCTCTAGCACACCCCCCCTCGACCGCCTCTACCTCTCCGCTGCGTTGCCAGACGCCGCTGAACCCCAACGCCCACTCCCGCTCTCACCCTCTGTTCGAACCCACGAACAGAGCAGTCCCGCCGTCGCCTTCCGTCCACCCTCGTGCCTCCGCCTTGCCACCGCCGCCGCGTCGCTTCTCGACGTAGCGCCGCCGTCGCCACTCGTCCCCATCTCTCTCTCCCTGTTTCGAAACAGAGAACGAACGAAGAAGGAGGGAAAGGCGGGGTCGAATTTGGACCGTTTGATCGCGCCAAGATTCGTGCCGTTGATTGATGTCCCGTGTTCACCCGCAGCAGATCCCTGTTCGCCTGTTCCCTGTTCGGTGCAGATCCGCTGCACTGAAGCGTTCTGATTCGCCGCCGCTGCTGTTCGCTGTTCGGCGCGTAGCGGATCCCTTCCGCTGTTTCGTGTTCTGGCCGATCCGGTGTGAGGGAAATTATTGCTATTTGCTAGCTTTCTTCGCACGGTCTTCGCGCGTGCCTCTTGGGATTGTTCCCCGGGATACTGATCCCGTTATTCTTAACTATTTTGAATCGACTACTACAAAAAGGCAAGTCACCTCTATCGAATATTTTTGTATCGTATTCGATAATTATTGTTGAAATTCCGCAAGTGGATCTTATTTAAAAATCGTAAAATATTATTGTATCAATCGTCGAGATGCCACAGATTTACACGAGCGAATCCAAGTGGTAGTCTCGACATCGTGCCATCTTTTTGCCTCTAAAGTATAGAGATATTCATACACCATATAGTTATAGTTATTGATTATAAAATAGGGAATTATAGACACATTTCATATCATGAAATTAAATGACAAATAGCTATAGTAGATTGTAGAAATTTGTTGATCGTTAATGTGATTGTTATTGCTAAATTGTTGAATTGGAATTATTAAAATGTTAGACATCACCTATATTAATACCATGTTCACCTAAGGTTGATTCGCTGCGATTAATATTAATTAAACTCCAATTTACTATTATTAAATCTTATTTTTACCATTTTACTTAAAATGAACATATAGATTATTCAGAAAATTACGCTAATCTGAACCTTAACGTGCTGTTTAGACCTAGAACGCTTCATTAAAATCAGAAACTCCCTGAAAGTAAATCGTAGCCCTATCTGTCTAGATGTCGATAGATACCAAAACTTTCGAATTCGGAGTTATACTGCTTCAGTTATGAACCTTTTACCACAGCTGCGCTGAAATTACAGATTCACGTACATAACAAGTTAGGCTAATGAATTAAGTGAACTATTAATCATATATGGCCAAGATAAATTCCAGAATTGTAAATAACATGTTTAGGGTGTTAAGAAGTATTTTTACTGATTTTTATAATATTTATTTACTGCCTTTATAATTAAAATTAGACGACATCTACACCCAGCCAGAAACTAAAACCTATAAAGAACACCGAATTTCACCTAGCTACCATCGTCGGAATATAGACTTTAAGTATGCGTTGGAACCGGGCGGGAGTCTAGTTTCTAGATCACCTGACGGATCCACATTTGCTGCCCTGTAGCAACGGGAATACTGATTTTGGTACAGCAACCTACTGCTGTCCAGAATTGGGATTCTATATTTTATAATGTACAATTGTGTTTATAATGTTATATTTAGTGTATTTAATTGTATATAGTGTATTGCATGATCTTAGGATTGTTTTGACACCTTCTCTAGCGTCCCTTATTAATTGCATTATTGTATGATAATTGAGTAAAGAAAGTAAAGCAAGCCGGGGTTAAGAGTTGATTAGGGTAGTTGATGACATAGTGACTGTACTCGGAAGAGGGGCCCGTGTTTCCCTAACTATCGGTATATCGGATATTGGTTATTGGTTATTGGTTATATCGGTCATCGGTTAATTGCAGATTACTGACTTCAGTATCTCGATTGATTCGATTATCGGTCATTATTGAATAATGTTCCCGGGTACATGATCTATAGAATCTACCACCTTGGTCTAAACGAAATTGATTGTATGCATGGAACCTGTAGTATGGGATGCAGTAGTACGTGCATTAGCTAGGATAAAAGAATGAATAATAGACTTAAGGCTCTCCTCACATCATCATTGCATATTGTTATCTTAATGAACAATGTTCTCATTATTATTGTCATTATTGGTATTGTTTATCGTTATTGTGGTGAATCATATTTAATGTATATCTCTTTTACACTGTTCAATTCTATCGACTTCATTGTTTATTTGAATTCATTGCTATACCACTATTTCCATTGTTTCACTGTTTCTCCACTTGCATGTCCACGACTTGCTCTAAGGACCTTCCTTTTCCTTTTTTTTAGATGAGCAACTTACAGGTATCCAAGGAGATTTACCTGATGGAATAGGAGATCAGCATTGGTGAAGAAAATGATTACTGCGCTGCTAAAATAAATAATGTTTCAATTGATGACTTTAAATAAATTTGGATAAATGTTATTTCCTTGTAATGTGGGCTTCGACCCGAAGATTGTTTATTAAATTTCCAGATGTTGAGTTATTTGATGTTGGTTAATTTTATGCATTAATTTCCAATATTATTATTTATGTGATTGCACTTTCATTGCATGCGTGGTTGTTTCATTATTTGTTATATTGTTGAGTTGGATCATTAACAGCCTATGGGTGACGTAAGTCATTCGCTGGGCCGTGTCACGTGCTTGCATTCCGTGTTTTGGGAAGCGGGGCGTGACACTAAAGGAATTGACAGTCTCCTGTATACAAAGATCTGCACTAGAATAGACATAGCCTTTGAGGTAGGTATGATCTGCAGATTCACTAATAATCCCATATACATTTGAGTGCCCTTAAGAGGCAAATGAGATACTTGAGTGGTATTCAAGGGTTTGCTTTGTGCTACTTTAGTCATTCTTCGAATGAATGACTGACCTGATGCATTATGATACTCAGAATTTAGTGAAAGTCGATAACTAGTAGATATGTGTTTACACTAGGAGAAAACAGAAATGTCATGGAAACAAAAAGCAAACAGGCACTGTGCAATCATCTATGAAATCAGACCTCTACGTGTAATCCTCTGCAGGGGAAAAGGCTGAGTGGATTGAAGAAATTGTTGCTAGTTATCCATTAAGAAGTTTAAGTAACTCTCTAATTCTGTTATGCGACTATCAAGCTACAATGCACTGTAGCTCATAACTCACTCTATAATAATAAGAGGAGTATATTAAGGCTGAAAGAAGCCTAGTTGAACTTTCTCATAGATAAAGTGCAATTGCGACAAGTATGGCTAATGCTCTTGCTAAGAGACTTAAAAGTGATCTAATTATCAATACTGTGGGGGAAAGTGGAGTTAAAAGCTATTGAGTAAAAAGCTTTAACATCCAAGTTATTTTGAAATTTAGAATCCAATTGGAGCCATAGAGAAGTTCAAACTTAAGCATCAATTTTAGGCAGTTGACATGTTTTAGATAATTTTGATGATTCGACATAAATTCCACAAATATATAATGTCATTCCAATTTTGATGGTATTATATATCTAGGAATTTACTTAGAATAATCATATTATTCCAATACGAAACATGAAAACTTGTCGATGTGTTTCCGATGATTAAATTGTCCTAAATATCATTCCAATTTTGATGATATGTCTTTTATGGTTACATGTTTCATTCCAATTTTGATGATTCAATGTTAAACCATGATTGAAACGGCAGTCTTTTCATTCCAATATGAAACATAGTATGGTTCTTGTGTAGAAACTATAAAGTTCATGTACTTTACTTATTAAAGATACTTGATTGTGATGCTTGCGTTACATTTTTGCTAAGCTAATTATGAATTGTACTAAGTTCTTTTGTGGAACTAGATACTTTGTGAAATATGTTGGAATTCTTAGAGATGTGTCTCTTAATATTCTTGTTTTCAATAAGCTAGCAAAGATGGAGGAGTTAAATCTGTCAACATAGATTTCAAAAATAATGATTTGCTCAAAATGGAGGAGTAAACATAAAACAGTGTGCAAGGATAGAATTTCAATTTATTTCTTTTGAGAATAAATTAGTCACTTGCTTGGTAAAACTTCTGTTGAGTTTAAGACTCTTGTGTTCATGAGCTTAAAACTCATATTCTGTTTTTGAAGTTTATTTGCTTTGTTTGATTTTGAAACTATGACAGATTATTCCAGTTGGTTTAGTCTTTGTGAACTATTCTGAATTGGATATGGTTTGAAACTATTTAATTATATTGGTTTAGTCTTAATTGAACTATTCAGTTTATAATTTTATTGGTTCTCATGAAACTATACCTTTATGATGCTTTTCCTTTATGGACTGCTATCAGCCAGTCAGTTGTATACTGATCTGATGAGATAATCCTGTACTTTATATATTGAGAATATAGGAGGAGATTGTTGGATATATTGGTATACTCTCTCTATATAAATATAGCACGTGCATATGTGTAACACGTGTAATGAACGTACAATTGATTGGATATTGGAACGCGGGTTTGTGGGCTTATAACCCGATACCCAAACCAGTATTTAGAAATAAATACTAGCTTGTGATAGCAGTCTAGGTATTCCAATTTTGATACCTAGGGTGAATATCTCAAGCAACTTAGATCTAGAGATAAAACCTGAATTCCCAATTGCTAATTTCCTCACAGAATTTAACAATACATTGAGTATCTAATCACTTTTAGGATTTTCCAATCACATGCATGTCATATCATCACTTGCTCATTTACTAAATGAGCAAATTTCTCATACCCCTTTTTCCCTATATTATATATATATATATACATACGAGGTTTGCCTGTTGACGACACATCTTTGGAACGGTGCACCTGGTTTGATTATATAAAATAGTTTGGGAGATCCACCAAATTAATTGAAGTAGCAAACATATTATATGAGGAAGCTGTATATTTACCTTTAAGCTTAACCATCGTCCTCTTGATCATTAGCTTGAACTTACCAGAAATGCATATAGTTTGTTAGAAACACTGCATAGAGTTTTTTTTAACTTCAGCATCACTTGTAATAGTTATGCAATGGCCTTATCATATAGGTTTTATAAAGCTTACTATAATCCCATAACCACGATGAGCATGTCTAAATACAATGGTAACGCAAGTGCAGGTGTAAAGGTATCTACAATACTAATAATATAAATATTTGTTTATCTGAGACTCAGTTTGCAATTGAAATGCCTCTTATTATTATTTCAACCAAAATGAAATACATGAAGTTCTTAAAATTCTAATCCAAGCTAATCATTTCGTTTATCTTCACTTTGTCTCTCTGTTGCACCTTTATCTATATAATAAAACACAAAGAAAGCTATCAAGTGGTTCTCCTTCAATCCCCAAAAAATCAAAGGTACAGATCTAACCTCACAAAACATATTTTCCCCCAAAAAATTTCCCTCCAAAACTCAAATTCAAATCCCCACCCAAAACAACTCCTATATTTATTTAATTAAATTTTTTTTTCTCTCTCTCTCCCTCCCTCTTCTATTCAAAAAATTAAGAAAATAAAAAAATTTAAAAATTTAAAAAATAAAAAATTTTAAAACTTTAAAAATAATTCAAAAAAATCATATAATATGTTTTTTTTCTCTATGTTTGCTAATTCAATTAATTTGCTGGACCTCCAAAACTATTTTATATGATCAAACAAAGGTGCACAGTTCCAAAGACGTGCCGTAGGCACGTGTCAACGGGCAAACCTAGTAATAAAAAAAATCAAAATGGATAAATAACAAATTTACTTTAGATGTCTTTCTTGAGCAGAGAGTTTGCATCATTCACTGGTAAACTCCAGTCATCCCAATCCTATATATCCAAACATACACTAAAAGTTCTTATATATTATGTTATCCATGGTTTTTAATAACCAGTGAAGGGAACAGTTCACGATAGTATTTTCTCTTGTATTAAAGAAATTAATGTTGTATATTTGCCAAGTTATTTTATATTGCTAGTTAGCTTACCGGTCTTGCTATGGTTTAGAAGCCCAAATTGAGGCCACCAAATAATCCATCTATCACTTGCGTACACCTTAAATCAAAACCAATAAAAAAACTCATCAAATAAATCACAAAATTAAAATTTTTTTAAACCCAAAAATGAAACAATCATACCTCTATGAACTTAGATCCCATGCACACACAAAATTCGAGTCAGCAAAAAACTGGGTAATCCCCTGCACACACAAAATTAAAAATTAGAATGAGAATTCGGTCAATGAGATGAAATTAGAGTCGTCGCATCGCATATAAAGACTTTCGATTCAGCGGAAGGGAGTCGCCAATACGGAGCCGCTTGATATTCGTGCTCGATTTGGCAGAGGGGAGTTACCGATACGGAATCAACAACGGATCAGATATCAGCGAAGACCTCTTGATTGGGGTTCGACATTGGATTTGGATTTGGATTTGGATTTGCTTTGAGATTTTCAAATTTTCAAATTTTCAAATTTTCAAAATCTCAGATTTATCACATATTTGAATTTTAAATTATTTAAAATTTTAAAATTTTAAATTTTGTAAAAATTTTAATTTTTGTTTAATTTTTTTTTAAAAAATTGATTTTTTAATTAATTAATTTTTTTTTTAATTTATAATTTTTTTCTAATTTTTTATAGATTTTAATAATCTTTTGAATATTTTGAATTGTGAGTTGTTTTGGGTGGGAGATGATTTGAATTTGAGTTTTTTTTTTTTTTTTTTTTTGGGGGGGGGGGGGGGGGGGAATGTGTTTTGTGATGTTAGATGGGCCTTTGATTTTGGGAGGATTGAAGGAGAGCCACTTGATAGCTATCTTTGTATTTTATTATATATACTAGATTTGTCCGTGGGCACGTGCCTATAACACGTCTTCGGAACGATACAACATATGAAAATCTTGTAAACAGTAAAAGAACAATTATGTAGCTCAGGTTTGAATAGTTAAACAATAATTAGTTGTAAATAAAAGTCCATGTTTCCATTAGTATATGTTGAAAAATAATTATAAATGAGGGTATAAATTCCAACTTCTTAGAACTTTGAGTGTGGTAAAAATGATGAAATTTAACTGTTCATGAGATATTTGCTATTTTCAATGTAACATGAGCAATAAAAAAAATGTATACAAAATTTGGAGATTTACAAACTTGAAAAAATAAATTTCTTAGTAAATAGAGAAAGAATGGGAGAGAGAGAGAGAGAGAAATAAAAAAAAAAAAAAATAAAGGAGTTGTTTTGGGGGATTTTAATTTGAGTTTTTTTTTGGGGGGAGGGGGAGGGGGGACTTTTGGGCCGAAAAATATGTTTTGTGAGGTTAGATCTGGACCATTGATTTCAACCTTATTGAATGAGAGCCACCTGATAGCTTTCTTTAGGTATTATTATTATTATTATTATTATTATTATTATTATTATAATATAAATATTAATATTAAAACACAAAGAAAGCTATCAAGTGGCTCTCATTCAATCCCCCAAAATTAAAGACCCAGATCTAACATCACAAAACACATTTTTCCCGCAAAAGTTTTCCCTAAAACTCAAATTCAAATCTCCCTCAAAAAAGCTCATTTATTTATTTAATTATTTATCTCTCTCTCTCTCTCACACGCACACGCACACACACACACAAGATTTGCCCGTGGCCACGTGCCTACGGCACGTCTTCAGGTATATATATATATGGAAACATGGACTTTTATTACAACTAATTATTGTCATACTATTCAAACTTCAGCTACATAATTGTTGATTTACTATTAGAAGACTTTTCATATGCTGAATCGTTCTGAAGACGTGTCGTAGGCACGTGGCCATGGGCAAATCTAGTGTGTGTGTGTATTTGTATGTATATATACACGCACATTTGGCAACCATGAATATGGAACAACCTCTCATTTTTTAGAAAAGTTATCCTTTAGGTTTCCAAAATTCAAAATGGCAACCCAAATAATTAACTATCCCACCGGTGGAGATGCGCTAAGAGCAACTCCACCATCTCTCAAATGGATTGCCATTTTTATATTTGGCAACCCAAATGAGAAACACATCCCACACCAACCTCTCAAATGGGTTGCCAAATATGACAATTAAAAATAGCAATTGCCATTTTTTGGGGAAAAAGGAAGAGAGAAAATCATGGGTGCATAATATATTGCCTTTTTTCGCAAAGTTGTCATTTGGGTTGCCAAACATGAAAATGGCAACCCATTTGAGATGATGATGGATGGAGTTGTTCTAACCGGTTGAGTTTCACCTCATGGAATTTTAAATGAATAGACTCACTGTTGTTATGAATTGTGTACAGTTTGGACAATTGAGTGAAACCCATGAAAATTGTTATAAAATAATATAATAATAACAAAGGAAATAGAGACAAGAGGAAAGAAGATTATTCTCATTCATAATATTTTCATATCACTTACAAATGATTCACCCAATGGCCTATTTATAGGCTTACAAAGAATACAAAGAGACAATTACATAATTATTACATATGAATAAATATGAATGAATGCAATGTGGTGGTGGAGAATGTGGAAAGAGTGGGGGGAAGTTCAATAGACAATTCACACTTAATTTTTTTATAACACTCCCCCTTGAATGTAAATAAGAATATGCCTCGTTAAAACCTTACTAGGTAAAACTCAAATGGGAAAAACCCTAGTGAAGGAAAAAGAGTACATAATCTTTAACAATGATATGAAATGAAGATGCTACCTCGTTAAAAACCTTACCAAGAAAACCCAGTGGGACAAAACTTGGTGAAGGGAAAAAGAGTGCAGCGCATATCATCTCTCCCCCTGACGAGATCATCCGATTAGGACTTTCAAAAGTCATATCTCGAATCTCGATCAATTCTACCATCCTTTCCAAAAGTTGAGGTGATAGGGTCATAGCGGACAATCTTCTGGATTGTCGCTTGATTCTATTTGGTTAACAATGATTTTACCTTTTTAATTGAAACATGAGTGAAGAAGAATTCTGGTGAAATATATTTCGGCTGATCGCCTTAGATGTAACCCTCCTTTTATTGAGCTTTAAAGCTGTATTATCTTCAAATAACATTGTGAGTACTTTGTAGGATAATGGCTCGATTCTGGTTCAGAGTGTTTTGGAGTATCTGCAGCTAAAGAAAGTCACAGCATATCAGTCGACTGATAGAAGGATCAGGCGACTGTCCAGAGAGTTTTCGAAGGCTAAAGATACAAGCAGCAGCAGAGCAGCAGTCGACTGATCGGTCGACTGCCAGAAGGATTGCCAGTCGACTGGTAAGTCGACCAGTCGACTGTCGACGGGATTTTGAACTAGATCAGGCCCAATTCGAAAAGGCCCAATAGTTTCCCTATAAATACACTTGTTAGGGTTTTTTAATCGGTGACGAAAATTAGAGATCCCTAATTCGGTTTTGCAGCCGTCATTATTTGTAAGGGTTTGTTTTCGCCCATTGGTGATAATTTGAAGAAGAAGAAACCCCAACCGCCCCGTGGATGTAGGCATGTATTTTGCCGAACCACATTAAATCTGTGCGTCCTTTTGTGTTGGTTTGTTTTTGTGTTTTCTCGCTGGTTCTCTCTTTGTATTCCGCATTGATTCTTGTTGGTTTGATTCGTATTCGCGCACAACAAGTGGTATCAGAGCACAACAAGTGGTATCAGAGCTGTTGGTTCGACCTAGAGGGAGATGGCGGGTGATGCAGATGCAACCAAGGATGTTGTGGGATCAAGTTCATCAAGAACAACGATTCACAACGCAAAATTTGAAGTTGAAAAATTTGATGGGACAAACAATTTCGGGATGTGGCAATGTGAGGTTTTGGATGTTCTTGTTCAACAAGAACAAGATGTTGCTTTGGAAGTTGAAAAACCTAAGGATATGTCCGAAGCAGATTGGAAGAAGTTGAATCGAGTTGCGTGTGGGACTATTCGGCTCTTTATTGAGAAGGCTCAGAAGTACGATTTGATGAGGGATACCATTGCTGCGGTGTTGTGGAAGAAGCTCGAAGACAAATACATGAGGAAAAGTTTGGAGAATCGGCTGTATTTGAAGAAGAGACTTTTTCGCTTCACCTATACGGAAGGTATGTCTATGAATGCTCATGTTGAATCATTTAATAAATTGTTGGCTGATTTGTTAAATTTGGATGAGCAAATTAAGGATGAAGATAAAGCCCTAATTCTGTTGAATTCATTACCTGAAAGTTATGATCATTTAGCAACTACTTTATTATATGGAAAAGATACTGTGAAATATGAAGATGTTGCAAATGCTTTGTTGAATAATGAAACTAGGAGAAGGGATAAGATGGATTGTAAGGGGCAGGACTGAGACAAGATCTGAGTCCAAATCTGGAAAAAAGGAAAACAAATCTCGTTCCAAATCGAGAGGAGTTTCTAAGGACAGAAAAATACCGGCCAAAGATGAATGTGCTTTCTGTCATGAAAGGGGGCATTGGAAAAAGGATTGTCCAAAGCTACGAAATAAGGGAAATTCGACTGCAAATGTGACTGTTGATAATTTAGAAAGTGGCGAGGATTTTTCTTTTGCACTTGCTTCTAGTCCCTCACTTTATCAAGAAGTATGGTTTCTTGATACAGCAGCCTCCTATCATATGTCTTGGAAAAAGGAGTGGTTTACTTCTTTGGAGTATATGGATGGTGGTGTAGTTTTGATGGGAAATGATGCACCTTGTAAGAAGGTAGGAATCGGGAAAATTGAATTGCTAATGCACGATGGTCTTATTAGAGAGCTTTCAGATGTATGGTATGTTCCAGATTTGAAAAAGAATCTGATTTCACTAGGTGCTTTGGAGGCCAGTGGTTTGAAATTTGCTAGTGAAGGTGGCGTTCTGAAAGTGACTAGTGGATCACTTGTGGTGATGAAAGGGCAAAGGAAAAGGAACTTGTTTTTCTTGCAGGGAAAAACATATTTGGGTCAAGCTGCCAGTGTAACTGAAAGGCCTAAACAGGTTGTTCCCGACTCTACTAGGTTGTGGCATATGCGACTCGGGCATGCAGGAGAGAAGGCCTTGCAGGGGCTTGTGAAGCAAGGGTTGCTTAAGGATGCTAAAGGGTGCAAGTTGGAATTTTGTGAACATTGTGTTTTGGGTAAGCAAACTAGGGTGAAATTTGGTACAGCTGTACATCAGACAAAGGGTATCCTCGATTATGTGCACACAGATGTTTGGGGCCCTGCTCAGACACCTTCTATGAGTGGTAGACACTGGTTTGTTACTTTTGTTGATGATTACTCCAGACGAGTTTGGGTATATACCATGAAGCACAAAGATGAAGTTTTGACATTGTTCACAAGTTGGAAGAAGAAAGTTGAAAATCAGACTGGTAGGAAGATTAAGGTTCTGAGGTCAGATAATGGAGGGGAATACAAGAATGATCCATTTCTGAAGTTGTGTGAAGATGAAGGGATCCAGAGGCACTTCACAGTTAGGAAGACTCCACAGCAAAATGGGGTTGCAGAAAGGATGAACAGAACCTTACTTGAGAAGGTGAGATGTATGTTAGCACAGTCTGGGTTGAAGAAGACATTTTGGGCAGAAGCTGTTATATATGCAAGCCACATTGTCAACCGTTTACCATCAGCAGCACTTGAAGGCAAGACGCCTATTGAGGTATGGAGTGGTAAACCTGCATCTGATTATAGTTTTTTGCATATATTTGGTTGTCCTGCTTATTTTCATGTAAGAAACTAAACTTGATGCAAGAGCCAAAAAGGCTATATTTGTTGGTTTTAGTACTGGTGTCAAAGGTTACAGGTTGTGGTGTCCAGAACAGAAGAAGTTAGTAATCAGCAGAGATGTCACTTTTGATGAGACCAGCATGATCAGCTCGGGACAGTCGACTGGTGGTATAGGACAGTCGACTGGTGAGCAGCAGAAGAGTGGGACAGTTCTTCAACAGGTGAGTAGAAGAAGTTCGGGACAGTCGACTGATGAACAGGAGCAGTCGACTGGTGGTCCAGAACAGCAGAATTGTGGGAGCTCGGGACAGTCGACTGGTGGCAATAACCAGTCGACTGGTAGGAGAGTTTTCCAACAGGTGGAGTTAGAAAAGTTGTCAGTTGAAAATCCTGTTCCTGTCCAAGATGATGATGATGTGGTTGATACTGAGAATGATGAAGAAGTTCCTATCCAGCAGGAAGAATCAATTGCAGTAAGAAGGCAAAGAAGAGATATCAAACGACCGTCTCGTTTTACAGACACAGTTGCATTTGCTCTTCCCATTGTGGATGATGAAGTTCCCTCCAACTTCAAAGAAGCCACTAGAAGTTCAGAAAATGCAGATTGGAAAGTTGCTATGGATGAAGAGATGAACTCTCTTCATAAGAATAAGACTTGGGATCTAGTGCAACTACCAAAGGGGAAGAAAGCAATTGGTTGCAAGTGGGTGTATACGAAGAAAGAAGGTCCAAAAGGCAGTGTTCGATTCAAGGCAAGACTAGTTGCAAAGGGGTATGCTCAACAGGAAGGAATTGACTATAATGAAGTGTTCTCTCCAGTTGTGAAGCATCCTTCTATTCGGATTTTGTTGGCATTGGTAGCACAGTTTGACCTTGAGTTGACACAGATGGATGTGAAGACTGCGTTCTTACATGGGGATCTAGATGAAGAAATTTATATGTTGCAGCCAGATGGGTTCAAGACAGCTGGGAAGGAAAATTGTGTTTGCAGGTTGAAGAAGTCTCTCTATGGGTTGAAGCAATCTCCAAGGCAGTGGTATTTGAGGTTTGATCAGTTTATGAAGGTGCAGAGATATTCCAGAAGTGAGTTTGATCATTGTGTTTACTTCAGGAAGTTGCAGGATGGCTCTTTCATATATCTGTTATTATATGTGGATGACATGTTGATTGCCTCTAAGAATGCTAAGGAGATTCAAAATTTGAAGAATCAATTGAGTTCTGAATTCGAGATGAAGGATCTTGGTGAAGCCAAGAAGATACTTGGGATGGAAATAGCTAGAGACAGGGCAAAGGGCACAGTGAGTTTGACACAGAAGCAATATCTTTTGAAGGTGCTGAAACGGTTCGGTATAGATGAGAAGACTAAACCAGTAAGTACACCCTTAGCCAGTCATTTCAGAATTAGTGCTTCTCAGTCTCCAAGTTCAGATGAGGAGAGACAGTATATGGCAAATGTACCTTACACTAGTGTGGTTGGCAGTTTGATGTATGCCATGGTTTGTACTCGACCAGACATCTCTCAGGCGGTGAGTATGGTTAGTCGATATATGCATGATCCAGGCAAAGAGCATTGGCAAGCAGCTAAATGGATTTTGAGGTACATAAGTAGCACCACAGATGTGGGTTTGAAATTTGAAAGGGATGACAATATTAGCAGGTTATTGGTTGGGTATGTTGATTCTGACTATGCAGGTGATCTAGATAAGAGGCGGTCTACTACAGGCTATTTGTTTACTATGGCTAGGGCACCTATAAGTTGGAGGTCAAATTTGCAGTCCACTGTAGCGTTGTCTACTACTGAGGCTGAATACATGGCGGTTGCTGAGGCCATGAAGGAAGCCATTTGGATACATGGACTTTTGAAGAGCTTGGGGATTCATCGGGAGAAGGTGGAGGTACACTGTGACAGTCAGAGTGCTATTCATTTAGCGAAGAACCAAGTTCATCATTCGAGGACCAAACATATTGATGTCCGTTATCATTTTGTGCGTGATTTGATAAAGGATGGTGATATTCATTTGGTGAAGATTGGGACAGCTGATAATCCTGCTGATATGTTAACCAAAGTTGTTGGAGCAGCCAAGTTCAAGCATTGCATGAACCTGGCTAATATTTTGCATGTTTGATGATTTGGAATGGGGGGGTTGGAATAGTGCTTCGCTATTTGTTCGCCTAGTATGTGATATCATACTAAGGTGGAGTTTGGATTTGTTGTTACATTTGATGATGAGCATTTGGAGTATTTGTGGAGATTGCTTGGGCTATTTGGAAGATTTCCCCAAGGTGGAGATTGTTGGATACTTTGTGGAAGATCTCGCCAAGGTGGAGATTGTAGGATAATGGCTCGATTCTGGTTCAGAGTGTTTTGGAGTATCTGCAGCTAAAGAAAGTCACAGCATATCAGTCGACTGATAGAAGGATCAGGCGACTGTCCAGAGAGTTTTCGAAGGCTAAAGATACAAGCAGCAGCAGAGCAGCAGTCGACTGATCGGTCGACTGCCAGAAGGATTGCCAGTCGACTAGTAAGTCGACCAGTCGACTGTCGACGGGATTTTGAACTAGATCAGGCCCAATTCGAAAAGGCCCAATAGTTTCCCTATAAATACACTTGTTAGGGTTTTGTAATCGGTGACGAAAATTAGAGATCCCTAATTCGGTTTTGCAGCCGTCATTATTTGTAAGGGTTTGTTTTCGCCCATTGGTGATAATTTGAAAAAGAAGAAACCCCAACCGCCCCGTGGATGTAGGCATGTATTTTGCCGAACCACATTAAATCTGTGCGTCCTTTTGTGTTGGTTTGTTTTTGTGTTTTCTCGCTGGTTCTCTCTTTGTATTCCGCATTGATTCTTGTTGGTTTGATTCGTATTCGCGCACAACAAGTGGTATCAGAGCACAACATACTTCTTGATCAATTGAGGATGACACGTTCTCCAAATATATTAAGAAGTTAAACCGATCAAACAAACACATCTATGCCTTGCCTCGCATGGAGCCAATATCTCTTGATTGATATCTGGCTTTATAATGATATGATAAATACTCAGTCCAATGACTTCGAGTTGGTGAGGACTTCATCTTACTAGTAAACCAACTTTCAAATGTTTAATTTGAAAAACCTGAAAACAAAAATGATGACAAAATAAGAAATTTGCTTATCCAAGATCTTTTCGTCTTAAGATATTTCTTTAAACATTGCACGACTTGTACAACTCTTCTGGAGTTCCAACAGACTTTGACCTTGAATATTTAATAAATATATGTGAGCTTATATGACCATTATTATGGTCCCCTTTATCGAAAACTCACTAAGATGGTTATATCACATTTGTTCCGATTGTTTTAATCCATACAAAGCTTTGTTTAACTTAACTGAGTTAATTTTCCCGGAAATTATCATTATATTCTTCTGGCACTTTTAAATTCTTCAGGAATTTTCATATATATATATACCATGGTCTAACGAACCATACAAATAGGCCGTGACTACATCCATGAGGCGCATTTCAAGTCTTTCATGCACTGTCAGACATATCAAATATCGAAATGTTATTGCATCCACCACAGGAGAATATGTCTCTTCATAATCAACACCAGGCATCTGGGTAAAATATTGTGCGACAAGTCGTGCTTTATATCTAGTAATCTCATTTCGTTCATTTCTTTTTCGTACAAATACCCATTTATAGCTTACTGATTTGATCTCTTTTGGTGTTCGAACTACAGGTCCAAAAACTCGTCGTTTTTCAAACGAGTCTAATTCAGACTTAATTGCCTCTTTCCATTTTGGTCAATCATTTCTATTTCTGCACTCTTCCACAGAGGTAGGTTCATGATCCTCGTTTTCATTTATGATATCGCGCGCTATATTATATACAAAAATATTGTCGACAATTATATTATTCCGGTCCCATCTTATTCCCGTAATGACATAGTTAATCGAGATCTCTTTATTTTCATTAATTTCAGGTACCTGATTCTCTTCATTATTAACTATGTCAATGGTCTCTTCTAGAGAGACATCCTCGATTTGATAATCATGGTTATTTGATCATTTTCTTTTTCGAGGATGTTTATCTTTGGAACCAAGTGGTCTACCACGCTTCAAGCGTGCCTTAGACTCACTAGCAATTATAGGTTGTCCTTCAGGGACATCAATTTTGACAGGAGCATTTACAGCTGGAATATGAGATTTTGTTATTCTTTTGTGGTCAGTAAATGCGTCTGGCAGTTGGTTTGCAATACCTTGTAAATAAATTATCCTTTGAACTTCTAATTCACTTTCTTTTGTTCGAGGATCTAAACTTTTCAATGATAATTCATTCCATGAAATCTCTTTTTCCAGCTCTTTATTATCTCCCCCTATTGTTGGGAATAGTGATTCATCAAATTGACAATCTGCAAACCTTGCAGTAAACAAATCTCCAGTCGTTGGTTCAATATACTTGATTACAGATGGAGATTCATACCCAACATATATTCCCGTCCTCCTTTGAGGTCTTTTTTTTTGTGCATTGTGGTGGATTAATTGGGACATATACCGCACATCCGAAAATTCGTAAATGGAAAATATTTGGTTCTTGACCATGAACCAATTGTAAGGGAGAATTATCATTATAACTAGTTGGCCGGATGCGTATAAATTGTGCTGCATGTAAAACAGCATGTCCCCAGGCCGAAACGGGGAGATTTGATTTCATAAGTATTGGTCGAGCAATCCATTGGATCCAAACCATTTTGAATGTGAACATAGGCTACTGGATGTTCCACTTTTATCCCAATTGACATACAATAATTCATAAAAGATTGGGATGTAAATTCACCAGCATTATCAAGACGAATTGTCTTTATCGGATAATCAGGAAAATATGCCCGCAACCGAATTATTTGTGCAAGTAATCTTACAAAAGCCAAATTACGAGATGATAATAAACACACATGTGACCATCGAGTTGATGCGTCGATTAGAACCATAAAATACCGAAACGGTCTACACGGGGGATGAATCGGACCACATATATCACCATGAATTCGTTCTAAAAATGATAGTGATTCGTTCTTTATTTTGGCTGGTGAGGGCCTTGTAATTAACTTTCCTTTGGAACAAGCAACACAAGAAAATTAATGGGATTGAAAAATCTTCTGGTTTTTCAATGAATGACCACATGATTTCTCGATAATTTTCGGCATCATCGTTGAACCGGGATGACCTAACCGATCATGCCGAACCTTAAACATATCTGTAAACTTCTGGTTTACAGTATCAGTAAATTTCGGGTTTACTGTGATATGATTCAACCATTCTTATATATGTATAATACAATCCAGATCACAAAGTGGAGTAAACTTTGCAACACACACCTTTTAATTGTCATACTTAAGGTAACACATATACCTTGTTCATTCGTAGTCTTATATCTGAACAAATTTATCGGGACTTTAGAGAAAATGGTGTATTTTTGAATTCTGAATTTTGTGCCTTCAGGCATCATGGAATTAGCTCTTCAGGAGCTTATGAAATTTAACTCTTCAAGATTTCTAATTTCACGCAACCATATAAATTTATATAATATTGGTATGTACTTCATCATATCTCAAATGAGAGAATATGTATTATAGAGTGTGTGTGGTAATAATGTCTTCAAGACATTTGTCCCAACTTGAATCTTGAATTTATACATAAAAAAATAATAATAAAAAAAAAGTAAACAAACTTGTAAAGCAATATATCAAGCATATATGATAATATTAAACTTAAATAAACAGAATATTATCATAACTCATAACAGATATGAAAAACAAAAACAAAACTTATAAATAAAGTAACTTGAAATGATAAATCATTTTGATCACTTCTGGTGATCATGATTTATTTTTTTTAATCTTCAGGATAGTATATTTATCACTTCTGGTGATTATCACTTCCATCTTCAGAATGGACAGAGAAATCTGCCACCTTTAAGTGTATCATATCATTGAGGTTATGACCATCAGTTAATTCTTTCCTTTATTCTTTAATGATTCTTGATATAGATCAACAAAATACATTACCGTACTACAGGTACGCGACCGATGGTCTTGCATCATACGCCAATGATGGATTGTTTATACATTTTATTTTTTTTCATTATCCAAGTCCACATCTATGGCCACGATGATGGGTACCCTCATGGCTAAAATCACTAGAACAATTATATAGCATCACATTCACTTCGGGGAATGGAGGATGTCCAATATATAAGACGAAATCGTCATTTTTCCATACATTTATAATTAGCCACGGTTATACATATTTAGATCTACAGGATCATCATCAATTCATACTCATTGTATTGTTATTATACAAACAAAATTTTCTTCATTTCGAGAGATCTTCGGGATCTTTAATTTTTTTTGATATATCAAATTCTCACATAATTCTTTTCGCTAGATGAACAATATTTTATTTATCTTTCAAGAGATCTTCACGATCATTGATTTTGATACAATCATCTTTCACTTCTTCAGGGAGGTTGTGACAAAAGAAAATTATAGCTTCCGTTATATCTTTCGTATGATCTCATTTCGATGATTCTTTGAATCCATCAATTGTCTCTTTAATACTTTCGGTATTCAAATGAATTTCAACATCCAAAACTCATGACAAGTAATTCTTGTTGATTATTATCAAGAGCTTTGAAAAATAAGAACATAATGAAATTATATGCATAATTAGAAATAAAAAGAGGATATCAAAATATAACTCTTCTGATACACAAGATCCATAAAAAATGGCGAGTGTAGAGCATACTAAGTTATATTGATCTTAAGGAAATGATCAAAAGTAAAAAAAAATAATAAGATGAACTCGAGATTAACATACTTACATATATAAAACCAAACATTTTTCTTTTCTTCGGATGAACTTGAGACTCGAAAGGTGGAGACTCGTGCTGATAACATCCTATAAAATAATAGAAACATTAACAAAGGAAATAGAGACAAGAGGAAAGAAGATTATTCTCATTCATAATATTTTCATCTCACTTACAAATGATTCACACAGTGGCCTATTTATAGGCTTACAAAGAATACAAAGAGACAATTACATAATTATTACATATGAATAAATATGAATAAATGCAATGTGGTGGTGGAGAATGTGGAAAGAGTGGGGGGAAGTTCAATAGACAATTCACACTTAATTTATTTATAACAAAAATAAACTAAATTCCACTAAATCCTCCTTTAGTTTTTATACTTTGGCAACTAATTTCCGTATGAAATTAAAAATTTGAGTAAAACTTCTTTGAAGATCTTTCTTGTTCTAAATACAAATATTTTGTTGTGGAAAATATTACTTGTATGTAGCAAAATCTTAAGTACGAAGATTCTTTCTAACATTGGGTTACTAAGATAAGAAATCATCGGTGCATAATCCTATGCTGATTTATGTTGAAAAATAAACATAAAACCCTTACAAGTCACAAATATAGTGCATCTGAGATGATAAGTGTTGGTAATTATTGAAAGGAAGTTAATTTCACGCAATAAAAAAATCAAGATCGTATATCCTATTATTTGGGTATTATATTATCCATCGGCTAAATTTAGAAGGGTGTATTCAATTAGAATTTTAAATGATGTTGGGACATTGCGCAAGGGCTTTGAGTACGTACATCATGATATTGCGTGATGCGATGAGATAATTTCCATTATATTCCCTTCTGATGGCTGTTTAATGTCGTGCATTGTTAGCTTTACATTGTTATTGCTTATCTGTTCTTTTTTGGGGGGAAATATCCTTGGTCACTATATATTTTTTTCTTTAAGTGATTTCATCGCTTTTTAGTGTTTTAGCCATATTTTGTTTGGGCCATTGTGCAATGACTTTGAACATGGAATGCTATATTATGGTCCACTGAAGCTAAATTCTGATTATCCCTTGTTGGCATGAACATTCATATGATCGTATATTTCCTTTACAATATGACTAAGAATATAAGGAATGACTAATATACTATCGCTTGAAATATTAGGCTACTTATTGTTTGCTTATGACGACGACTTCTTGTTTTACCCCCTTTTCTTGGACTTTTATCAAAGAATTCCATTTGGGTCTTGAACATTGCATTAGAGTTCATTATTCTATGGAAATGATTTCATTACTTTCATATTTCAATTTGCATGTTACAATTTATGAAAGTGATCTATATTTTTATTGCTTATTTATGTTATTGGTTAGCTAGAAAAAGCCAATTGATGATGTCATTGTGCATAAGGGCTTTAACATGGCATTCGGTGTATGACGTAGTAAAACTAAATCATCCCTCTGTGTAACATTTCACAATCTTCTTTATCATATGACTAAGAAGAATATGATAAATGAATAATACTATGGTATTGCACAAAGGAGGAAACTGTACAACATCCTGAGATGAATAACTATGGTATTTCATCTTTCAGTTTATTAAATGAAAATATAATGTTTGTCTAGCTACTATAATTTGCAAATTCCATTGGATTTAAACCCACATGATTATTTGTATCCCTTATTTCAGAGTGTAAGGTGTACTGAAGTATACCCCCTGTTATAGAAGTTTTTGCTTTTCAACTTGCTTTGTCACAATCTCATTTCAAGTTTCCCAATTCTCAGTTTGTTTCTTTATCTCTCCTCTTTATTTTGCAACATATTGCAGTTTTGTTCAACAATATACTGCACGCATGTGATGTTGAGCTATAATAATATAACAATTTCAAAAATTGCTACTTTTGTTTGGGATTTAGTGACCAATTATGAGCTCTTATCTAATGCTTGTGATAGTTGTCAAATGATGTTGGGACATTGCGCAAGGGCTTTGAGCATCATGATACGAGGTTTGGCAAAAAAAGGTCAGTAAGTGATTAGTTTTAAAGAAAATTATGAAATTTATTGTTGTAATAAGGTGAATTGGATGCAGAATGCCATAATTTGGTTGTAATCTGCAGTGACATCTTGATCTTGTTGCTGCGAAGATGAATATGTTGTTATATTGCATGTTAGGGTGTGAAGTTTGGAAAAGATGGTGCTTGAAGTTTATGTTGGAGGTAGATGTACAGTAACTAGGATAGTGACTTGTAGAAATAATGTCAATCAAGATATTAGATATTGATTGGAAGATAATGTTATTAGTTAGTCAAGTTTGGAAAAATTTGTGCCTGAAGCTAATCAAAATGCAAATGAGATTCAGGGCTTGGGCTAAAGGCACCCAAATAAACAAAAAATGAACAACGTTTATATGAAAACATTGTTGAAGTTCACTTTAGTATTGTTGAATTCATGTAGATACAAATAAAAAACATTGTTGAAGTTTTTTTTTTTGAGCGTGTGTGTGTGTGTGTGTGTAGGGGGGGGGGGGGTTGCAGTAGATGAAGAATCTTGTGCAGTGGAAGAAGCGTTGGAAGAAGGAGCAACATCTACTGGAAGAAGAAGAAGAAGAAAATGTGCTGGGATTTTGGGTTTGAGTTAGAAAGTGTAATTTAGGATTTTGTGAGCATTATGAGCTATGTTTATGTTATTTCTAGGCATCTTGAGCTCTGTTTATGTTGTTTCTGAACATTATGAGCTTTATTTATGTTGTTTCCAGACATCTTGAGTTCTGTTTACGTTGTCTGTGAGCATTATGGGCTTTGTTTATGTTATTTTCATGCATCTTGAACTTTGTTTATGTTGTCTATGAGCATTATGAGCTTTGTTTATATCGTTTTAGACATCTTGAACTCTGTTTATGTTGTTTGTGAGCATTATGAGTTATGTTTATATTGTTCTCAGACATCTTGAGCTCTGTTTCTGAGCATTATGAGTTTTGTTTATGTTGTTTCTAGGCATCTTGAGCTCTGTATAAGTTGTCTTTGAGCATTATGAGCTTTGTTTATATTGTTTTCAGGCATCTTGAGCTCTGTTTATATTGTTATGTTGTTTGTGAGCATTATGAGCTTTGTTTTTGTTGTTCCCATACATCTTGAGCTCTGTTTTGTGTTATTTATGAGCATTATGGCCTCTGTTTATGCTGCTTCCATGTATCTTGAGCTCTATTTAATGTGTTTGTGAGCATTATGAGCTCTGTTTATCAAGTAATTTCATAATTTTGAAGGATTTTATGTTCAATTTTTTAAAGAATTGAAGGAATTTTTAGCAATTTTTGACATGAATTTTAAAGAAATAATTAAGGAATTATTTTTAAAAATAAAATAACAAAACTGCCCAAATCCCCACAATTATCCTGCATAATCTCCTAATTTTCAAAAAAAAAAAAAACACCCCAAAAAATGGCATTAGTGCATAAGGGTATTTTCGTTATTGAAAATGTAACGGCCCAAATACCAAAATACGGTAATTCGTAGCTCAACATGATCTGCACTTCACTTCGTACAATTTTACAAAAAATTTGAAATTTTTATTACATCAAATTCTTTTACAACAACAACGCAGCGGAAAATAAATGAATTACAACATGATTTAACTGTAAAATTTAAACATCAACAACTTAAAGCGGGAAATAATCTTTAGCATTCAATCATCTTTATGACTCCTTGCAAAGCAATGCCTGCATTTGAAATTGTGGGCACGTCAGTTGCTTACAACCGACGCAATATCATACACGGCCATCCTCGCTATGCCAAAAATATAACGACTCACTTATTTTAACAACCACAAGCTTGAATGTAAACAAAGAGTGAAAAGTGACTATCCTAATCATGTCAGTGTATGCAAATGCCTTAATGCCTAATGCAGAAGTTTATGCTAAAATGACATTAATGCATACTCGTTCGGATTCTATGCATCTCATACTACATAGGTCTGAGGGCAAGCACATACGTACTCCACATTAAAGGGTTGAATCCCACCATGAAATTCTACTACGGTGACTAAGGTAAAGTTTAGATGTTCTGGGAGTATTAAGCCCACGCCCCGATAATCCTGGAGATGAATCCCACACCGCCGATAAGTTGGGGACACTCCCAATCACGCCTCGATAATTCCGGGGAAACCATCTCACACCGCAAGCTATGGCGCTTCCATAGTCCCAAAACACCCCATAGGCGTCGCCTCGATCCCGATAACTTGGAAGATGAATCCCACACCGCCGATGAGCTGGGGACACTCCCAATCACACCTTGATAATTCCGGGAAAACCATGTCCTCATACCTATGTTTGCCCATACTTCATCATGTCTCCCCTTACTGCATGTCCTTAAGTTTTTAGTTTTAGAAGAATCATCACAACCTAGAGCTAGCTTACTGTTACCGCTGATTTCGGTGTGGGGGTAAACAGATAGAATTTGTAAGTCCGAGAAAAATCTGAACAGTTGGCTCAGCCTTCTTGCTCCCGTCGCAACCTGCAAGGAAGTGCGAGACACCGGGGTTGATTCCGGCGACGCACCCTCCGACGCTCTTGTCAGTAATCATAAAAAGATTAAGAAAGAGCTTAATTGGTGAAGGAGTGATTAACCTGGTCATGGTGGTAGAGGGGTGATATTTATAGTCGCCTTTGGAACGGTTAGGGGCCTGATTTCTTGCTTAACAGCAAGGAGGAAAATCCTCCCATTCTGTTTTGGGAAACTAGCCCATGATTCCCGGTGGGAGCAAATCAGGGCTGTTGATCAGGGATCCTGATTTGCCCCTTGTTGATTTGGGTTCGCTTTGGGTCGGGACCCGAACCCAACAGGTGTGGATCCGTTCGCGGGTTGATGGATCGGTGAGAAGAAGATCCAGTACCCGCCTTGGATCCACTTGAATGTGAAATTACCATTTTACCCCCGAGCATCAAGATTCGTGCCTAATCTGGACGGCTCCGATTTAACCCTATTTTTAGCCATATCACGAGCCCCCCACTCCTAAAGACTGAGTGTGATCAGACTTTGAGGAGTAGTCTAACTGTTTTAGTGGCTGGTGGAGTTGTATCGGAGTCCAAATGTGGGATCTTGAATCTAGAAAGGGGGTAGTGAGGTAATTTTTCGACGCCGCTTGCTGTTCTCTGGTCACATCGGGTATTTGAGGGTTTTTATCTATTTTTTTCGGACCATTTATTTAATTTTGCGACGTGTTCACTAATTGTTTTGAACTATACCAAAGTGTTCACTATCATACCAGCTCTAAAGCACCGGATCCCATCCGAACTCCGAAGTTAAGCGAGCCTGGGCGAGAGTAGTACTAGGATGGGTGACCTTTGGTATAGTTCAACGGTTGTGGGAGCAATTCCGAACGGCGATCTACCCCTGATTCGTCCGGAGACGAGCCGAGGAGGTAAAGTCGAGCCGAATGTTGGACTCCGAACCATCGGTATAGTTCAACGGCTGTGGGAGCAATTCCGAACGGCGATCTACCCCTGATTTGTCCGGAGACGAGCCGAGGAGGTAAAGTCGAGCCGAGTGTTGGACTCCGAACCATCGGTATAGTTCAACGGCTGTGGGAGCAATTCCGAACGGTGATCTACCCCTGATTCGTCCGGAGACGAGCCGAGGAGGTAAAGTCGAGCCGAGTGTTGGACTCCGAACCATCGGTATAGTTCAACGGCTGCGGGAGCAATTCCGAACGGCGATCTACCCCTGATTCGTCCGGAGACGAGCCGAGGAGGTAAAGTCGAGCCGAGTGTTGGACTCCGAACCATCGGTATAGTTCAACGGCTGTGGGAGCAATTCCGAACGGCGATCTACCCCTGATTCGTCCGGAGATGAGCCGAGGAGGTAAAGTCGAGCCGAGTGTTGGACTCCGAACCATCGGTATAGTTCAACGGCTGTGGGAGCAGTTCGGAGCGGCGGTCTACCTCTGGTCCGTCCGGAGACGAACCGAGGGAATGAGGCCGAGCCGAACGTGGACTCCGAACCATTGGTTGAAATCACAATATAAAAGGCAGGTGATAAGAGGGGAGAAAAACATGCGGATTCACAAACATAATAGAGCTTTCTTTATTGATATTTAACGGTGAACCGTTTTACATAGTACAATTTGTGAAAAATGGGTTATAAGTCGGAGGACTGGAATGGCTCGATACTCCATATTACTCAGAGCGGCGCCGGAGCGCTTTCTTGGTATTTCAGGAGGTGGTCGGCATTCCAAGTCCTCGGAAGCTCTCTGCCCTCCAGGTCTTCGAGGCGATATGTTCCTGGCCGAACAACTTTCGTGATCTTGTACGGCCCTTCCCAGTTCGGGGTTAGCTTGTTCTTCTGACTGGGGAGGGATATAGCTAGCTTTCTCAAGACCAAATCTCTCTGTTTAAGGTTGGCGGGCCGGACCTTCCTGTTGTACGCCAATTCAACTCTTCTTCGGTAGATCTGCTGCCGAATCGATGCCCTTTCCCTCAGCTCGTCTATCAAGTCCAATTCTGCTCTGAGGTCTCTGGCATTCTGTGCTTCGTCATAGGCTGTGAGCCGAGGGGAAGGTATTCCGACCTCAAGAGGTATCACGGCCTCGGACCCATAGGTGAGGTTGAAGGGGGACTCGCCTGTGGGGGTCCGTTTGCTCGTGCGGTAGTTCCATAGGACATTGGGGAGTTGGTCGACCCATAAGCCCTTAGAACTTTTGTCGAGCCTTTTCTTGATACCTGCGAGGATCTGCCGGTTGGCATTTTCTGCCTGTCCGTTCGACTGAGGATGGGAGACGGATGAGAAGCGCTGCTGAATGGCCAGGTCATCGCATAGAGCTCGGAACGCTGTGCCTGTGAACTGAGTCCCGTTGTCCGTTATGAGGACCCGGGGGACTCCGAACCTGCATATGATGCTCTTCCAGAAGAACTGTACCACTTTGTTCTCGGTTATAGTGGCGAGGGGCTCGGCCTCGACCCACTTCGAGAAGTAGTCGATGGCTACGACCAAGAACCTGAGCTGACCCGGAGCTGGAGGGAAGGGCCCTAGTAAGTCCATGCCCCACATTGCGAAGGGGATGGGACTTGATAGGGAGGCGAGGTTGGCCTGAGGGAGGCGTCGGATGTTAGAGTGTCTCTGACAGGAACTGCATTGCCGAACGTGTCGCTCGGCGTCTCGAAGGAGGGTCGGCCAGAAATACCCATAATTCAAAGCTTTTCGGGCCAATGACCTAAATCCTGAGTGCGCCCCTCCGATGCCTTCGTGGAGCTCTCGCAGGGCATATTCGGCTTGATCCGGAGAGAGGCACCTTAAGTACGGTCGGCCGTCTATCTGAGAGAAAGAGCGTTTGTACAGGATACCCTCGATTAGGACAAACCGCTCGGCCCGGGTCCTGACTCGGCGAGCCTCTTTGGGATCCGAAGGCAGAACTCCATCCCCTAAGAATTCTATCAATGGCTTCATCCAATCGTCTTGTAGCATGACTGGCAACAACTCCGCCGAGGCGGGCGACTCATCTTCGATGCTCGGCTTAGAGAGGACTTCGATCAGCACGGTCTGTTCGAGACCTTGAAGTGAGGACGAAGCCAATTTGGAGAGGGCATCAGCCTGTGAGTTTTCTTCCCGAGGGACTCGTTCGATGGTGGCCTCTTCAAACCGGCTCAGGAGGTCCCGGACCTTGGCGAGGTACTTCGCCATTCGCTCGTCTCGGGCCTCATATTCGCCTGAGACCTGGTTCACGACTGGTTGGGAGTCACTGTGAATCCGAAGGCATTGGGCTCCAGCACTTCGGGCGAGTCCGAGCCCGGCGATGAGTGCTTCGTACTCCGCCTCGTTGTTCGAGGCCTTGAAGTTCATGCGGATGGCGTACTGGAGGACGAAGTTGTCAGGGCCGTTCAGTATGATTCTGGCGTCGCTTCCTTCATTACAAGAGGATCCGTCCACGAAAACTGTCCAAATGGGGGGCCCATTCGGGACGTGGCCGACCTCGGGGATAGTGGACTCTACGATGAAGTCGGCGAGAGCCTGTGCCTTAATTGCCGTCCGAGGCTGATAAGAGATGTCATGCTGACTTAGCTCAATGGACCACTTCATCAGCCGGCCCGAGGTCTCAGGCTTGTGGAGGATCTGCTTGAGGGGTTGGTCGGTGAGGACAACGACCGAGTGGGATTGAAAGTACGGCCGAAGCTTTCTCGCTGCCATGACCAGAGCGTAGGCTATCTTCTCTATCCTCGAATAGCGGAGCTCGGCGTCCCGGAGCACCTTGCTCACGTAGTAGATAGGCCTCTGGGCTCGGTCCTCCTCTCTCACTAAGACAGCACTTAAGGTCTGCTCGGAGGCAGCCAAGTAGACGAAGAGAGTCTCGCCCGGGACCGGTTTACTGAGCAGGGGGGGTTCACCAAATAGGCCTTCAGCTGGTCGAATGATTCCTGCTGTGGTTGGCCCCATTCAAAACCTTTGGCCCCCCTGAGTGCTTTGAAGAAGGGAAGGCACTTTTCCCCCGACTTCGAAAGGAACCGGCCGATAGCAGCGAGCCGGCCAGTGAGCTTTTGCACCTCCTTGATGTTCCGAGGCGGAGCCATGTCTAATATGGCCTTAATCTTTTCGGGATTAGCTTCGATTCCTCGCTGGCTTACCATGAAGCCGAGGAATTTTCCCGAGGAGACCCCGAACGCACACTTGTTCGGGTTCAGCCGCATGCTGTGCTTCCTCAACACGCCGAAGGCCTCCTGAAGGTCGGCTACATGATCGGTGCCGCGGATGCTCTTGACGAGCATGTCGTCAACGTACACCTCCATGTTTCGGCCGATCTGGTTCTGGAAGACCTTATTGACGAGGCGCTGGTAGGTGGCGCCCGCGTTCTTCAGGCCGAACGGCATTACCCGGTAGCAGTAGAGGCCTTGGTCGGTGACGAAGGAAGTCTTCGGAATGTCCGGAGGGAACATTCGGATTTGATTGTACCCCGAGAAGGCATCCATGAAGCTGAGGAGCTCATGGCCCGAGGTGGCGTCGATAAGGGTGTCGATGTTCGGGAGCGGGAAGGGATCCTTCGGACACGCCTTGTTCAGGTCGGTGAAGTCAATGCATATCCTCCACGAGCCATTGGACTTCTTGACCATTACAACGTTCGACAGCCACTCGGGATAATTTACCTCCTGTATGAACTTGGCCTTTAGAAGTTTATCAACCTCCTCCTTGATGGCCTGCTGTCGCTCGGGAGCGAACTTTCGCCTCTTCTGCTGGACCGGTTTGCACCCCGGTTCGACACTTAAGCGATGGACGAGGAGCTCCTCGAAAATGCCGGGCATGTCCACGGCTGACCATGCAAACAGGTCACGGTTGTCCCGGATGCATTTAATCAGGTCCGAACACAGTGCGGTCGGCAAGGATTTGCTGATGAGAAATTTCCGGCTCGGATCCTCGTCCGAGAAGAGCACTTCTTCCAATTCGTCCGCCGGTTCGGACGTCTGGCGGGCCTTCGGCTCGGGGATTTCCAGCGTCTCGAGCGAGAGCACTGGTCCCCCGGTGGAAGTCATGTAGCACTTCCGGGTTGTTTCCTGGCTTCCCCTGACTTCCCCTACTCCCGACCGAGTGGGGAACTTCATTTTCAAATGGTATGCCGAGGGGACAGCCTCCAGGGCGGCTAGGCCGGGGCGGCCTAGGATGACATTATATGCTGCCGGGACGTCGACGACCATGAAGTCCATCGGCTCGGTCCGGGTAGTAGGGGTGCTTCCCGCAGTAACGTCTAGGGTTATCACCCCCTCGACGGTTACCGGGACCCCCGTGAACCCGTGGAGAGTGTAACCGGCTGGCTTGAGACGGTTTCGGGACAGCTGCAGGCCTCGGAAGGCCGAGAGGAAAAGGATATTGACCGAACTCCCGTTGTCCACCAAAATCCTCTGCACCTTGAAGTTGGCCATGTGGAGGTCGATGACGAGGGCGTCGCAGTGTGGGGTTCGGACCCCTTCGAGGTCGGCATCGGAGAAAGACACAGGGACGCCGAGACCATTCGGGGGAGGGGCACTATGGACCGAGTTGACCTCTCGGACGAAGGCCTTCCGGGAGGAATTAGAGGAGCCCCCCATGGGGCCTCCGTGGATCAAGTGCAGAACCCGTTCCTCCTCGAACTCGGGTGTCTCTTCGCGCCGCTCGGAGCGCTTGTTAGCCCCCCGAGGCGGAGGGGAGTTGCGATCTGTCCGATCGTTAGCCTTCACGAACTTGGCCAACTGCCCCCTCCGAATGAGGGCTTCAATCTCATCTCTCAGAGCCCGGCAGTCATTCGTGTCGTGCCCGTGGTCTCGGTGGTAACGACACCACTTATCTTTGTTCCTCCTCTTCGCCGGGGTGTGCATCCTCGGAGCTGGAGGGATGACTCCCTCCTTCTCCACCTCCATTAGGATAGTAGAGACATTAGTGGTGAGGGGAGTGAATTTTTCGAACCTGGGGGGAGGGCGGCGCTGGCCGTCAATGTCCTTTTGAGCTTTCTTGGACCCTTCTTCCCCCGTCGCCTTCCTCTTCGAACCCGCGGAGGGCCCTCCGAAGCTCGGAAGGGCCTCAGCCTCCTCGGCTCGGATGTACTTCTCGCACCTCAGGAGGAGGTCGGCGAAGTCATGCGGCGGTTTCTTGGCTAGGGACGATCGGAGGTTGGCGTTGAGGACGTTCGACTGGAACGCCACGGTGGCCACGGACTGGTCCAAGGAGGTGATAGACCTGACCTCTGCGGTGAACCTTTTCACATAGTCCCGCAACTTCTCTTCCCTCTCCTGCCGCAGGTTCAGTAGGGAAAGACTTGTCTTCTCGGCTCGCCGGCTACTCACGAAGTGAGTTATGAACAGCGTCTCAAACTGCTCGAATGAGAAGATGGATGAGGGGGCGAGCCTGGAATACCATTCCCGAGCCGACCCCCTGAGGGTGGCAGGGAAGGTCCTGCAGAGCACCGCGTCGAAAGCTTGATGGATCAGCATCAGGGTCTTGAAGCTTTCGACGTGATCGACCGGGTCGGATTCCCCTGAGTATGTTTCAAACTGTGGCGGTTTGAAACTCCTCGGTATGTGGGCCTCCATGATCGACCGTGAGAAGGGGGGTCGGCTGGGACGGAAGGTTCCTGCTCGGGACTCTTCCTCCCTGTCCATGGGGCCGATACGCCTTTCCACCTCATGGAGACGGCGGATGAGGGCGTCGTCCCTCCGCTGGTAATCGTATGACCCCCCGGACTCCTCTTCATAGGAAGGGGAGCGTGGACTGCGGCGCCGGTAGTCCTGGGACCGGCGAGGGCTTTGTTCCCGCTGCTGGCGGCTGGAAGCCGGGGAAGGGCTCCGCGTTCGGCGCCGAGGACTGGGATCCCTGGGGGGCGTCGGAGCCCTCTGAGCATTCTGGACGTTCTGCCGAAGATTGAGATCCTGCAGAACGGTCTCCTGAAACTGGAGGAATTCGGCTCGACTGATAGGTACATCTCGGTCCCTCGGATGACGCCGATCCCCGGGGGAACGGGACCTCCTCCTTCGGCGCTCGGGGGACGCCGCTCGGCCTCTGCGGTCCGGAGACCTTCTGCCGTCCCGGCGACGTGGGGACCGTTCACCTTGACGCTGGCGGGAGGCTCCCTCTCGGGCCCGCCTCTCGTCGAGATGGGTTCGGAGGTCGTCGTCCTTGTGTCGGTTCAGAAGTGTGATGCGGAGGTCGGGATGATGAGAAGCCATCGAGTCCGAGGAGCCATTATGGACCGAGACATGGCCCGGATTGAGGGGCTGCTTCTCCTTCCGACCGTTATGACCGGATGGACCATTGTTGGGCTGCTGCTTGGGAGGAGGAGGTGGGACCTGCTGGGTCGGCGGAGGGAGGTCGGACTGAGGAATAGGATTGACTGGGACTTCATTCGCCGAGTCGGTGAGGTTGCCCACACGGTTCGACCCTCTTGACCTGATCTTCTTCGGCGGCATGACTGCAGAGGACGACGGAGAATGGGCTGAGGCTGTTCGTGTGGTTTTTCCCACAGACGGCGCCAATCTGTTACCGCTGATTTCGGTGTGGGGGTAAACAGATAGAATTTGTAAGTCCGAGAAAAACCTGAACAGTTGACTCAGCCTTCTTGCTCCCGTCGCAACCTGCAAGGAAGTGCGAGACACCGGGGTTGATTCCGGCGACGCACCCTCCGACGCTCTTGTCAGTAATCAGAAAAAGATTAAGAAAGAGCTTAATTGGTGAAGGAGTGATTAACCTGGTCATGGTGGTAGAGGGGTGATATTTATAGTCGCCTTTGGAACGGTTAGGGGCCTGATTTCCTGCTTAACAGCAAGGAGGAAAATCCTCCCATTCTGTTTTGGGAAACTAGCCCATGATTCCCGGTGGGAGCAAATCAGGGCTATTGATCAGGGATCCTGATTTGCCCCTTGTTGATTTGGGTTCGCTTTGGGTCGGGACCCGAACCCAACAGGTGTGGATCCGTTCGCGGGTTGATGGATCTGTGAGAAGAAGATCCAGTACCCGCCTTGGATCCACTTGAATGTGAAATTACCATTTTACCCCCGAGCATCAAGATTCGTGCCCAATCTGGACGGCTCCGATTTAACCCCATTTTTAGCCATATCACTTACCATACCGGACTTAAATCAACATAAGAGACAATTAGCCAAACCTGGCTACTTCTAAGAGATGCTCAACCCACATTGGTTAGCTCTAAAATTCACATTAATCATAAATGCCAGTTTCTAAGGGTCTCGCCTAGCTTCTAGATTCCAACAATCATCTTGTGTTCCAAAAATCATAGGTACTCATACCCTTCAATAATCATGAATTAAATTTTCTTTATTCACTTATTCACATCTTAATCAATTCATCTTATTCATGCATTTATCATTCATGAAGAACAAACTCAATTTTATCTATTTCCACCAAGTTATTTTTCTTTCATGTTCATCTAACTTGCAACACAAAATTATTAGTGAATTAAATATCAACTTTTGAGATTCATTATTAGAGATTTATTATTCAAAAAAACACACATCACTTTTCTTTTTACCACAAATCCATTCTTATCCCATTAATCATACACATTGTATATTGAAACATATCTATCACAAAAATATAACTCTTAATTTCCAAAATATATTTTAATCAGTGAGAAATACTTATATTATCCCCATAATATTTTTTATAATTTTTAATATAATTTTCCTGGATTTTAAAAACTCCAAAAATGATAAAAGAACATAAAAAAAATAAAATCAAGGCATTTATCATTCATGAAGAACAAATTCAATTTTATCCACTTCCACAAAGGTATTTTTTTTCATGTTCATCTAACTTCCAACCCAAAATTATTAACGAATTGAATATTAACTTTTGAGATTCATCATTAAAGATTTATTATGGAAAAAAAACCCATCACTTTTCTTTTTACCACAAATCCATTATTATCCCCTTAATCATACACATTGTATATTGAAACATATTTATCACGAAAATATAGAATTTTTTACCAAACTATCCCACCTTTTGTAAGTATGTACCAAACTATCCCTGTTTGAAACTTTAATACCAAAAAGTCTCTGTCGCTAACTGAGATAGCGCCCCTAGTAAAATTCTTCGTGCTATCTCAGTTAGCGTGTATTAGAGGACACCACTTTTCCCCTCAAGTAGGGGTGTGCGAAAAAACTGACCAACTATAGACACGCTAACTTCGTTAGCGCGCCTATTTAAACCAGACGGCTAACGGGGTTAGCATGCTAGGGGGCACAATAGGGGACACTACTCGTCTACTCCTCAAGTAGGGGTGTGGAAAAAAATACCAAGTATAGACACGCTAACCCCCGTTAGCGCGCCCATTTAAACCAGACGCGCTAATGGTGTTAGCATGCTATGGGACACTATGGGACACTACTTTCAAGTAAGGGTGTAGGGAAAAAATCACCAAGTATAGACACGCTAACCCCGTTAGCCCGCCCATTTAAACTAGGCGCGCTAACGGGGTTAGCGAGTGTCGATTGGGACCCTCTTAAATCACGCTCGCTATCTCACTCTCACCTCACTTCTTCTCTCTCCCAAAACGCCATCGCGCGGTTTTAAACCCAACCCCCAAACCCTAGCCTCCGATTTCGGCCTCTACTCATCCCAATCTCTCGAAATTTTTACTTAAATCTCTTCATCATTCACAATACTCTCATCTCAACCAACAATTTCCCCAAATTTTCGATGAACCCACAAACCCTTTTTCCCAAATTTTCGGAAGGAGAGGATCGGTAGTGGAGTAGTCGACTTCGACCTTCAACCCAACAATGGTTTGTAAGTGTTCGTAATTTATGCTATATAATTTTTGGTGATTTTGGGTCTAGGGTTGGATTTGCAATTTTTGGTTCATTTTGGTATGTTCATAAATGAATCTAGGTTTAGGTGATATACTAAGTGTGTATGATTTCTTATTTAGTAAATGAGTATGATGGATTGATTGTAAGCTACATTTGGGTTCATAAATTTTGATTTAGGATTTATTAAAACATGCAATGCACGTTATAAATTTAGGTTTTGTAATTAACCAAAATTTAACCAATATTAACTAAGTTTGTGTCATACTAATTTTGTTTGTTCAAATTAACATATAGTTCACAATGCATGAGTGGGATATGTGATGATAGTAACATTGTCATATAATTCGACACATCGAGTAATTGAGGGTAGCAATGTCTATAGACCGATTTATGATTTTAGTTTTGTGCCAATGTGACATTCTGAGTAATATTGCTTGATATTGAAATTTTGGAAATTAGACATTGTTAATTGTATAATTAATTTATAGCGATTTTAAGGTAAATTTGATAACATATATTATCAAACATGTAGGATTCTATTTGATATTACATATGGCACGATCAATGGGCATGCCCAAAGAAGGAAGTAGTAGTAGACCTCCAACAAACCGGAAAGGTCCACGGACATGTCATGGACAACCTCCCAAAAAAATTAGCTGTGGTGGACGGAGGCGTACCAATATAAGATGATTTGACATTTATTTCGTACGTTTAATTTTAACATCAAGAAAATTATAAATTTATATGTTGATTTTGAACTTTTTTGATGTAGGATGAGGTGGGTCCGTCTTCTTCTCTGGATAATCAAATGGACCCGTCTCCTCCTCAAAATCAACCGTGCCCTTCTTCTCCATCTAATCAGCTGGGCCCATATTCTTCATTGTATGTTCCTCCAGTGGTTCTCGGTCCGATCGACCCAAAGCTTTTGACTTTACAAGGACAGCATCGCTCTAAAGCCGTTTGGGAAGGAAATTCTTCGAAGTGTAGTTTTCAGGGGCACGACACGTTAGAGATGCATCCTCGTATACATGAGATCTTACAACAATGTGGGTTATACATGAGATAAAAAGGGGCCCTCTAACTGAGTTAACGGGCGTGGCTATCTCAAATTTCCAAGGACTTTCAAGTCTCTGGAAATTTGAGATTACCACAGTCGTTAACTCAGTTAGCGGCTTTGGTAAAAAGGGGCCCGCTAACTGAGTTAACGGGTGTGGCTATCTCAACTTTCCAGAGACTTAAATTCCAGAGACTTCAACTCTCTGGAAATTTAAGATTACCACAGTCGTTAACTCAGTTAGCGAGCCTAGTACAAAGAGGCCCGCTAACTGTGTTAGCGGGTGTGGCTATCCCAAATTTCCAGAGACTTTCAAGCCCATTTACACACAAGTGAATACACCTCATCTACTGAGATTCAAAATCAAGCATTCAAAATGAATATGCTTCATATTAATTAATTCAAAATAACATCAGTCATACATTCATTCAAAATAACATCAGACATAAAAACGAATGCAGCTCATAAACTATATCCACATATAAACACTCTCTCCGTCAACTATTGCAAAGGCAAATGGAAAGTGACAATCATTCGCAATCGGTGATACGGCTATTAACAAGCAACCATTATATTTTCCGTACAAGTGTGTCCCATCAACACTTATAACAGGTCTGTATGACTTGAACCCTTTAATTGAAGCACCAAATGCCCAAAACACTCCCCTGAATGTTTCTTTGCCAGGACTGGAATCATACTTATCCCAATTGACAACAGTTCCTAGATTTACTGCTTGTATTGCTGATAGAAGTATAGGCAACTTAGTATACGCGTCTTCAAATGATCCGTACAACTTCTCAATAGATTTTTGTTTTGCAATCCAAGCCTTCCTATAAGATATCTGATAATTGAATTGTAGTTTGACTATCTTAATAATGGCCCGCGGTGTAATTCCTATTTAAGCCTTGACAACATTCAAAATTAAATTGCATATAAGTTTAGTGTCAACTTTGCATTGGTCTTGATTCAATGCGGGATTCACACATATATGTGGCTCTACTAGTTTTTTAACCACAAAATTTGTCCGGCCCTTCGGAACGATTGCACGTAATCTCCACAGACAACCACCCTCACTTGCAACCGGTGAGATTTGCACTATCTCCTCAAGCGAACATTTTCTCGGAGCCAATTTACATTTTACGGCATAGATGGTCGGTGAAGATTTCATTGTGATAATTTCCCGATGTCTGTTGATGGAGTATAGCTTTACCGCATGTTGGATCAATTCTTTACTTTGAAACTCTTGCCCAATGTAGAACTCATCTACGGTGGATGAACCGGACGACTCCTGTGGACCATGATTTATTCTCACACTTTGTGCAATGTCCTTGGTAACATGAACGATAACATTATTGAAGCCATTATTAAGGTTCACATCGACATCATTACTCTCATTTATATTAATATTTACATATTCATCCTCTTCTTCTTCGTCTTCATTTGTAATCCCTCTTCAAGTTCATCGTTTGTTTCTTCGTCCTCTTCATCATCATCGACTAAATCATTATTAACGGTAGCATTTTCAAATATTCCAAAAACATTGGTATTCGGAATGTAATCATTAACCAAACTTGGTTGACGTGGCAAATCAAATTCAGTAGGATCCGGGCTTGTAGTATTTGTAAACGTGTCTTCTTGTGAGGATGGTGGGATTGCATGGGATGTTTGAACTTGATTCGAAATGATCTTATGTATCGTCACTTCACGTGCGGAGCTTGAACCAGGGTTAGCATGTGGTTGGGCATTAATAATTTCAGTTTGCTGAATATATAGCTCTAATATAGACCAACTAAAATTCGGATCAAGTGTCCTATCAATCATGAATTTCAGAGAGTTGTCGTTTCCTACGGGCACAGTCATAAAATATTGACCATCACCTTTTCCCGCTGCATAACTGAAGGATTTCGGGACACAAACGCAGCGGAAAAAAAAACAGTCGTAAAACCATAAAATCCGAAACCCTAACCCTAGGATCTGTGTACAAGCAATGGCTGATTATGGAGAAACAAAATTTTACCTTTTAAGAGCTTTACGAAGGCTGAAAGATGGAGGTCCTGTTATACAATCACCACGCAACCCTTATAGCAAGATCCGCGTCTCTAAAGCAGTCCACACGAACGTCCGATCGTCCAACGATCAAGGGAGCCGGTACTAGCCGATGATGCTTGCCTCTCTCTCTCTCTCTCTCTCTTGCCTCTCAACAGTTGGAGCGGCTAGGGTTTTTGTGGAAAATGAATTTGCTAAAAGATAAACCCTAAACCAATACATCTCTATGTATTTATAAGAGAGAATGAGGTGGGCGTAACCGTAATCGGTTTGGGCTTCTACTAAACCAAACTGATTCGGTTTAAAGATTTAAATTCGAATTACACTTTAATTAATCAAGTCCAACTCAATTAATTAAATAACTAATTTCGAATTTATAATCATTTAATTTAAATTCCGAATTTAAATTAAAACTCCTTTTAAACGTTCTAAGTGTGTGACCCTTTAGGTTATTATTACGTTGGCAATAATTTTATTATCTAATAATAAAATTATAAACAATGAGCGGCATCTAGTAATACATCATTGCTACCCAAGTAATAATAATAATTGGTGATTCAATTAAACCTTTCGTGACTAATGTCTCCGTGTAATATAATCCTTTTAACCTTGATATTATAGATTAAACTAGAGGCATGGTTCGTGTCATCCTCTTAATAATTTAATCTTTATTTTCTTGATCGATGAGTAGACTATTCAAACAAATCAATATTTGAGCATGGCCATGCATTTCATAGTCTCACTCAAACAAGAGGCCGATAATATCACTCCTAAAATTAGGAGGGTTAAATTCCATCTAGATCATTCACATTTCTCACACGATTCATAATGAACCCAATACTATCTTTATCATTACCCGATTAAAGATAACTTTTGATAGAATCAAAGTACATTAATTCTCGTGTAGAAATATAATGATTTCAGGTCAGAGGACCATTACACCATTATCACAGTGAGATTACTTATGACACTTATTTATTTATTCCATGGTTGAATCTCACAGTGGGTCTGTCCAGTACAATGTACTCTTACATTTACCTATGTATTGATTTTAGTATCTCTATACTAATGACCCATGAGAGGTGTCATCAATCAATCAACATACTAGTCTCAATGTATTATTACTGTCCTAATAATAATAATACTCGACTAGGGATATTTAAGATTATTATACTATATATAATCTCATGTTCATATAGTTCGTATTAATAATCTAAGGACATTTATCATGCTAACATTTATAACGCAGTAAATACGAAGCATAATAAATTATTAATATAATCAAATAGAACATAATGTCAATAATACTGATTACATAATATCATTGTATTGCCTCTAGGGCACCTACACTAACAATAACGTGCTAAAATTTTAAAATTCCATCGTTCTCTATCCCAATTAGTAACCTCATAAACCTTCTCAACAAGTTCTTCCATTGTAATTGTGCGGGGTGCCCAAATTATTTTGGGATCAATGACACAATAACAACAACCTATTTTTGGGTCACGAATAATTTCACCACCAAAATAAAGCTAAATAGGAATATTGTAATCCATACCTATACATATTTATATATAAAAAATTCATTATCTACTAAACAAAATAAATGCGATAAAATGATATACAAATCATACCTTGAAATTAATGATCAGAAAAGTTGAGCAATTTCGAGCTTCGAGAATACGGCGTAGTAAATGGGTTGATAACAAATTCGCTATGTAAATCCCCAAACAAAGAAATTTTGGAAGATGGATTTAGGGTTTTCAGAGTGGGAGGAGATATGAATGTGAGAGAAGACGACGATGAATGCGAGAGAAGAAGAAGATCCTGTTAGATTTTGTAGAGTTTTTCTGAGTAAGATCTCCAATTGAGATGCTAGGGTTTTGAAGTTGGATTTCGAAATTGGGGGAGAAAGAGAAGAGAGAGAGATAAAATATAAAGATAATGAGTCAGCGTCAGCGACCGTGATTTAAGAGGGTCCCAAACGACACTCGCTAACCTCGTTAGCGTGCCTGGTTTAAATGGGCACGCTAATGGGGTTAGCGTGTCTATAATTGGTATTTTTTTCCCACGACCCTACTTGAGGAGTAGTGTCCTCCCTAGCACGCTAACCTCGTTAGCGCGCCTGGTTTAAATAGGCACGCTACGTTAGCGTGTCTATAGTTGGTGAGTTTTTTTTCACAAACCCCTACTTGAGGGGAAAAGTGGTGTCCCCTTAGCACACGCTAACTTAGATAGCACGAAGAATTTTGCTAGGGGCGCTAACTCAGTTAACGACAGAGACTTTTTGGTGTTAAAGTTTCAAACAGGGACAGTTTGGTACATAGTTACAAAAAGTTGGATAGTTTGGTAAAATTTCGAAAATATAACTCTTAATCTCCAAAATATATTTTAATCAGTGGGAATGTTTTATATTATCCCCATAATATTTTTTATATTTTTAATATAATTTACCTGGATTTTAAAAACTCCAAAAATGATAAATGAACATTAAAAAAAAAAAAATCAAAACAAAGGCTAGAATAGAGGCTCGAACCCGAGACCTTTGTCTATACTTGGTATTTTTTTCCCACGCCCCTACTTGAGGAGTAGTGTCCCCCCAGCACGCTAACCCCGTTAGCGCGCCTGGTTTAAATAGGCACACTAACAGAGTGTGTCTATAGTTGGTGAGTTTTTTCACACACCCCTACTTGAGGGGTAAAGTCATGTCCCCTACCACATGCTAACAGAGATAGCATGAAGAATTTTACTAGGGGCGCTAACTCAGTTAACGACAAGGACTTTTGGGTATTAAAGTTTCAAACAAGGATAGTTTGGTAGAGATAGTTTGGTACATACTAACAAAAAGTTGGATAGTTTGGTAAAAAAGAAAAGGAAATGTCACTCTTAATCTCCAAAATATATTTTAATCAGTGGGAAATATTTATATTTTCCCCATAATATTTTTTATAATTTTTTATATATTTTTCCTGGATTTTAAAAACTCTAAAAATGATAAAAGAACATTAAAAAAAACAATCTCCAAAATATATTTTAATCAGTGGGAAATATTTATATTATCCCCATAATGTTTTTTTATAATTTTTTATATAATTTTCCTGAATTTTAAAAACTCCAAAAATGATAAAAGAAAATTTTAAAAAAAAATCAAAACAAATCCTAATAGAGGCTCGAACCCGATACCTCACTCCCCGCCCAAAAGCGCCATGTGGCGCCCTTGGGCACACCACACACGCACCAACAACTTTGGACAAGTGCCTAACTACTATATATTTATATACATTAAATACTTGCTCTCTTTATATATTTTCCTTTTCTTACTTTTTAACTATTTTGTTTCCCATTCTTCTTCCCCAAATTAATATTATAAAAATACATTCCTAAGCTCCATAATTCTTCACTTACTGGTTTAAATTGTTTCTTTTTAGGAATTTATACCCATTATACATATATTCATCTTCTAAAGTGTATATACATAAAATTGATTTAGAACCATTCCTTCAAAAAATAATAATATAACATTTGTATTTATACACTAACCAAATATTAATGATTTAACTAATTTTATTCTTTTTAATGGGAATTTGCTATCGTTTTTCCCAAAATAGTCATTTTTCCCTTATAAGGAAAATTAATGCAAATGCAACTGTGCCGATTGTATCTTTATGCATGTTAATGAACGTCTTCATCTTTCAACCATATCCCTTTTTATTTCCCAATTTGTCTCTAATTTCTCTTCACAAATTACCACATTTCTTACATATATATATATTTTCTAATTATGTACAAGACAACAATCATGCAACAAAAGAAACTCATTTTGCAATTGTGCCTAGCACTTATAGATAGGGTTGTAAATCGGACCGGACGGGATCTGACAGCCATATGCTCAAGCTCACACAGAAGTTCTACTTGGATGGGCTTATGTCCGGCTCGGTCAAAGTCGGACAAAAATTTTATAGTCCGGACTCAGTTCGGTAAAGCATCAGACCATAATAATACTCGGACGGACTTATGTCCGGCTCGAGCTCGGTAAAGTATCGGACCTAATAATTTGTTCAAGTTCGGTTTGTATAACACTTCGAACAGTCCACGGTTGGGCCATTTCTCGAGCCGGACTCAGACGAACAACGGATCGTTTTGTTCATTTTACACCCCTACTTTGTCAAGCCCCGCTTCCAAAAAGAATACGGATAACGGTACGTGACTAAGCCCAACGGATAGTTTTCACCATCCATAAGCTGTACAGACTTGTTTGACTCATCATAACAGTAAATATAACAGTATACTCCAACCAAGCATGCAAAAACAATCATAAATCAATAGTATTTATTGCATCAATAATAAATATTCCAACAAATACTATATCCGAAACAAAACAATAGTCCTGAGACAATAAGTCCAAATACAATCTCAATACAGTTCATGAAATAAAATAGTTCATCAAAACATTTTAAACAAATTATTCCAACTGTGCAGCTCAAAACTTTTGCCCGGCCAAATCTAGCAAGCAATTGATCAGCAAACATGCTCATATGGAAATTGCAAGGAAAATAGGGAAAACATGAAAACATATCGCCTGTTAGATGCAAGTCCGGATCGCAAGCAATACAAGTAGGAAAATGGGAAAAAAACTAAACTAAACAGGTAATACTAACATGGGAAAAGCAGTAAATATAACAGTCTACAGATGATAGTAAATAATGTAGTGATAACAGGAGGGGCATAACAGTAACAGTAAGGTTCAGCAGTAACGGTGTGTCAACAGTAGCAGTAATCAATAGTAACAGTAAAGTCCAAAGTAACCATAACAGGATGTGACAATGTAAATAGTTATTCTTATATCTAATGTTCATTACTAACTAGGTAGCACTTCATGCGTCCTAGATTTTACCACATAGTTGCTACAGGAAACAGTTTCATTATAAGATTTTGTAGTGGAATATCTATAGGGAAAATATTCAGACAAACAGTAACAATTACAGTAATAAAAAATAGTGTCATGGATCATGCCTTCATGCATCCAGAGATAAACAATAGGTACCACAGTAAACAGTGGGGAAACGGGTCCCTTCTGAATATGCATTTCTATATTGTCCACTACTCGATCTTTTTCCTTAAAAACCCTAGCTTGATTTCTTTTATTATTAATAAACATATGCGAACGAATACATATAGGCTAAAAACATGGTAAGAACAGTAAATAAGTCTAAGATGAAGTAGTGATTGCAACGGTTGATAAAAACAACTCATAATAGTCAAAACAACGACATTTTCAGTTCTGGACAGCATGACACTATTGTACCAAATCTGAGATTTCCGTTGCTACAGAATAGCAAATCCAGATCCGCCAGAAAATCTAAAAATTAGACTCTCTGCTGATTCCAGCACATATATATAAGTCACATATCAGCCACACAAAAACAACGTTAATTACAGAAGTTATATTCAGTCAGAAAATGCATACTCATGTTTATAAGCATGGAAAGAGTTTAAAATCATCATAATTAAATCTGAGAAAAATATGGAAGATTCCTTAACATATCTAGTTTCAAAATATAAAATATCATTAATTTATATTACAGATAGTATGGTCAATAAAATTGGGAAAACAGAGTAATGCAACAAAATCTCGATTCTGAAAGTTCAGACACAGCAGTACCAAAACAGAGATAATTCATAAAATATAACTCGAAATCCAGATCCGTCAAAAGGGTGATAAAATAGACAAATAAGGATACAACTCTTATTCACAAAGTTTTTATCAAAAATGAATAGAATCAGGTTGAAAACATAATTTTTTACTGAACAGCATGCAATTTAGAAATATTTCGATTGGTTTGAAAAGCATAAAATGAGATACAAAAGTCATTAATTAATTCCACAAAAATTAGGGATTGTTCCCGGTCTTATATAAACATACTCTGCAAAATATAGGGTTCAAATTCTACTTTAATATCAGTTTTAAAATAATATTTCATACAGAAAACATATAGTTCAGAATCTGAAAATACGATATGATTGCAGTAAAACAACAATAACTCATGCATCAAAACTCAAAATTCAAATCCGTACAAAGTTTGGGAAACTAGACATCAGAGGCTACAAATCATGTTCACAAACTTATTTATTTTACTGATGTTAACTGGGCCGAAATTACTGTATAAAATAAGGCAGCAGTACACACATGTTCTTTTATGCATTTTATCTAACAACTTAACTACAAACGGTCTAATCTAGATGTCATACAAAGCATGGTATATGTGGGTTACTCAAATCAGCATGGCATGTGAATAAACGGTCTATAATGAGATTATACGTCCAACAAACATCTATGTAATAGTCATCTACAACATACGGTGTCACAAACAACATACAATAAAAGTGTCCACCAATCTGATTGTTTTCATGCAATAGGTGCCAATTATCGTAACTACTCATGACCAAGAGATGATGTCAACGGTTTAACTAATAAATATGGATCATCATGAGAACACAAAAATTTTCCATACTAGATTAATTACGGTATTAACTTGTATAACAAAAAACACATACAAGCTACTTGCCTGATTATGAAGACGACGAAAACAAAGAATAGAATAACGGGAACAAATCCCGAACAACGAAGCAACGAACATGAACAATAGATAAGAAACGAGATCCAATCCAACTAAAGCATGTGCACACAACGCACACGCACTGTAGAACCCCATATTTTCAAATATTATTTTAATTATTTGAAAATGAATTTAAATGATTTTTTTGGGATTTAATTAATATTTTCTAAGAAATCTATCTTTTGTACACGTGCAAAACACGTGCAAATGACTTTTTAGAAGTTTGAAAAATTAAGATTTCTTTATGAAAAATCATTATTTATTATTTGGGACTTATGTAGTATTTTTCCAGATTTTTCTGAAATTAATTAGTACTATTTGCGATTTTTTAGAAAAGAAGGACTTATTTGCAAAATTGACATTTTCAAGGGTTGAAATGCAAAATCGGTATTCTGGACGTTTTGAGCAGTATTGGCTGAAGTTTAGAAATATATTTTTCTATTAGATCCTAATTTAAAGGAGTTTTATTGAATTTACAAGAATAATGGATATATATGAAAGTTGTGTTCTTGAAAGGATTGTTTTGCAAAGTGTGGTAAAACCCTAAGATATTATCCGGCATATAAAAGGGATTTTTATTCCCAGCTGTCATTGGGAGAATATTCAGATTTTGAGATTTTGTTTGGGGAGCAAGAAGAGACTTTTGGATCTAGCAAGGAGGAGAGCTTTTTGTGGATTTTCTTCAAATCAATGTGAGTGGTTTGTTTTTGTTTTGCTTGTTTGTTTTGTTGTTCGATTGATGAATGACGTGAGATACTTTGTTGCACTTGTTTGAGATCGGTATGATGTTGTTTTGTTTGTCTCATTGTATGCATAATATGGATCTTTTATTTGATATGGACGTTGAGAACACTTGTTGATATTTGGACCATGTATAAGAAACTATCAAGATTTGTTGAGGAAATATTGATCTATGGAATCGTAATATTGGAAGGAATGTTAAGAATTGATTATATTGTGATCGAATGATAAACATCTAGATCTTATGAATTTTAGATAAGATTTGATTAAGAGTTGAGGAAGAAATTTTGTTGAGAAACCCTAATGGAAGATTTGTGGTTTAGATCTTGAGAAGTTGAGATTTGAGGAATTGATTGATGAGTAATGCAATCGTATTGGAGATTACTTGAGAGTTATCTTTGGCTTGTGTATGAACTATTGTTTGATAAATAATGAACCATGATTCTTTAGAAATCTTCAAATTGATTTTTGTATTCAGACCTAGTTTTGATAACTGTAGGCCGACAGTCGACTGGCCTACCGTACAGTCGACTGGTACGACGCTACTGATTATTTTCAGTCTCTTGAGAATTATTCGGGACAGTCGACTTAGACTGTGTCAGTCGACTGGTCTGCTGATTGTATATTTGTTTAGTCCTTTCTGGACAGTCGACCTATGAACCTTTCAGTCGACTTAAATACTTAGACTATATTTTTGAGAATTATTGTGATTTGTCTCGGGGCAGTCGACTGATGACTTTCCCCAGTCGACTGATATTGCCTTAGATTGTTTTTGTGAAATTCTGGAGAATCGTCCTCTGGACAGTCGACTTGCCTCAGCATGAGTCGACTGGCACTGAGGGATCTGTACGTTTGATTTGAGATCTTTGTTCAGTTTTTGATATTTGTTCAGTATTTGATTTTGAGATATTTGTTAAGTATTTGATTGTGAGATATTCTTTAAGAATATGATTTTGAGATATTCAATTGAGCCACTTGGTTAGTGGGAATTTGTTCAGATATTTGTTTTGAGTCTCTAGAGGTACGTGACCCTAGTATACTGGTGTTGAGATATTTGTTGAGTTATTTGTTGAGGCCCATTGAGGCAAATTTTCAGTTATTCAGATTTTTAGTCCGGTAGGGTACACTACTCTAGGAGATTTTGTTCAGTAACCCAAATTTATAAGGACAGGCATTAGTAGTGTCATGACGAATGGGAACATGAGTTATGCACCTTAGTAAGACTTTAGATGTGAGACTTAATCTCCTGAATTATCCAAGTAATTGTCTTGAGATGTGGGATTTATCTCCTGAATTATCCAGGTAGTTAACCTGAGATGTGAGGTATATCTCCTGAATTATCCAAGTAATTATCTTGAGATGTGGGATTGAACTCCTGAATTATCAAGGTCGAGGCGACGCTTTTGTGGTATTCTTGTGATGATGAGACTGTGTTTAGATGTGGGAAGATCTCCTGAATTATCCAGGGAAATACCTGAGATGTGGGATCTATCTCCTGAATGATCAAGCATGGGCAAATTATCATAGTTTATCTTCATCTCTTAGTAGTCATCGTTGTCAGCATTTGGTCATCATGTTTTCTTGACTCACTTTTCTGCATTTGGATTTCCTGCTTTTCCACACTTGACTTTTGGTTTTGGATATCACTTGTTGTTACATTTCTTGCTATTTCACACTTTACACCTTTGGTTACTATTGGTTGGATACTATGTTTTAAGTTCATTTATATTGTTGTTTGATTATGCTACTCACACCATTTATGGCTGACCCCTTTAGTTTGGGGGTTAGGGTTCAACTCTAGCCTCACTTGTTGCAGGTTATTGCTTAGAGTTGGAGATTGGATGCTTGAGTTAGCTTTTGGGACTAAATGGACTATTTAGTGTTCAGTGTTGAGTTGTAAAGACTTGTTAATTTTTGAGTTGTTAGTCTTCCGCTGTGATATGTAAAAGTTTGGTTGTAATAAATGTTGAAAATTCTAGTGGTGTTTGGTTGTGTTTATTGTTATATTGAAGTGGATCACTGGGAATGTGCCGCGTATTTTCTAAGCTCTCATATTAGAAATTCGGGGCGCTACACGCACCCACACAAGAGACAGTGGCCAACAATAGCAAGGTTGGATGGCAGCAACACCAGCAAGGGCGGCAGCCTAGGCTGGGTGTCGCGGCTGCTCGAGGACGAGATGACAGCGATAGGACAGGGGCGTTGCTGTGTTGCGAGGGGCAGCGGGAGCTCGACCTGGGGTTGGGTCGCGACCACAACGAAGGGGAGAAGAGGAGAGGAAGGAGATGGGGTCTGGTGGTCGGAGGGGGGTGTCGTCGGCATCGGAGAAGGACGACGACGACGAAGAGGGTGTGGGAGAGTGATAGGTCGGGGGTAGGAGAGAGAGACGGCTAGAGAGGGAGAATAGGTATTAGGGTTCTGATAATTAGGGTTAGGGTTCAATTAGAGTGTTTATATAGGGACGATATGGATTTGGGTGAACTGGGTAGTATCCAATAGGGTAAAAAGAATCCAATAAGAGACAAATAGGCCATAAAATAGGTTTAAACAATAAACAAGATCAAGAACAATTTGTAGGCCAAATAAATGGGAATAAAAAAGCTGAATCAATGCAAAATGAATCACAAGAGAGAGAAGAACAATGCACCATACAATGAAAAGAAATTAAATACACCAAAAAATAAAAATTAGAAATAACAAATTTTATTAAAAATAATCAAAAATACAAATAATGAACAATATGGGTTACATACTTATAGACATGCATTGAATTTATCCCTTCCCTCATTCTAGTCTTATCATTCAAATCATAACCTTTAATTTAACACACAATGCAACCCATGATAGCAAATTTCATCATATAAACGTGCATCAAAATTAACAAGAATCATTAAAACTATACTAAAATTTACCATACATGACCTAATCATGATTTCTAAACTAATTAGAAAATAAGCAAGACACCCACCTATTTTTTATGCACAAATGAAAAAATTTCCTAAATGGAAATCTCCTAGCTCCACTCCAATGACTTAGCACTCCTCCTCCTAGCAAAAGATATCTCCAAGCTCCAAAGAAATGCCAACCAAAATCCCTCCTGCTCTCTTTCTTTTCCTCTCTCGTAATTTTTCTTTAGTTTAGGTGCAAATGACATACAATTGGGGGGGGGGGGGGTTATAGAGGAAATTTGTGTGGCTAGGATTAACCCCACTACCCCATGATCTCACCCCGCTCTCTCCACTCTCCCACTCCTCTCATATTGGCCGGCCACTTCTATTTTTCCCTCCAAATGCACACACGTGCACATGCTTCTTATGTGCACACCTCTCATTTGGTTTATATTTTGTTAATTGTTAGTAGGTACTAGTTTGTTACAAGACAAGTGTAGAAAAAAAAGTGTACAAATAAATGTAGATTTTATTAGTGGGCTTCTCATTGTGGGCTTCATTATTACTTTATTTATTTATTTTATTTCTAATGGATCTAAATTAGTCTTTTAGGCCTATGAGCTTCTAATTTAGAGAAAAAGAAAAATAAATGAGACAAAAGAGGGTAAAAGAAACTTATGCATAATGTAATTTTAAAAAATGAACAAAATAAGATAAAATTGCACGTGCATTGCACGCAAAATAAATGTTCAAATATGAAATCGATTTCATAAACGAAAAATATATATTTATAGATAATCGAAATACAATATAAGAAAAATATATTTCCTTTGATATATACACTTAATAATGTAATCAATGTGTACATGGAAAACACGTGCACCGCATGTATAAAATATAATCAAAATAGGAGAAAAATGAGTTCCCATTTTATAAAACGAATTTGAACATGTCGTAAAAATAAATAATTGAAATACATAGAAAATATCATCCGTAACGATACAAAATACACACGCGTAACACACGAGGGACAAAATTGTCATTTTCAATTTTGCGGGGTGTTACAGAAAAATTGACATGTCATCACTTTTTTGAGTTAACAGCCCAAAATTAACACAGTAAGCCTTATTGCCTAATAGAGTAAAGTTAGGTAGGGTTTTCTGCAAAAATAAATAAATAAAAATGAGTATGGTTTCCTGCCAAAGGAGTAAAACTCAGGTAGCGTTTGGCCCAGCTTAAAATTAGCTTTTCTTCTCCTTCAGAAGGAGAAGCTGGGCCAAACACATATTTTGAAAACCTCTACAGAAGGAGAAGTAGCATATTTTTAATGAAGAAAAAGAACTTCAAAAAAAGCCCTCATAGAGCAACTTCTGGTTTATCCCCCTTTTTTTTTGGCCCTTCCCACATATCAAACCCTAACAACAAAAATTTCCCCTCTTACTCGGAAGGGCTCGAATGCCTTGGGTTCACTATTCTCTATTCAAGCCCATGAATCTAAAATGGTTAAGCTTGAAGATGATACAGTTCCTCGTACTCCATCCAATTAGCTCAATGGTGAACTGGACATGCATGAAACTCCCTGTATTGAGGATAAAGATATACAACTTTCAGATAGTTTAGGAAAGCAAGAAGAAGATTGTGTAATTCTCGTCAAGGATAATAAAAACGTACTGAAAAATGGTTCGAGTAGTTCAGATTTAGAAGGCGATTATCAGGATCATGTTCACAGTTCGAAAATTGAGGGTGAGCCTGTTAGGTTTGATCAATTGGCTGTTAATGATGGAGATAATCTTTTGTCAAATAATACATCCACAATAGTTCTTGATTCAAGCCCTCAAAATGAAGGATATGTTCTTCTTGTTGAAAGTAGCCAAAACACCTCTGATGGGTCAGAAGAGATCGTTCAAGTGGACACTGTTAAGGATGTGAATGGACAGAACACAATTGAGACGAGGTATCAGTCTGCTGCACTGAACAAAGTCAGTAAAAAAAAAAAGGTGATTATCCAAACAGCTTCAACTTTTAATTTCAAAGCTCTAATTTCTGGCTTCTCCTTCTGAAGTAGCTTTAAAGCCCAAAAAAAGCTAGGCCAAACACAACCTCAGTAGGGTTTTCTGAAATTTAACCTATTTAAAATGCACAATCCAAGTGAGTTGTAAATTTTTAATTTTTAATCTTAATTGAATGGTTGATAAATTGTGGAGTCTTAGACGAGTAGTTGAGCTTTTAATTAGCTAACTGAGTTAACTAGATAGTTGATATTGTTCGAAATTTAGAATATGTAGTTTGGATTCATAAGTTGGTGGTCGTGGACAAAACACAATATGAACTCGATAGTTTTAAATAATGAGAAAAGGGGGACCTAGAGAGGAAATTTTCCTAGAGATTCGTAATTGACATGCATTCCCCTTTCAAATACATTATGTTCATCGTGATCTACATCTCATAAAATGTGTGTATATAAATTTACGTGTATGGGTCCCCCATTTCTTATTTATTATTATTATTTTTTATTTAAGGAAAATGTGAAGTATGACCATCATGTTTCATTAATAAGAGGTTAACAAAATAAACCTAGAGTACTGGGCAAATATACAAAGTCTACCTAACAGAAAACAAAACATAGTCCCTCCCGAGTACGTGGGATGGTGGGACAAATCTATACATAATAGTAAAGAGTAATATAACAAGTACAAATAGAAGAGGTTCCTTCAACAAAGCCACTGATGGTGGGTATCCAATCTGTGACGCTCCACTCAGTTAAGAGTATGCCCAATCACTACCTCGTTATCATCGTACTCATCCACCTGGAAGGCTCTAGCGATCCTCTCTATTGGTTCCGACGTCGCAGCTGTGGCACAAAAGGAATTAAGATGCATTGTGTAAGTTAGATTACCATAAATACTATTATACGTCTCGCGAAAGTAAAAGTTATTTATGTTAAGGCATAAAATGCAAGTCATTGTGGCGATGCTTCTCTCGTCTTGAGTCTCTCAATAACCAACATGGGACTTCTCCACAAATCCTTATATGTCAGGGGGTATTCATTCATTCCAAGGGCCCTCAGGACCTTGATCAAAACTACCTTGCTCCTAGGTCACTCTACGAACAAATGAATTTTTGATTCCATGTGTGCGTTACAAAAGTCACATTTTGTCGATGTTCGGTTGTCTTTTAGCCATGTTTTCCCTTGGTATGATTGCATCATTTAGAACTCGCCAAAGGTAAACACTTACTTTTAGAGGTAAATTAGGCTTCCAAAGTATCGTTAACCGCTTCGGTCTCACACTCTAAAGTGGATATGGTTATAAAGAGAACGCTCCGTAAAAGGCCCGTTGTTTTCTAGCTGGCAGGCATTTCGGTATAAGCCTTGTAGGATTGTAATGCCCCTTGTCTCATTTGAGAATCCACATCTAGTAGGGATCTGAATGAAGGCCTCCATGTCCCCCTTTTCCATATTTTGGCTACTGTGATGTGGGGTTGAAATGCTTGCTCATCGAGTTATTGGAACAATTTATGAGAGAGTATGCTCCGCATCATTTGTCCCACAAGAACTTGGTCGTAAGACCATTGCGACGAAGGCCGTGACACAACTGTTAAACGGATCATAGGCCTTGGAGACCCCTCCTCTAAAACGACGAAACTTTAGGCCCCACCCAGAAATCCAAGTTTCGCGTCGCCTTCCTTTGCAGGTAAGATTAAATGAAATATTGCCATCATTCGTCGTTTCGGTTGAAAACTTTCCACCACCACTTACCAAGGAGGGTCAACATCATACCTCTCAAAATGACGATTCCCAAACCTCCATATATCCTCTTCATACAGACTCTCTCCAATCTGATTAGGTGGTAGACCCCCTTGTCAAAGTCTTCCCTTTTGAAAGGAATCTTTTCCACACTCGATCTATTCTTTGGATGACCCATTTTAGGAGCTCAAAAAAAGACATGTAGGTCGGGAAGTTGAGTAATACTGAATTGATAAGGGTCATTACACCTCCTAGGGATAAGGATTTAACTTTCTACTCGGACAACCTAGGTTCCACACGGACGATGATCGGCAACCGGTCCGATTTCTTTAGTCTACCTGATATGATTAGCAGGTCAAGATACTTGATAGGGAAGCTATCTAATTAACAGTTCAGGATGACATCGTGATTTTTTGCATCCTTTTTCTAACATGGCAATGGGGGTAATAACACTTGTGTGGAAATTAACCTTTAAACCCAACCATGCTTAGAAGCTATACAATGTTCCCTTGAAGGTAATAGTTTCCCCACATTCCCGTTACCAAAAAGTAAGGTGTTCTGTATCCCTTATTACAACTACATCTCTACAAAGAGGGGAAAACAAGAAAAAGTGCAACGCACAAGCAAATTACTAGCATCGGGTACTTCTTAGATCGTGTCAAATACATGCCATCGCGCTCATTTTAAAAGTAAAATTTGGTCACAACAACGAGGCAAAATTCTCGTTTTTTTGCCGCAGTAGGCCACTTTTTTGAAAATATTTGCGATTATGGGACAATTTCGAAACTATTAGCGCTTGTGGGCTATTTGGTGCCACATCAGCAGCGACCGCTATTCTTATTAGCAACCTTTTCATTTTGAAAGTCACTAATGGGAATAGCGGTATTTGTTTAAAATATTTGGAATTTTTTTGTTTGTTGTCGCTATTTCCGCTAGCGACCATAGTATATATGAGGTCGCTAATGGGATTAGCGACCTAAAATGAATATTTAGAGACAAACAATTTCTAGAGAGAGCTTTTGCTATTTTGGGATTTTTTTTTATTTAAAAACTGAGGTCATTGGTCTGAATAGCGACCTCAATAGAAAACTAAATCTCCTTGCTCTTTGTAAGATCTGCAAAAAATCGCCCAACTAAGGTCGCTATTGGGAATAACAACCTTAGTATACTTCAGTCGTTATTCGTAATAACGACCTCAGTAAGAAACTCAATCTTCTTGTTTCTTGTAAAATTTATAAAATAGTCACACAAGTAAGACCTCTGTTCGGAAAAGCGACCTTAGTACATTAAAGACCTCTATTCCGAATAGCGACCTTTGTATAACTAAGGTCGCTAGTCCGAATAACAACATCAGTTTTAAAAATAAATTGATTGTTATTTTTTTAAAAAGAAAAAAACTCGATAAATTTTGCTAACTGTTGGAATACAGTTCATTGAAGGTTGTTAATCCCATTAGCGATTTTATATATGTTTTGGTCACTAATAGGAATAACGACAGTAAATAGAATTTTCTTTTTTCTTTTTAATAAAAAGAGGCAAATATTTTCATTAGAGCATCCACAGTGGTTTGCTAAATACTCAAAAATTAGAAATCTATTTAGAAAACTGACGTGCAGTGGTTTGCTAAAAACTCAAAAGTTAGAATAGCAATGTACAGTACTTTGCTAAAGTTAGGAAGCCGTATAGTCGATTGCTAAATATAGAAGACGGATGAACATAATCCGTTTGAGTATTGAGACGGAGGAAGATCTTCCGTCTCAATTCGATAATTAAAAAAAATTGTTTTAAACGGATGAAGTTGTTCCGTCCATTCTTAATTTGTTATTTAATATATAAAATTAATTAACTAAATAGATGTAGCTAATTAAAAAAAAAAAAAATCCCAAAAGTGAGAAACGGATGTTGTTCATCCGTCCTCACTTTTGATAAGATAGATTTTACCATTTTGCCCTTGCCGATTTATTTATAGGAAGAAGTGATAGTGGTTTTTTCGTAAATTCACATTTTTTACTTTATTTTTAAAAAAAAAAAATTCAAAAGCATTGAACGGATGAAGGACATCCTTCTAATCCATTATTTAATTTTTTTTTTTAAAGTTTTTAAAGTGAACGGATGAAGGTCATCCTTCCAACCATTATTTTTTTTTATTAAAGTTTTTAAGCGAATGAAGAAGACGGATGAAGAAGTGCCGTCCATTACAAAAGACGGATGAAGAAGTGCCGTCTGCTCTATTTTTTAATAAAAAAAAAATTAAAAATTATTAGACGGATGAACAACATCCGTTTCATACTATGCTTTTTTAAAATTTAGCAATAACGACTGCAGCGACATTCGTTAAAAGCTAAATTTTCATTTCTAAAGTTAGAATGGGTTTAGCAAACCACTGTGGATGCTCTTAGCAACCTCTAAAAGGAACACGCCGCTAATGAGAATAACGGTCGCTGCTGATGTGGCACCAAGTAGCCCACAAGCACTAATAAATTCGAAACTGATCTATAATCGCAAATATTTTCAAAAAGTAGCCTATTACGGCAAAAAAATCGAATTCTCGACCCAAAACAAAATAGTTCTATTCCGTGTATCACAAAAGTCCGTATTCTCGGACGTGTTTTGTTCCGAACCTGGCCCACGTTCTACCCAAACTCAAACCTCACCTCACCTGAACCCGGCACTCAAAATTGGCTCCTCTCTCTTTTTAGATCTTAGCATCTCTCTCCTCCTCCTTCCTCTCTCATCTCGTTTCGCCTTCATACTCAGATTAGCAGATCTGTCAGAAACTTCATCGTCTCCTTCTTCCTCCTCTTCTTCGTCTCAGATCCAATCTCGAATATCAAATTCAGCTCTGTTCGACCTTCGGATCTCGTCGCCGTCGCCAAAATGAATCCCTTCTCATCCGGGACTCGCCTGAGGTACTCACTCATGCTAATCGATTTCTCCATCCTTTTCGCAAACCCTAATTTAGTATCTGAGTTCCTTGAATTGGAATCTCGAGGTTCAAATTACCGATCATTTGCATACAATTCTGCGAAGCATCTTCAAAAACATCACGATCCCTAAAAATTCGAACGAGTTATTACCTAATGAAAGACTTTAGTAGTGTCTTTTGATCATTAGCGTAAAATTATCCTAAGCATCTTTAGATTTTGTTGTCAATATCCGGCGGATTAAGTTATGGCCTTTTACTATTGTGAGAGAGACCCTGCCGCTACACTAAACTTGGAAATTGAAATGAGGGTCGAGGATTTTACACTTGTGCTCTAACACGTCCCTGCATGCACCACCGAGTGCCTGTTTCATGAATTAAAGAATTAAGAGAAATGCCCAACAAATTGTGGACCGAGACCTGAATGTCTGTAGTGGTATAACAAATTTTAAATTCTTTTTGCAAATAAATAAATAAATAAACAAACACGGGCACCAAGTGGGACTCGAAACCTGGGTTTCTTTACTACTCTGTGAGAGGGACTGCCATTAACCAATAACTTCGAAGATATAGTGAGGGCTAAGAATTTTATGCTTGTATTCTAACCTAGAGTTGGGGTTGTGTAGTCATAGTTGTGTTTTCTACCTGTTATAATATCTGTTTGTCTTACCCAGTAGAAATTTATGACAATTATTATGAATTGAGATGACAAAATGGAAACACTGTACACGCTAATCATCTAGTAGTGGGCCAAACCAACCTTATATTATAGTGCAAAATCACATCGTTGCACTATCTTTCTGGGTTGCACTATCTTTCTGGGGCATTACAATGACCAGTTTTCGGTATAAATCTAGTGAAGGAGATTGTGAGCTACAAACCATTTGATACTGAAATACCTTAAAAACTCAAGGATAATTTCCAATCACCTTTTGTGAATTTAACTACTGGCTATTATGTTATGTATTCACTCATCTAACTTTTGATGTTGTAGGGATATGATCCGTGCTATACGGGCATGCAAAACTGCTGCAGAAGAGCGTGCGGTGGTGAGAAAAGAGAGTGCAGCTATACGTGCTGCAGTCAATGAGAATGACCAGGATTATAGGCATCGAAATATTGCAAAACTCATGTTCATTCACATGCTTGGTTACCCTACTCATTTTGGTCAGATGGAATGCCTCAAATTGATAGCTTCTTCTGGTTTCCCGGAGAAACGTATTGGGTACCTCGGTCTTATGCTACTTCTTGATGAAAGACAAGAAGTGCTTATGCTGGTCACAAATTCCTTAAAACAGTATCCTATTGATTTTTAATTCATAGCTACTTGTTTGAAGCTCATTCATTCCCGTATTTACATTCTTGTTACATATTTGTTTATTTCCTTGATGCTTGTATAGAGATCTCAATCACACAAACCAATATATTGTTGGACTTGCACTCTGTGCTTTAGGAAATATTTGTTCCACAGAAATGGCACGAGATCTTGCTCCAGAAGTGGAAAGGTTGTTGCTGAGTAGAGATCCGAATATTAAGAAAAAAGTACTTTCTTCCCCTGGTAAAAGTACTCTCTTAGGGAAATTCGATTGAAACATCCTCTTTTCAGTTAGATATTTGCAAATATTGAATAGAAATACTAAAGTTGTTATTGGTTTACTTTTGAATTGTTTTGTATCCTTGATAGCTAGTCTGCTGAACCTGCTTAAAGGGTTCTTTAATGGATGATATCATTGTAATGTTGCAAACATGACAAACATTAGGGACTTGCATCCTTTTTGGTCTTCTCTATCCTACTAGAGTTTTGCATATAGTTGGACCTATAGTTGATCAATTCTAACATGATCATGTGAAATTGTAATGTCGATAATCAAATCTCAATATTCTCATATGTATCAATTTGTACCAAATGCCACCACAAATGTTCTAGTTTGACTCTACGAACATATATATGCCTTAAAAAGAAATGGTTAACTATTAGTAAGTACATCTAAGTCATGCCATCAAGTTCTTGTATGGAGATGATGGTTTAATGATTATAGTCAAAAGCAACTCTTTCTTAAACACGTATTGACCCAGCCAACGAAAATTAACACCCCTTATTGGATAAAAAGATAATTAGCTTAATGGACCCAAAATACACGGGATAAAGGGTTTGTTGCTGTTATGTACAAGGTTTTAAATGTGTGATGTTGGTGTCATGTTGGCATCACAATTTTCATGTCGTATAGGATATATCGGGGGATATGTCGGGATGTCTAATATATGTCGTTTGTTATGTACAATAGGAAAATATACTTTAATATGATCTACATACATGTACATACATTACATTATCAAATATATCATATTAAAAACACAAATAATACAAAACTCAGTGAATGGCTGAAGGCAACACGTATTATGCATACTTCAGACGGATAAATGGTTTTGGGTTTTAATTTGATACAAACCCAAAAATTAAATTCGTTATAAAACCAACATGAGCTACGCAAGCTATACATTATAGGGATATTTTTGCCGAAATATCTCCCAACACCCTACATATTAGCTATACATTCCCGAAAACTACAACTACATCTATTCATATGTCGTGTAGGACAACCTAAAAAATCTATGTTTCGGCCGATATTTTGGACATGTCGGGTCACATTTAAAACCTTGGTTTTGTAGTTCAGTACGTTGCAAATTTGTTCTGTTTTGGCATAGGAGCATTCACTTTGCGGTATATTTATAGCTCTTGGAAATTAACCTTATGGCAAACTTTGAGAGCTGCTAATTGGATATTTAAACATTCAACCATGCTCAGTACCTTTTATTTTTCCTACTTGTTTTGAAAAATAATCATTCTTATGCTGAAGCATTTCCTCAATTGGGTATGATGTTCCTAATAATGGGGTCATCAATTTTTGTTCACATTCAGTATGTGTAGGAGGTTTAGCACTTATCCTTTCAATGTCTCAATACTTTTTGCTCTGAAAAAAATTGCCTTTGCCCCTCATATGTGGTTTTTCGTACCCAGGAACTCCCACCAGGTGTACTCAGTGCATATAAAGAGAAATCATGTTGAGAAAATGAGTATAGTTGAAATGAGATTTTTTAGGTAGAACAGTGGTAGGATGCTAAAAGATAAGAAATGAATGCATCTAGAGAAATTAGTGGTAGCCCTAGTGAAAGTTAAAATGAGGGAGAAATCCTTGAGATGGTTTGATCATGTGCAACAAAGACCAATAAAAACACTAGTTCGGTAGAGTGGTAGGATCATTGGATTGCCACTAATGGAGCAAAGAGGGCTAACGTTTGTTTAGACTTGGGTTGAGGTAATTAAGAAGGGTATGGTGGTTGACTAGTTTCTAATTTGAGAGATGACCTTTAAAAGAGGTGAAGAGAGAAAAAGGATTCACGTCATTGACACCAAAGATGTGGGATGATAGCTCTACTGTTGTATGTACCTATTTGTAACCATTAAAAACGAGATGGCCCCTAGCGAACGAAAATGTGGGTAACAGAGGGGCTAGCCATATCCAATATGCTAGTTAACATAACAGGTGGAAAAGATCAAATAAGTTAATCACTCTATTTCGATGTTAACACAAAAAACAAGAAAATATATTACCAAATGCTGCAATGATGAAATAGAAGAATGGACATGTATATTATAATGGGTTAATTCCTAATAACATTGCTGGCCATTTAGAGGGAAAACGGTGAACACACAGATTACTTTTACTTTATTCCCACTCAACCCAATTTAATATGTTTTTTTTTACTATACATATATGTGGGTGGAACACTCGTTAAATATGGTTTTAGTATCAGATAATTGGTGTCACTCCTCTGCTATTGTTCAGTACCATACATAGATACATTTCTATGGTTGCCAAAGTAATATATATCCTTAGAACGGTGGCATAATACCGTTGCATTGAGCTATAAGTTTGTAGATCATCATGTTGTTACTTGAATCTTAATATATGTTTTTGTTTGTTTTTGGTTGCAGTAGCTATTGGTTTCCATGTCTAAATTGATTTTTTTTAAGGCTGCATTATGTTCGATTAGGATTGTAAGAAAAGTTCCAGACCTGGCTGAAAACTTTATGAGTCCTGCTGCACACAGATTATTTTTACTTTATCCACTCAACCCAATTAAATATGTTTTCTTTTACTATGCATATATGTGGGTGGAACACTTGTTAAATATGGTTTTAGTATCAGATAATTGGTGTCACTCCTTTGCTATTGTTCAGTACCATACATAGATACATTTCTGTGGTTGCCAAAGTAATATATATCCTTAGAACGGTGGCATAATACCGTTGCATTGAGCTATAAGTTTGTAGATCATCATGTTGTTACTTGAATCTTAATATATGTTTTATTTGTTTTTGGTTGCAGTAGCTATTGGTTTCCATGTCTAAATTGATTTTTTTTTTAAGGCTGCATTATGTTCGATTAGGATTGTAAGAAAAGTTCCAGACCTGGCTGAAAACTTTATGAGTCCTGCTGCTGCATTACTCAAAGAAAAGCATCATGGAGTTTTGATATCTGGAGTACAGCTCTGCGCTGATCTATGTAAAGTCAGCACAGAGGCTCTAGAATACTTAAGGAAGGTACTGTTCATTGATCAACTTTACTGCCTATCGTATATTTGCAAATTTATAATGCTGTTATTACTGAAAGTCTGAAATAGTTAAGTGGAATTTAGTCAATTTTCAATATTTATATGGTAGTATACATCTATTGATTATCTGGATCGTTTTGGGTTTGATTTTCATTTAGTTTGCCCTGTAGTTTATTTCAAGACTTTCCTCTCTAGTTTATTTCAAGAATTTACATGAGCTATGTCTGTGGAAGAGATGCCCATGTTTCTCAAAATGATGATCAAACTTTTGCTAATTTCCTCTCTTTCCCTCATAAGGAAAAAAAGGTGGCTTTTTCTTTGATCTATGGCCAAGTTATTGGCAGAGGCAACTACAAGAACAGATTATGGTCTGTATAAAAATTAGACTGTGAACAATAACTGTTAAGTGGAGTTCATAGGCCTGAGACCTGAATATTGAAGAAGAGGTTACAACAATATATTGGAAAAATAGTATTCTTCTTATGAGATTTGCCTTGGTCTGATACATAGTTAAATGCTTTATTCTCATGCATGTAAGGAACAACATATACAAATTACATTAGGCTAGGCGCCAGTAGCCGAAGCTGGCAAGATATTCTTTGATATGTTCCATGTTGAGGAACTAAGAAGAAATAGAATCAACATGGAAACTGCTACGCAGACAAGATGAAATATAATACACCCATTTCTAACATATTACTCTGCTATAGAAAGCATCGTGTCAGACACATGTCAAATACTTGTCCGGCACAATACAACTTTCAAATATAAGTGCCTGGGCTTCATAGATAAGGAACAAGTCATGGAAAGCAAAAAACTTTTTTGTAGCACAGAAGTGATATGCTAGTTTGGGCAAAATTGTCATGTTAAGACAATATAATCTTCTATTTAAGTTTTCATATTTTAGTTTACACCCTGGAAATCAGTAAACGGTGTTTGTACATGCAGAATTAATAATTTCGCTTGTATTTGTGATATTGGCATTTATGATAGGATAAGTAGTTAAATGCAGTAGAAAAACCACATCTGCTTGAATGAGGTTATCCATTCGTCCGCCCCTGCCCCCGTCTCCTCTCCTCGTTCCTCCTTTCATCCCTCTCTGTGTTCACTACCAAAAATTTGCTAGTATAGCAGTGACTCCCTAAGCTTTATCCTATTTCTGGCTTAATCAAACAATAGTAATTTGCATTTTGAAGTTCTGATATTTACCATTAGCATGACTCCAACATAAATATGACCTGAATGATCATATTAGTATAGGTGGACATCTTAAGAATTATATCATGGGGTTGAGGAATTCTTGGATGAGTAGCATTTGTGCTCCATTTAGTTGCTTGCAATTGGAGGCTCTTTCAAGTACATGGTCCAATCAGACCAGTTCTTTTTCATAATTATAAATTTACTAGTTGTGAAGTACGTGTGATGTACGCATGTTAGTTTTTAATCTTTATATTGACATATAGTATAGAGAAGGGAAGAATACTTTATTGAGATGATTATACTGAGTACAATACATCCTATATATAGGAGAGGAACAAAGATTAAACTAATACAATTTTTGATACTAGACTAAACTAAATACTATTTTCAATACTCCCCTTCAAGCTGGTACGTAGATATTGTCGAAGCCAAGCTTGATCAAGAATGTTTGAAAAAGCCGAGGAGATAGTGCTTTAGTTAGGATATCAACAAGTTATTCGCCGGACCGAACATATGAGAATGAGATCACTTTCTTCTCCCACTCATCATGAACGAAGTGACAATTGACCTTGATGTGTTTTGTGCGCTCATGAAATACTGGTTTTTTAGAAATATGCATAGCAGCTTCGTTATCACGATACAGTGGGACTGAAGATGATACATGGATTGGCAAGTCTCGAAGGAGATATTTGAGCCATAAATTTTAGAGACCAAATGCCCAATGACCGGGTATTCAAATTCCGCACTTGATTTAGCTACAACAAGTTGCGCCTTTCTTTTCCACGATACCAAATTTCCTCCAAAGAATACAAAGTATCCACTAGTAGATTTCCTATCATCAACTGTCAGCATCAGAATAACCTTGTAAAGAAAGTGATTCACCAGGCTTGAAGGGAAGTCCCTGTCCTAGAGCCGAAGAATGTGAACCACTATTTTCCAATGAGTGGTGGTCGGTGCATTCATAAAGTGGCTAACTTGACCTACTGCATAGGCAATATTTGACCTAGTTACTGAGAGATGTATGAGTTTACCAACCAACCACTGATATCGTCCTAGATCTGGAAACAAAACATCATTGGAGAAGGAGAGCTTAATATTGGGATCCATAGGTGTGTCACTGGGGCGACATCTCAACATTCATGTCTCAGTAAGAATATCAAGAACATACTTTATTTGTGAAAGAAAAATCTTATCCTTCGTGCGTACAACCTCAATGTCAAGAAAGTATCAGAGACGATACTTTATTGACATATAGTATAGAGAAAGAAAGAAAGAATACTTTATTGAGATGATTATAACTAAGTACAATACATCCTATATATAGGAGAGGAACAAAGATTAAACTATTACAATTTCTGATATGGGACTAAACTAAATACTACTTCAACACTTTATGTTAAATTAATGTAGATATATAGTGTGCGGTTGATATTTGATGAGGTGGTACGTTCAAATAACTTGAACTTTGTGCAGTTAAGATTTAATTGAGTGATCTTGATAGTTCATATAACTCCGACGTAAAAATGCGTAGTTGGGTTAGTTTAAGTCCGGTTTTCTGCAAATTACACAACTCTGGCTCTCTAGTTATAATTTTAATGATGATATTTTTTTGACTGGAAAATCACAAGGAGTTCCGATTTTCTCCAATCTGGTTATATGTAATACATCTGAATGGTGGTTGGTAGGATGTCTGTTCAATATCTCGGAATTGCAACAATTCTACGTTAAATGGTTATAAATGTTTATACGTTATGGTTACAACAATCAAGATGGATGTACCTCCTTTGCAACCTCTACAAATGGAATTTACTGTCAAGACCTAAGCAGTTAAAATCGGATTAATTGCCCGATTAATCCCTGATTAATCGCTAACCGGAGGCTAAGCGATTATATCTTTAGCGATTTTCAATATTTCAATAGTTAGCAATTTAATCGGGTATAATCGACCGATTTTAAGTGGCTGATTAACCAATTAAATCCCCTCCTTTAATTTTCATGCTCATTTGCATTATTTAGGCTCAATCCGGCCCAAATTTGAATTAAAATTCCTTCTAGTCCTTGAGCAAACCTAAACCCGACCTGTCGCCACTCTTTTTTCTCGTGCAAACCCAAACCTGACCCACCGCCACTCTCTTCTTCTTCCTCATGCAAACCTAAACCCAAACCTTTCCTCGAGCAAACCCAAACCCGACCCGTCGTCGTTCCCTCTGCGTCGTCGCAAACTTGATCCAACCTGCATCTGTTACACCTCCTCTTGCTGCTCGCAATGTTCCTCCTTCCTGATTGTTTTTGTTTGCTGGAACCGACCACTAAACCCAACCCGAATCATATCTAGAATTCAAACTCAGCTCAAACCCAATACTCTCTTCCTTTTCTCTATAACAATATGTTCCTATTTGATAATCTCATAATAGTTTTATGCTAGGATTTAGGGTTGCTACATGATGAGGATAGATCATTTTTTAAAATTGTGTGTGTGTGTGTGTGTGTGTGTGTGTGTGTGTGTGTGTGTGTATAGTCCCCTTTCATTGTGCACTAGGCCTCCGTGTGCACTCGTGTGCACTCGGCCTTCCCGCCCTCGTATTGACGATCCGAACCGTTCACATTGATCTACACATCAAATTAGTCTAAATATGTAAAATCAAATTATTTGAAACCCATTTGCCCATCCATTGAAGTGTTAGAAAATTGCATGTCTGAAAATCATTGTTTTTTATAGTCACATGATGGATGGGCAAATGAATTTCAAATGATTTGATTTTACATATTTAGACTAATTTAGATGTGTAGATCAATGTGAACGGTTCGGATCATCAATACGAAGGCGGGAAGGCCGAGTGCACACAGAGGCCTAGTGCATAACGGAAGCGGACTCTCTCTACACACACACACACACACACACACAAACACACGATTTTTCTGATTTAATCGCCAATTATTTTTCGATTAATCACTAATTGCTCCTAGACCGATTAGTTCCAAAAACCGATTTTAACCGCCTAGGTCAAGACAAGCTATTTCCAATTTTAAAGAGTTTTGGAGAGGGAGAGAAGGAGATGGGGGTTCAGTAACTTTACTCGAGTGTTGTAAGCTAATCATATTTACATCTTTAACTATATCAAGCAGTATTCAATTTCCAAGATTTCGAATATGTTCAATTAAACAGCTGAAATTTGAATAAGCAATTACAAGAAAACAGACACCATAAATTAGACTTTCCATTTTATATTTCTTTATCTGTTGAATTGTGAATTTGAATGGAGTTGCAATTCCTTTTAACGTGCAACAGACATACCCTCATATAAGTTCTATACAAATTTTAAAATCACACGTCTCTTGAAAACATATAAAATATGGATTTCTTAATGATCGCCGATAGTAGAATTTTCCATCATCTCTTTGTCGGTTATTCTCCCTCCTTTAGTTTGTGCAACTACTAAATAATTTGGGGCGTTACTAGTCAAGGAAGATAAGCTTATGGAATGATCATTTTATCTTTGATTTTTCTTCTTCTTTAAATTTAAATTGCATCCTAGCTTTATACTCTTTATTCTTTTTTCTGAAATTATAGTTTTGTTCAATTTTATCATGTAATTACATTGATTTTTTGTCATACAATAATTGTTCACCATGATTATAGAACTGCATAGAGGGTTTGGTTCGGATACTGAAAGATGTCTCAAATAGTCCATATGCACCTGAGTATGACATTTCCGGGATTACAGACCCTTTTCTACATATCCGTGTGCTTAAGCTCATGCGTTTGCTGGCCCAAGGAGATGCGGACTCTAGTGAATATATCAATGATATTCTTGCTCAGGTTAGTAGTTTGTATACTTATACTTTCGTTAATTTTTATTTGGAAGTTTTGTTTTCATCCGTATGAATATTTAACCTTCTTGGAAGTTTAATGTTTAATAAAGGCAAAATTTAAAAAAACGTCACAAAACTTTGGGCCAGTTTAAAAAAACATCCCTAAACTTTTTCTTTTTAAAAAAACGACACAATGTTTAACTTTGAACTGACAGAGTTACCTACTGTTAACTTTCTTCTACGTGCATTGCACGTATTCTAATTATATGACGAAAATACCCCTGTTCTCCTCCTTCTCCAATTCCCTACCGTAATTTAAAAAAACTACACAACTTTTGGCCAGTTTAAAAAAACTACACTAAAGTTTTTTTTTTTATAAACAGGACACAATGTTTAAATAAGGTCCATTGGGTTAGTTAGGGTTAGGGTTAGGGTTTGGGTTGGGTTAGGGTAGGGTTTAAAAAAACCACACTCATCTTTTATTTGTGTTTAAAAAAAATCACTTAACTAATCAGATGTTTAAATAAACCCCCCGAACTAACCCTAACCCTAACTACCCAGTGAACCTTATTTAAACATTGTGTCCTTTTTTAAAAAAAATAAAAACTTTAGTGTATTTTTTTTAAACTGGCCAAAAGTTTTGTGTAGTTTTTTTAAATTTTGCCTTTTTTAAGGGTATTTTCGTCATATAATTAGAGTACGTGCAGTGCACGTAAAAGAAAGTTAACGGTAGGTAACTCTGTCAGTTCAAAGTAAAACATTGTGTCGTTTTTTTAAAAAGAAAAAGTTTAGGGACGTTTTTTTAAACTGGCCCAAAGTTTTGTGATGTTTTTTTAAATTTTGCCTTTAATAAAAGGGAAAAAGGGGTATGAGCAAACTTGCTCATTTAGTAAATGAGCAATTGATGAGGTAGCATGCATGTGATTGGAAAATCTAGAAAGGGTTAGTTGCGCAATGTATCACATGCATGACACATCAACAATTGCTCATTTACGAAATGAGCAAGTTGCTCATGCCCCTTTTACTCTTAATAAAATATTGGCTAAATTTGAAAAAAAAACCCCTTGAACTATCTCCTTTATGCAGAAAACCTCACCGAACTTTTTTTTTCGCAGAAAACCACACTCAAGTATGGTTGCAAAATACCCCCCTGAAGTATATTTTCAAAAAACCACATCCAACTTTTTTGCTTGTATTAGATAACCCCATTCATCTTTGCTAGTAGGTTCAGAAAACATCATGCATCTTTCTCATTATTGTCAAAAACTTCACTCAACTTTAGCAGAAAGCTCACACCGTCGGAGTGAATTTTTTGCAACTATACTTGAGTGTGATTTACTGCACATAAAAATGTTTAGTGAGATTTTCTGCATGAAGGGTAAAGCTCAATGGTTTTTTTTTCTTTCAAATTTAGCCTAAAATATTATTTGGTTACATTGGAAGATCTCAGATTTAATTTCCACCTGACATAAATGTTTATAACTCTTTATTATATTTCACTCTTATCTGTTGATAACTGATTATTTGTTCCTTTCCTGGCTCTCCTTAAACATACAGAAATAGGAGAGTTGGATAAACAACTTTGATCTTCACCTAGTTGCTTCATTGTTATCTGTGTAGTGAAGGATTTTTCTAGTAGAGGCGATTTGATAGAGAACATTATAAGTAGTAGCTCCCCATCAGTTTATTCAAGTCTTGAAATTAAATTTCATGACATGCAACTCCGTTCATATTTCCCTCAAATCCTATAGTAAGGAGGGCTTATTTCTGCTAGCCTGATTCTCAGCGACAGCAGGTCAGGAAGATTTTGGAACTGTATATGGTGTACTTAACCTAATATAAACCACGCTGAATGAGAACGATGCTGTGCTCGCATAATCTAAAGTTCCATTTTTTGCTGTATGTTCACTTTTTAGTTTGCATAACTTGAGGGCGGATTGGACTGTAGAATAAGATGGATGCCTTTCAGGCATATTGACTTGCATGGATGAGAAACAAGTTTTTTTTTTTTTGATATAAGGGATGAAGTCTAAAAGACTCCAGCCAACTAAACAAAAAAGAGTTCATACAGACTCCAGCATATCCCCAAAACATCCTCACACTGAGGATCCAAAATAACCCAAAACATCCTCATAATGAGGATCAAAACCAGTCAACCCAAACTTCCGACTAAACATTCGAAGCAACAACATAGAACAGAACATCAGAAAAGAGCAACAGAATAGAAAGTAAGACTAAAGACACCCTAAGAAGAATCACTCGAAAGGACACCATCAGAGTTTGCACCATCTGAGTCAGCACCACTATAATCAGCATCACTCGTAGCATCACTAGACGACTCATTATCAGCCTGAGTAGATTGCAAATTGTGAATCAACAGAATACCAGTGACCAGTTCTTGATGATGAGTAGAAATGGCAGAGATGGTTGAGAGTATGCGAAACCAAATCTTCCTCAGCATCTGGATGATCAACATTTCCAGTCATTCCTTCAACAGGGAGAGAAAGCAAAGCAGAGGTGGAGTCATGAGCTCCTCCAGAAGACTCATCATCATCATCCTCTATCACTATCACATTGTTTGCATTCCAGTCCTGAGAAGAAGAGTTGCTAGCTCTTGGAAGAGAAGTTGTAGCTGGTGAAAAGGAATTGCATGATTGAACAAAGCCACTGACGTCCACTTTTGCTCTTTTAGTGGGAGGCAAAATATCTGTCCAAGAGGAGACAAAAAAACATATGAAATCTAGAATGTTAACAATAGACATAGATTTTTTAACAAAGATTCTATTATTTCTTTCTTTCCAGATGACCCAAATCAAAGCCATCATAATCATATCCCAAATCAAAGTAATCTTCTTTTTAATTCTCTTCTTCCTCCATAAACCCCACCATGCTTTCACAGAAGGAGGGAAACCTCTAATCTTAAAAGTCAACTTCAAAAAGTTCCAAATCTGCCTCACAAAAGAGCATTTAAGAAAAATATGGAGAGCAGATTCATTAGCATTATCACAGAGAACACATTTTTGGCCAATGGCTAGATTTCGTTTATTCAAATTATCAACAGTAAGCAACCTGTTATGAATAGTTAGCCAAACAAGGATTCTGACTTTAAGGGGTGCTACATTCTGCCATATGAATTTGTAAAAGGGACAAATTTCCCCACCAGCATTCAAAAAATTATAGAAAGATTTAACCGTGAAAAGACCAGAATGAGACCATCTCCATTTAGCCTTATTATTTGGATTCCAGTCATAATTACTGATCAAATGAAGGAGGGTATTAAAGTCATGGGATTGCTGAAGAGATAAATTTCTACGAAAGGTAATATTCCAAATTTTACCATATCTATTAGTAGAGTAGAGAGAAAAAACAGAAGCATTAGGGAGAGAAGCTATTTTAGAGGCATTGTTTGTTGGAAGGAAACTAGTCCACTAAACAACTTACATACATGAGAATAAGAGGGCTAGTATGTCACTGTAGCCAACTTAGCTAGGTGACCACTCTAAATTGATATCTGGACTATCCAAAATATGGTTAGATGCTTAGCTATGACCTACATCATAAAGACTGTGCGTAGAAAATTTCAAATGAATTTGACGAGTTTTAACCATTCATGCAACCACAAAAATCAACGTTTTAGAAAGAGTCTTGAATTACTCCTATTTTTGGTTGCATGAGGTGTGTTTAAAACTCGTCGAATTCATTTGAAATTTTGTACATGCATATTTATGGTGTAGATCAAATCCGACGGTGTGGATTTTCGTTGTGGTTGGTCAAAATATGAAATTTGAGCTACCACCCTAGCCAAGTTGGCCAGGGTAACATGGTGCTCCCCTCCTTTCTCTCTCTCCCTCCCTTTCTCTCTCTACACAGTTTTGATTTTGGGTAATGGTAGTTGTACTACTTCTTTTGTACTACGTTCATACCACAAGTAACAAAGATGTGGAGTCCACAATTGCTCGTGGTTCCACATCCTTTTTTCTTGTAATATAAAGTAGTAGGACTAGCATTATCCTTTGATTTTTAATATTTACTTGCTCTCTAATTTCCGAAGGGTTGATGTGTCACAATACATTTAAGTACATGGAAGGAGAAGGGATTGAATGCTATCATGGTGCCAATTGTCAACCTCTATGTTTTTCAAAGATTGTTTGATTGCTTCATGGAATTTCCGGAAGCAATCATAGGAATGCTTTGTTCTTCGTGGGCAGACTCTGGAATACCAAGAATAGACAGTTTTATGGTTTTCTTCTGGATATGGTTGAATTTCTTCTTCCTTTCCTCCACTATGTTATCCCACATTCTCCAAATGGAGAAACCACAGATGGATTTGCCACTTCAGCTATGAGCCTTGTTGATGGCTGGGCTCACCTTTGGCATTCACTTGTTTAAATGAAAGTTCTGGATACCAACTTATTTTTCCAACACACTGTTATTGTCCCTTACTGGGTTGATACTCTGATAATGAACTTCATTTACTGTTAGTTTAGTATATGTGAAAAACATGGTCTGAAACAGATAATTGCTCGAGAAACTATACCAGTATACCCATTATGTATTGTTTGTCTTGAGTACCTGTTGGTGTAAAGCAAATTTCATTCTCATTCAAACTGAGTTTTTCTAGCTATGAGCTATATTATTCTCTCATATATTGTCCTCGTCCATTACTTTAAGTATTAATGTCTTTAGTATTTTTTGGTGTAAAGCAAACTTCATTCTCATTTAGAGGCACTCTATGAATTTTATGTATGTATATGCAGATAAATCAAGGAGTAACTTGAGCTATCTTATTTCTTCAATTATTTTCTTGGCCAATACTTGATATATTATTTTTCATCCACTATATTGTTCGTATGCAACTCCTCTCTCTTCTCTCTCACACACAAAGGCACAGACTTCCCCAACACCACCACCTTTTCCCCATGTATTTGTCCTTATGAAACTTTTTTAATCTTGCTTGGCAATGGCCACCTCATCTTTAGTGATTCTATCTTTGTTGATTCGTTGACTGTTAAACTCTCTCGTTGAAATTTGTTTACCATCAGGTTTCAACAAAGACGGAGTCCAACAAAATTGCTGGGAATGCAATTCTTTATGAATGTGTTGAGACAATAATGGGTATTGAAGCTACTAGTGGACTAAGGGTGCTTGCAATCAATATCTTGGGGAGATTTTTATCAAATCGAGACAATAATATTAGGTTACCCTCTTGCACTCTTTCAACTAAAATTTGTATCACACTATTTATGAAGATGATGTAAATTTTATTCTAAATTTGTTTATTGCCGTATAGCTATGCCTACCTCTATTTTTTTACTTCTATAGTCCTATAACATCGTGATATTTTTAATTGCATGAATTTTATTTTAGTGATATATTTTGTGGCATTTGCAAGTCCATAGATATTTATGTATCATTAGCTGGCCAAGGTATCACCAATGTTCTAGTTTATGTCTATATATAAAACAATGGCTGTAAAGTGTTTATACTTCCCAAACCCCAAGACAAATGCCGAACAGATTGTGAGATTATGAGCCGAGACCTGGATGTGCCGTGGTAGCATAACATTTTTTCTAAAAACAGTCCATCAATAATGAAATAAATAATTTGCACCCGGCAAGACTCGGACCTGGGTTGCTGCCACTACACTAAACTTTTGCAGTTGAGGAAATTTCTCTAGTGTTCTAAGAAAGTATCTCAATCATAGTGGAATTAGGAATGTATATTTGGATCGGGTTTTAAAAACAGTTTTCAGTTTTTAAAATCAAAACATAGGGTAATTTTGTTTGGATACAAATTTTTTGAAAGCTCATTTTAAAATTTCACACTCCAAACCTATGTTTAAAATGAGTTTTTTGAAAACAGAAAAAACCTGTTTTCTGAGATAGGTTTTTTCATTTCCCAACCAACATACTGTATTTGTATATGTATATGTATATATGTATACATTATGTACGTATACAGTATGTATGTATATAGTATGTATATAGTATGTATGTATGTGTATGTAATATATTATATATTATTATATATATAATTATTATATTAATTATTACATAATATATTATTATTATTTTATATATACTATTATTATAATATATTATTATTTTATATATACTATTATTATTATTATATTATTATATTACTATTATATATTATTATATATATTATTATACAATATATTGTTATATATATAATTACAATATATTATTGTTACATATATATTATAATAATAATAATTATTATTATTATGTATATTATATATTATTATTATTATTATTATCATCATATACTATTATATAATATATTATTTTTATTATATATTACTAGTATATATTATTATATATATTATTATTATAATAAATTGTTATATATATAATTATAATATATTATTATTACATATATATTATTATAATCATTATATATTATTATATATATGTATATTATTAAATATGTTTATTATAATAAATTAATTTATATTATTATATATCAGTATGTATGTATATGTATATATCATGTATGTATCAGAGTATATATATTGTATACATACAACCAAACCCATACATACATTATATATAATAGTATACAATATAGAGTATTTATGTATATACATATATACATAAATACGGATTATATATTTACATACATGCTGTATACAATTTACCAAACACCTTTTATTCTTTAATTTTGAAAAAATTATTTTATGAAAAAAGTTTACCAAACAATACTTTGTTTTCGAAAATCACAAAAAACAACTTTATATTTTTTTTTCTTCAAAAACTATGTTTAAAATGAATTTTCAAAACAACGAACCAAACGCAACCTTAAGCTTTGAGAAAATTGTTGCTGAGTTTTTGGTCAGCAAACAATCCCTCCCATTTTTCACAATCCAAATGCTGAATCTTATTTGATAGATCTTCCTTTATGGGAAAATTGTTTTTCACTTGTAACTTTGATCTGAGGAAGACCGTCATGGAAGTTCCCGAAACTTCCCTAGAGAACTTCCCAAAAGTTCAGATATTTCTGTCAATTTATGTACATGGATTAGCTTCTTAATGTGTTGGGTCAATAATCTATTTATTTACTTCTATTAGAGTTTAATTTAGTCACTATCCGGTTACTCCATGTTTTACCTGGTTTGTGGCTTATATACATCGTATAAGATTATATTCCAAGGGTTTTCCTATTAGATCAGATTAATTATTAGTATATTTCTTTGAGGGGTTTTAAGATAGTTATTGTCTTATTTACTCCACCAGATATGTTGCACTCAACATGCTAATGAAGGCTGTTGCGATGGATTCTCAAGCAGTGCAGCGACACAGAGGGACCATCTTAGAATGTGTTAAGGTACTTCTATTTACAGTTCATTCTTGTTCTTTTGCTCATGTTTCCAGTCTGAAGAAGATAAAATTGAACCGCAAGTTAGTAATGAATATATCACCTCTCCTTACTACTTTTTTCCCAAATAAAGAACTTCAGAAATTATTTATTTATTTATTTGTTTTTTTTTGTGTTGGGGAGGGGGGGGGGGGGGTGGAATTCTTAATTAGAAACTAAACTAATTAAAATTAGTTTTTTTTGTTGATTAGTAGTACTCCTAGTTGAACTCCAAATAAGTTGCATCAGATGGGTGATCTGCAGCTGTAGGAAATATTAAATACTCTTTTTTTCCTTTCAAGTTCATGATCGAAGCATTACATGACTTGGTGAAACTGCTCTTTTGATTGTGACATGCGTTGTGTTTCTTGGGGAAAGAGACAGGTGTACCAACCTCTGCCTATCACACGCTTGCGTAAATAATACAGCCTGTTTGAAATTTACTTACTAATTTGCAATTATATAACAGTTGAAGTCCTGTAGGAGTTTTTCTTACTTTCATCTAAATTAAAACAATCAAGAGACAATTTTAAGTCATCCAGTTTCTGTTGAAGCAAAACGGAACTCCTCGAAACAATTTTAGTGTCTGTATTTCCTCATATCTTCTAGAAATGAGTATTGCATTTCTTCAGCAGGTTCCATCTAGTCGCTAAGATTCGGTTTTCAAAGCTCTGAAGATAACTTCTTCCATCTGGTTGAAATTACAGTTAGAGAGAAAATTGTAATCATCAAATACCGCATTGGGAAGAAAAAACCAAACACTTTGGAATGGTTCTAGTATTTAGGTTTTGTCATATCTTATGTACAGGAATCTTGCACCCCTTCATCATATGCTTTTGATGGGTAACTAATTGCAATTTCTTTTATTTAAATATATTTTCTGTTGGTGCTGGTTGCTTATCTTATCTGCTACTAATTAGTAACTTGTATTAGGATTTAGGACCACAAAATTGGTTTTCTCAGCAAGAGTTTTTGGGTGATCCATCAGAGCTAAGTCCAACATCGGTAGACAAATCGCTGAATTTGTCTGTTAAAACACCACAATCTACAATTTTTCTGAGAAATTGATTGTATAGTTTTGGAAGTGGCTATTTTAGGCTAATGATAACTGTTATATCCCTCTGTATGTCCTATCTGATTATATTGGTTAGTTCATGGAGGATTCCTTGCAATATGCCCAACCGCACTTTTCTTAGGTAGTAATTGTTTGTTAAGATCTTAAAATATTTGATTGCTAGAAGTTGCACTTAGTTAATCATTATGAGCGCAAGAAATATTTATGTATGGAGTTGTATTATTGTATACTCTCAAATTGGACATATCTAGTTTCATATTTGGCTTCTAAAAATTAAAATAGATTCTACGAAGTCCACCAGATCTTCCAGTTTGCCATATAAAGTCACATTTTGTTGTCTTAGTCCTGTAACCTTGAGCTTTAAGTAACTAACCAATGATTTCTTCAATGCCTTCTGGAACACTGGCCGATTACCGTCTGTCACACCCTGGCTAAATTTTCACCCTTATTGCAACCAAATCCAGTTCAATCTGAAATGTTAGATAGCTTGTAATTCACATTCTTAAACCTATATGTTACGGCATATTGACATGTTTCATTTTATTTTTCATTTGTAAGCTTTATGTTGATGTTACTGTCCATGCCCAATATTCCGAAGTTTAAATAAATATACATATTATCATGTGGCAGTCTTTTGGAAGTCATGTTACCTAATTGTATTCCTTGTGATCATCATAAGAGAATACCATCATATCATAGGATTCCCGTTCTCGAAAATCGGCACTATCTAGAAAACAAACGGGATTTTAGGATTATTCCTTGGGGTAAATACTTTTGTGCATACCTCTGGTTCATCTTTACCATACTGAATTTCCATAATATGAGATACACTAGCTAAAATTCTACCTGGTGCTTCATCATAGACATGGGGATCCCATTGTTTTCAATTAAATTTATAATCATTGGCATCAGCATATGACCTTTAGTTGTTAGTTTTTTCTGGCTGATTTATTTGTAAGTGCAGAGGTATTTGTATTTTCTTTTTTCTCGAAGTTATTCATTTGATAACATTAGGAGTGGATCTTCTTTACTTATGCTCAGAGCCTTCGGCATTATCTGTCCGACCAACATTGTTGGACATGGCTTACTTGTTATAGTTGTTGTAATGCTCGATGGCACTCTTTTGATTCCATACTATGATGCGTTATCACCTCTTTGTTAGTGTATAATGTACAAAATCTTGTCACTTTGAATTTGCTATTTTCAGGACTCTGATGCATCAATTAGGAAAAGAGCTCTTGAACTTGTTTTTGTTTTAGTTAATGACACTAATGTGAAGCAATTGACCAAAGAACTTGTTGACTATCTGGAAGTTAGCGATCCTGAATTTAAGGGGGAACTTACTGCAAAAATCTGCTCAATTGTTGAGAAGTAAGTTGATTTTCTGCATTATTCATTGGAATGTCATTGTCTAATTGATCTATCTGCAATGCTCTACCAATTTAGATTACTTTGCCATTTTTAACTAAGTATTATTCATTGCCAGTACAGATATCTACGGCTATTATTTTAACTGTTTGCCACATCAGCATAACTGTTTTGGTTGTTTGTGCTTTCTCTGTGTCTGTTACATATTGAATACACATATAGTAAGGTTTTACTACTCCTTGGGAACGAACTTAGAGGTTGTGCACTTATAAGACTACACAAGGGCCCATTCATCAAAACATCGGAAAAACATGTTGTGGTCATCTCATCATTGTTCATATATTTTTTATCCAGATTCCCTTTTTTATTTCAAGGTGAGCATGGTGAAATTATTGTGAATGAAAATTGCCACCGAGGGAAGCTAAAAAAACAGTATCTTTTTTTATTCTGCTTAATATCTGGTTGCGGTCATGGTGTGTAGCTAGTTATCCCCTCATCTTTTTTGTCCAAATAATTTTCCTACATTCTTCTTAACATTACAACCTGTACGTCACTATTAACTGACTTCCTTCTTTCTATTTGTTTATAGAGCTATACCTTATGACATACAAGATCGTATGTTTATAGGTTCATTAACCTCTTATGTCTTATGACGTGTAATTTCGCCACTAACCCCTCTGTGATACATGGCAGCACATACACGTATCTATTTCATCTTAAATATTTTCTATATTAGCTACATATAGAACTACTCTATGGGCACATCACTGTCCACATGTAAACAAACCCAATAATGTACTCCTTCATGATTTAATACATCACCTTTCTAAGATATCCCCTAATAAAACATAATGCACATTACAAATGAGTTCTTGTACATTCTGCTATTCATAACACCTTGTACAATCAATTATGCGTAACTTCAATCGTGTTTTACTATTCCAAATAACTCATCAAAAATCTGTTGCTATAGGAACAGTTCTGTCTCTCTTTTTGTATCAACAGATGCGTACATATACATATACGCATGTGTATACATAGACACTGACACACACAAATACATACATATATATGAGTTACACCATTAAATTTCCATCAAATTTTAGTAGCAAATTTACCCAGTGATTACTATCACTATATAAAGGGAATCACCACTAAAAGAAGTTCTTCATCATGGAGTATTTTGTCGTTTACATAAAGAATCAATAAATCATAAATAAGTACTGGGTTTCATTTGTTTGTTCAACGTCACTATAGGTTTCCTGAGAAGATGGGACTTTTCATGCTTTTCTCTTTCCACTGGTGAATATTGCTAAATGCCTCATTCTTATTGATGTTAACCAATACCGTAAGTGTGCATGCAGTTGGGCTTCTCCTCACCAACCACATTTTTGGACTTAGTGATTATTATTATAAGTCTCGCGAATAATAATGTTGACCGACTTAGTACTTATTATGTATGCATGGACTGGTTAAAATTTAAAAGGGGAGAACAAGCATAGTAAATGTGCCAAAAAAATCTATTCTAGTATTATATAATGGGCGGAGAGTGTGTTTAGTTGACCTCTCTGGGGGGTCAAACACGTGTATTGCTCATGCGTTTTTATCTATACTTTATCATACGAATAGGATGAACCAACAGGAATTGGGTGATGATCATTATGCACTGAGAGAAAATTTAACTCATAATAACTAGCTTTAAATGATAAAAGTCTCGTGCATGGCACATGCTAAAGATTTAGTTTTATAACAAAGTAACAAATCTGTGATGCACTGCATGATTTTTCAGTTTGAACAAATCTGTGATGCATTGCATATTTGTCAATTTGAAATGGCCGATCACCCATGCAATATATGTGGGCAACTCGTTCAACTCATTATGGAGTTAGAGATCTCGATCGTTGACGATTGTCCAGACTTTTAGATATATGACAATATTGGATACTTCACGTCCTTCTACATCTCAGTGTATTAATTATAAGTCACTGGTTTCTCCATTCACTTTTTATGGTTCATTGTACTAACAGTTTTTAATGATCTGAAGATTATTATGCACTAATCATTTTCCGGGTTTTGTTGTTTATGCAGGTTTTATACTGAGAAGCGATGGTATATTGGCCAAATGTTGAAGGTCTTATCTGAGGTAGGTGAAGAAGAAATTATTTTAAGGTATCAGTTCATATAGTGAAGGAAGTCTTAACCTTTCGTTGATCTTGCTGATATGGTTATCTAATGTATGTGGCTTGTTGTTTAGTTAACGTGATTGCAACTGAGCCTTACATTTAATTATATATAAGTATTGCCAATGTTATATTTTCATTTTTATCCACACTCAAACCGTTGTGCTAGATGGTTACCATGGTCTCAGTTAATTTGAATATGATCAATTTGTTGTAACATCAAAAGATCATAATCCATAGAAGAATTGTTGTCTTCTTTTCGTGGCTAGAAGACTAGAAGGATTTTTTTTAATATTATTATTATTATTATTGCCTTGGTAGGTGTTTGAAATTGTTTTACATAGTTGTCCGCGAGGAAGTAGTTTTAGTGTCAAATAATTCTCTTAAATATATCTTCTATTTAGTGCCCACATATTTCTTTATCAAACTGGTTTTGCTGAGATCATAGGTAGACCTATCCTTTTCAGAGGCTTCACATTATTGGCCTTCTAGATAGGTCATTTACAGTTATATCTTTCTGTTTTTAACTCTTCAAGTACAATGCTGCCAGTTCATCTTTTTGTTGGAAGTTGGTTTGGCATTTAGTATGATCTGATTAATAATTTGAGGCGGGAAGCCAATTAGGGATAGAATTGAACTGACAATCTGGAAGCCTTAGAATTCAACATCATTTTATCTGGTTTATAATTATGTCAAGAAGTTCATCAGAAATCCCATCCAGTATGGGATCTTTAGGTGAATGAACCAGTCTCATCCTGTACTACCCAAAACAGTTATAATAATTAATATGGTTGGCTCTAGTTAAAACTAGAATGTGGCTTCCAACAAATAAAATGATGTTGATGTCTAAGGCTTATGGTTCTGGGCTAGACATATTTTTTACATAAATATTCGCTTATGTGGTCCTACCTAGACATGTATGATTATTTTTTCCGATTGCTATAGTGATTACAGTGTATGATCTTTCATAGGCTGGAATTTATGTGAAGGATGATGTGTGGCATACACTTATAGTTGTGATAAGCAATGCACCTGATCTCCAAGGATATACTGTCAGATCACTTTATAGGGCACTCCAAATTGCACCTGAGCAGGTACTTCAACTCCTCTCCCTTAAACAGGTAACTTTTTAGTGATGTTCCTTACATTCCTTTTTATATATGTTATCTTAATTTTGTAGGGAAGTTTAGTCAATGTAGCAGTGTGGTGCATTGGGGAGTATGGTGAAATGCTGGTAAATAGTGCTGGAATGCTAGACGGCGAGGAACCATTGACAGTGAGTGCATTTTTCTGCTCAACAATTTTTACAATTCGACGAGTATCCTGACATTTATTCAATTCATCTTAAGTTATTAGTTCATTTATCATGTTCTTTTGAGGTTTCACATTTTTTTATTTATTCCTAGAGGTACTTGATTTTTTTTATATTACTGTAAAACATGATGTTTGAGATTGATAAATTAAACCTAAACTATATATATTTTACAGAAAATCTCTGCTTTGTTTTGTGGAATTTAGAACAAAGCTTTATGTCACCATATTGATATTTCTATATGTACAGTTTCTCTAAGTTGCTTGCCTATTATACAAAATAATTAGTAGTAATGTATAATAAATGATGAACAAATTATGTTACCAGTGGGAAAGGGAGCTTGGGGGACCGAAGGAGCAAATTGTGTTTATAATATAATTTTCAATTTTTTTTGTAAGGGGTAAAATAATTTAATTTGACCATATCTAAGTTCTGGAGGTGTTTTTCTGGTCTTTTCCCTTTTTTCAAGGGAAAATATCTGTATCCATATCAGATTCCTTGCATTACCAATATTCGTTGTGAATCCTGCTTGACAACTTGTACAAAAAGATATTGGGATTTAATGGTTCCGATCTATTTACATCTCCGCTCTGCCTCCATGTGATGTCGTGTCAGTTGTCACGTATATGACAATGCACCAGCTTCCATTCACACTCACGTGTATATCTTGATTTCACCATGCTGTCTGGACTCATGCTATGCCAAAGTGGCTATTTTTTGGCAGTTTGGGAGCGATGTAGGAGATTTGATCTGGGTGGTAGGTAGGTCGGGGTTGGAGGCTATGGCAAGGACAAGAAAACTGAATGAAGGATGGGAGGGGCATTCCAAAAGAATTTCTTTATTGTTTCTTAATTTAATATTGTTCATTTTCTTTGTCTTCTCTAGTGATTTACCACTACCTCCCATATGTTTGGTTTAAATATTTTCCTGTGCTGAAAGAAATGAGGAAATATGAGGAGGAGAAGAAAAACAGAAGGCAGATGATGTGGAAAATCAAAAAAATGAGCAAGGGAAAGAGAAAACAGAGAAAGTGGGATGCAAACATATGCATATACAAACATATACAGACACTAGAACCCACACATTGAGGCAGAGAAGCACATACGCATGCATAACCACATGTACAGATAGAAGTACATATACTTATCACTGCATGGATGCATGCGTGCATGTTTTCAGGAGAAAGAGGAATATATGAGAAGATGAGCTAAAGAGAGCAAGAAAATATTTAGATGGATGACATTCAGGTTTTTGAATGGGCCCTCATGAGATTTCCAACAAGCTCTTTTCCCAGTGGCTGTTGATCCTTGTTTTCATCTTCTTTCTCTTCCCCTTTAGTTCTTGGGATGGGGGTGCCACATTGACTGTCAGTTTGGGACTCACTTTAATCCCCCTTGATTATATTCACCTCAGCATTATAACATACTAACTCTCAACCCACACGACAATTCAATAGAGAACTACTAGTTTGATAACTGCTATGGCACTCATCAATATATAGCCCTAATAATCTGATTTGGCATTGCATCTTACCCACAGTTGAGTATTAAAATTGTTAAGTTGGAATGATTATGTATGCTTCCTAAGGCTAGTTCACCTGTTGTGTGCCTGGAGCTGCCTATGTGCCATTTGCACAATAGCTTTAGGCCTTTCGTTTTAAGTATTTTTTATATTTTTTGTCTAAGTTAGTATCTATTGATATCATTTTTTTAATATTATGTTTATCTAAACCTTATCGTGACATAGCTGTGTCTCCTTTTGCTTGTATCATGAGATCTTTATGAGAGAAGATGATGTGGACTATGATTTGTTCTATGGATGAATCGTAGACCCTATGTAATTATATATATCAGATTGCTCAATTATTGTTGTTCAGACAAATTGCTTGGAGAGAAATTATATGATTTAACTTTGCAAAAATATCAAACATCAGATTAGTATTTTAGTCATCATATTAAGCTGCTGTAGTTTAGTCATCATTTTCTTTCTCTGAGTTCTAATGCTAGATTGATAATTTTGAAGACAATATATTTCTAAGTTAATCTAATTATGTGTCGTATGACTTTTATCTTATATGTATTGGTTGTATTTTATCAAAGTAAGGTTGAGGTAATACTATAAGACCTGCTTTTCTATTTTCTCCATTATGAGCCGATGATATTATTTTCTTTCATTGGCAACAGAAGTAAACTTGAGTCATACTTTATTATTTATTTTCTGAATTTGGCATGGTTGAATTTTGTTCTCCTGTTGTAGGTGACAGAATCTGATGCTGTGGATTTAATAGAGGTTGCCTTGAAACGACATTCTTCAGATATTACTACTCGAGCTATGTCTTTGATTGCTCTTTTGAAGCTTTCGGCCCGTTTCCCTCTTGTCTTGGAGTAAGCCCTCTCTCTTATTGTTTTTCCTCTCTCAGGCAACATAGATACAACCTCTCTCTTCTATCTCTAGTCCTCTTTCAACAGTCGCACACTCACGCACACGGATATTCTCTCACTCTCTCTCTCTCTTGTCCTCTTTCAGTTCTCACACACAGACATTCTCTCTCTCTCTCTCTCTCTCTCTCTCTCTCTCTCGACACACACACATACTTATTTTCTTCCCTCTCTCCGGCTCTACACACACACCTAATCTTTCTCATCCTCTTTCCTCTGGCAAACATTGATTTTAATTTCCATTGCATTTGAATTGTCCTCAACACACACACACTCTCTTCCCTTTCTCTGGTATACATTGTCCTCACGCAAGCACACACTCTTAACCTCTTGCCTCGCTCTGCATTGGCTTTCATTTTCTTTATATTTATATTTTCCTTGTTCTCTCTCTTGTTCTCTTCCCTCTCTCTGGCAAGCATTTCCTTTATCTCCATTTCATCTACATTGACCTCAAGCATGTCCATACTCACCCCCACACACTTATCCTCTTTCCTCTCTTATGACACAACACACACATACACACACTCTCTGGCAAGCACTGATTTTCATTTGCATTGCATTTACGTTGTCCTCATGCTCTCTCTGGAAGCATTGACTTTCATTTCCATTGCATATACTTTGTCCTTTTTTCTGCTTTACATATTATATCAATTTCAAAAATTAGTTTAAAAAGAAAGAGGGCCTCTTATGAGAATTGACAAAGTGCCAGAGTGAGATTTTTTTGAAAAATACAAGATAGTAAAGAAAGACGCTAAAAAAGCCGTATGAGATGCCAAAAGCTTTTGATAGTTTATATATACAAAGTTAGAAACTAGAGAGGAGAAAGATATATACAAGCCAGCTAATGCAGAGTATAATATAAGGTAATGTGAATGTTTTAAAAGCAAGGATTTTAAGAGTTTTGGTAAAAAATAACGATTTTAAAAAGAGCTAAAGTTACTTCTATAAATTGTTTTTTTTAATGTAAGAATAAATGAGATTCATTTCTGTATGAAGTATCATTTAATATAAGCCATGAGCCATGAGATGAAATCTTGTGAACAATAGTTGAGCAAAAGACTAAGAAAGGAAACAATAGTTTTGGAGAATATATTTGGTTTTATGCCGGGATGTTGATTATGGAAGCTATATATCTAATAAAATGATTGGTGGAGAAGTATAGGGAGAAGAAAAGTGATGGGCTTTTATTGATGGAAAAGGATTATGTTACTTCCTAGAGAGATTCTGTAGAAAAGAAACCAGTGTCTAGCAGTTGTATTCTTGTTATTAAGAATATGTATAATTATGTAGTAGCTTCCGTTAGAAGGAGTGGAGGAGAGACAGAGTCATTTCCTTTTACCGTAGACTTGCTCCAAGGATCAGCCGTAAGTCCTTATCTTTTTGGTAATAGTTATGGCCTTATTGTTGTATTTACTAGGCATATTCAAGGTAAGTTTCCACGGTCCATGTTGTTTGCAAATGATATAGTTTTGATTAAGGAGACTAGAGAATACATTGCTTCAAATTTAGAGAGATGAACATGGGTATTAGTATCTTAGGGATTTAAGATTATGAGGACTAAAGTAGAGTTTATGTACTGTAAGTTTAGCAGAATTACCTAGGAGCAACCCCTTCCATCATTGAGGATTGGTCATTCACAAGGATAGGGAAATCAAGAAGTAAGTTAAAATGGCAAAATGCAGAGTGCAATCAGAAGATATATTTGATATTGAAGAACATATTTTGTAGACAACTATAGGAGCGGCCATATTTTATGGACCAAAGTAGACGAGTTAAGAAAATCCAAGAAATATGTGTTACCGAAATGAACCGGAATGAAGCTGCTAAGATGGATGAGTGATTAAAAGACAAAATGAGAAATGAATACATTTGGAAGGAAATAGGGGTAGCTTCTAATGAAAATAAAATGCAGGAGTACTGATTGAGGTGGTTTGAACACTTACAATGAAGATTGATTACCGTCCAATTGGAAAATTGATAGGATGGTAGTAACATGAGCAAAAGAAATAGGGAAAGACCCAAACGAACTTGTGTTGAAGCTCTTAATAGGGATTTTGAAGCTCGTTTGGGTTTGTGCCAAAATATAAGATTAGCAATTAAGTTGAGTGGAGAAGGATTCACATAGTTGAACCCTAACTTTTGGGGATAAACGCTTTGTGGTATATTGGTATCACTTTCAACACCTTTGCACTGCAGTCCTCTTTCCTCTCTCTGGCATGCATTGGCTTTCATTTCCATTGAATTTACATTGTCCTTTGTTTGCTTTGCATACTTTCAACACCTTTTGTGGATTTCTTGAATGCTATTTTGGTACGTTTTATTCATGATACATCTTGTAACTCTAACTCGTGCATGTTTAGTTATAACATTTTCCCTCTTCCAAGCCTGCACCATATATCATGTATTTTCTTACTCATGCATGTTTATTTATATTATTTGCAATCTTCCAAAACTACACTTTTGTTCGTTTTTTCTTCAATCTTAATCTTATTTACTTGCTACATTTAATTTTGAATTTGATTTTAGGCACTATGTTTTTGTAATTGTTTTTCTGTTTTCTTTGCTACTCATGTCTTATTCTTGAGAGTTTTGCTGTATGTTGGGATTTAAGTTAGACATGTCTTGGAAATTTGTTTTTCTGTCAACATCTGTTGTTTAAAATATTCTTTTCCTACTAATCCATATGTGCCTAGCTTATTTGCTTTCACCTCCCAGATGATGTGATTTTCTTTGATTGATTTTTGACAGGAGAATTAGGGAGATAATTACAAGGCAAAAGGGAAGTCTTGAGCTAGAATTACAACAAAGATCTATTGAATTCAATTCTATCATACAGAAGCACCAAAACATTAAGTGGGTGCAAATTAATTAGTCTCCATCTCTTACGTATTTTAAAAGGAGTTCTGTTATATTTATTGTGTCTATTTTCTATCTGGCGATCCACAGATCTTCTTTGGTTGAACGGATGCCTGTTCTTGATGAAGCAGCTTATATTGTTAAGAGAGCTGGTCCAGCCCGGGAGAATGTATCTGCTAATAGAACTACCAAATCTGCCTCTTCTGAAGTATCGTTCAGCCTTCCAAATGGTGCACCGAAGCCACCACCAGCTCCTCTTGTTGATTTACTTGATTTCAGTTCTGATGATGCCCCTGCCCCTACTTCGTCTACTACTGATTTTCTTCATGATCTATTGGGTGTTGATTTGACGAGTCCATCATCAGGTTTCTTTTTCTAATTTCGTTTTCCTCTGATAGAAATTCAAAAATCTTTATTTTTAGGGCCTGTGAAGTTCCTTTTGGCCGAGCTTTTGCTATTTTGATTATCTTGCACGTTATTTGAATTTTAGAAGATGTGATGCTAATATGATATTTAGGCACAATATGTTTAAATGTTCTTTAAGAAATCTTTGTATCATGTTTTATCCAAAAGAAAAATAAAATTATTAAAAAAATTTATAAGAAAATATTAATTTTGTATTGTGAAAGGGAGTGTTTGGTAGCTTGCAAATGCTTCCCCTCCAAAGTTTTAAAACTGTTTCTAAAATATCCTCTACTTTATACATTACAATCATTATTTCCCTCCAAAAACTTGAAGGATATTTTGGTAATAGTGTTCAAAAAAATTGGAGGGAAAATTCAAAATTTCACTTGCGCTACCAAACACCTCCTGAAGTACATCAAATGCCAAAATCCCATGAATTCAATCACCAAATTGGCAAAAGAAATAATAGTATGGTTCTGTAACGCAGCTAATCGTTGGAATTGTATTAGGCCTGTAGATGATTAAGGTGATATTATCAACATGTTTCAGAAATCAGATGCATGTTTCTACTTGAGAAATGAAGTTTGTATTATCATGTCTGGTCAGGATGGAGGTTTTGGATCCTCAACAAGACATAAATAATCAGTTTTTTGAAACTGGCTGACTATCTCAATAGAATTGCAGAAAGGGGAATCCGAAGATAGCAAAGAAACAAATTAACTGTAGTTTGAAATTTCATAACTGAACATTAGTCAAGTGTGCTTCAGAAATTGGTGAGGTTCTTAATTCAACCTGCATAGATAATTTAGGTGGGAAGAGCTTTTTTATTTACTTTGTGTTCATCTGAATGTTTTCTATCATATGGAGTCCGGTTATGGATTAAAGTTTTACGACTCATTCTCACTTAAAAGCAACCTTCTCTTTTTAATTGCTTATTTTCCAGACAAGAAAGGGTCTTCTCTCAATAGTTCTAGATAACTAGTTGACATCCTCAAAATTTTCCTAGGCTGCAATAGAACCTCCGGAAGGGGAAAGGAGTTACATTCAAGTTCTGTGGCACAAAGTGAATACAATAATATATGCCCTTCATGAAACCTGAAAATTGCAAATATCTTATTGCTTTAATATATTCTGCTTTTCATTAATTATCATATACTTTTTGATATCTATGTTATTGTTGTTTTCGACATATATGGATAAAAAAGATGGCAACAAATGTATACTAAAATAACATTATCATAACTTTCAACTTTCAAGTCCAATTAGGTGCTACCAGTTCGTTTATTGGATCTCTTAAACCAGCGACCAGCATAAGGGTTTTCCTATTCCTTTAAAACGAACACCTCTGTTCATTAGCTCATCAACTTCTCTTCAAAAACTCTTCTATTTGTTACGAGTTTAATTGGATCGTCACTCATATATTTAGAAGTGCAGGTAACTAATATTTTTATGTATTAATCTTCTTCCGTTTTCTCTCTCTACACACATAAAACTCAAATGAGCACCTGAGTCTCCCGACACATCCTACCCCCTCCCCACCATTTACCACTCAAGGTAGGGTACCCCAAAACTGAGACATACTACGAACCTGGTAAACATTGGTCTGATATAATTCATAACTTGATTATATTTTTTAAGGAGTAACAAATTTTGCATGATATCTAACCTGTAAGGCTGTAACAAAAGAAAACATTCCAACTCTCTCAAAATTTCCGAAACCAACCGATACATGATTTAGAGTTCGGATCAGAACCAAACTACGAAGGACCTTTTCCATCCTCAGTTTAGGTCGAGCCTATTATCCTTGTAAGAGAGCAAAAATTTTAACCCCTACTAAAAACAGCTTAGACATTGTATTTTTCTTTTCCACCAAGTTTTTCTTTTTGCCCCTCAAAATTTTAAATAGTATACAATTATTTTAAGAACACTACTGGTTACTGTACAATCTTGGGAACATGTTTACTTCTAAGATACAACCTTCGTATGTTTTCTTATGTTTTAGCTGGAATGTGTCAAATGATAATCTTATTTTCCATATTTAATATGTTGTGCATTCACATATGTGAACGTGGAGTGTGTCTGTGACATAGATATGCTTGGATGGTTTCATAGAATTTTATGGAGGTGGTAGGACAAATTTTAGGTTCCATTTGTCCTCTCTTGTTCCTGCTCACAGTATCGGATTTTGTTGAACTATGTTTAGATGAGAATTACTTGTTGTGAGCTTGTTAGACTCTTACACTATATTATTACAAAGTATGCGTGTGAGTTTGCAATGTCAATATGGTCTGCTCACATTCCCTTGACATTATTTGGAGAGCAATTAGCATAATTGATTCCGTCTAATTATATTCTCCTGGGAGAGGATATTTTTGTTCTTTTTCTCCACATATTTCTGCGCTGGTTGAGAATTGGTTATCTTTATAGAAGTTTCAATTTCAAATACTTTATTTTCTTCCCGAAATTATTACCCAATAAAGAATACTGACAGGCTTAATGGCATTTCTTAAGGTGCTGCTCCTGCTGGGGGATCAGATATACTAATGGATCTTTTATCAATTGGAACTTCACCTGTACACAATAATGCATCTTCACCTATAACTACAAATGGTAATCAGGGTGGTATTGCATCAGTTGCTCCCTTGGAAAGATTGTCAACTGTTTCTTCTTCAGCTTCTTCCTTGGCTTCTCAACTATCAAATCCTGATCCTATGAAAGGGATTCTACAGAAAAACCCATCTCAAGCTGCTGCTCCTGTATTGGATTTACTGGACAGCCTTTCATCGGTTCCGTCTACTCCAGGTGAATCTTATGATTTTTTTATATAATTCTCTCGAGTCTATAAACAAATTACTGATGTTGCTAATTTCTTGTCGTCAGCAATGGAAAATCCAGTTCTTCCATCCATCACTGCTTTTGAGAATAGTGCACTGAAGATTATGTTCAGCTTTACAAAACCACCAGGAAAGCCACAAGTAACGATAATCCAGGCTACATTTTCAAACATGTCACCTAGCGCCTACACAGATTTTATTTTTCAAGCTGCCGTTCCAAAGGTATTATTATATATCGTTTGGAAGTGCAGATTTTAAAAGCTTTTGCAATCATTTGCTTAAGTAAATTATCCTGCACTTAATAATCTGATTTGCTGATCTGTATTTTTCTTTGAACAAATGCAAGTTTTTTGGCATGCACGTAAGCAAAAGCAAAGAATTATGAAAAACATAGTTTTAGCGAAGTTTGATTCTCTAAACGAAAGCATTGAAATTGTGCATTGAAGGTCACAGTAGACATGTGGCATAAAATGAGATAGGGTCCAATCAAATTTTCATTTTTAGCTTTGAATTTGTTCCTAATTTTTTTAATATATCATACTGTTGTAATGCTTCCACTGTTAAATGTTTGACTATTCTCTCCTAGATAAACTAACTTAAACGCTGAACAATATAGCAAGGTTTTGGAGAAGAGTTGGAAATCCCACCATAGCTATGCAATGTCTTACTTGTTTTAACTCTAAAATTTAGATTACAACAAGAAAAGGTGTCTCTTGTAGAGTAAAGGTCTACGCATATTAGTAGTTATGTGCCGTAGTTCATCATTTGTGACAAGAGTGGGTGATCAACTCTAAGGACATGTCTTTAATTGAGATACAGTGTATAAGGATGTAATTGTTCAACTCTAAGGACATGTCTAAGAGTGGATCCTCATTTGTTTTGGACATCTCTCTGTCTCTCTCTCTCTCTCTCTCTCAACATTGTTTTAGTTTCTCTTTTGATTTCGTCTGACATTATAACATGGGTGGTTATTTTTCAACAGTTCATTCAGTTGCATTTAGACCCAGCTAGCAGCAGCATCCTTCCAGCAAGCGGCTCAGGGTCAATTACTCAATCCCTGACTGTGACAAATAGTCAGCATGGGCAGGTATGCATTAGCTGATTAATTCATACAACTTTACAATTGGTGCTTACAAAATAAATTATCTCTGTTTTATTTACAGTAAGGACATCATTGCTTATCCTTTTTTGCAAGAATTATTTGCCTACAAAAACTTCAAATATATGGTAACTTTGGAGACTGCTTTTAGTGGAAGTGATACTTAGTATAATGGTAACTGTTAAAGGATTAGTTTGTATGAGTCCTTAATGTTCTTAATCCTTTTATTTTATATTAAAAAGGCTGTTGCATACAATTCCATTTTATCTTCATTTCATTATTCTCCAAAATTGATACACACATGTTGATGCTCTTCATTAGTATTAAAGTACAGGTACTGAGGGGAGAAAATTTGATTGTCATAATGTTCTTATATTCTTCTGACTTTGTGTAAGGTTGAAACTGTTCCTTTTTATATAAAAAATTGTTGTGGTGATTTTAATAAGAATCTTTTATGCTATTTTAGTACCTTTGTTTTACTGTCACTCCCTCTTTAAGTGGAAGTGTTTCAAATTCATATGGTGCCATTTTGGAAATACTGGGAATCTTAAGCTGTGCTGTAGCAAAAGTGCTTTCTCAGCTTTTGATCCTATGAACATAAGATTTCTCTTTAATCACTTGATGTTTTTTCACTGAAGCCGTTATTACTAAATAGAATAATTTTGTCTCTGTTTATTTATACTTTTTACGTTTTTTCTTTTGAAATATTTCTTGGTTGGCTAATACTTCTAACCTGATGCCTGTCAATTGAGCTCATTAGAAATTTGTTTTGATTCAGAAAGCACTTGCCATGCGAATACGGATAGCTTATAAAGTGAACAATCAAGATAAGCTGGAGCAAGGACAAGTCAACAACTTCCCTTCCGGTTTGTAACAGTTGAAAATATATATGTATTTTATTATCCTCGGTAATCCAAGAGTGTGGGGCTGTCCACTATTTTTTCCGTTATCCACCAAGGCGCAGCTTCCTTTCATTTTCCTTTCCGCATGTTTCTTCTTTCCCTATTGCCATAAGTCCCAGACAGATCGATACCAGTTGACTTGGAGTTTCTGCAATTAATATAGATGTGCAAGGGGTTTGTTAAGGAAAGAAACAATTACTATTAGCTGCTCCTGTATTTTTTTTCTTTTGATTTTTGTATGTTTAATGGCTGGGGATTTGCTGATTTTTCCCCCAGGCAAAGTGTAGCTTGTCACTATAGAATGTAAAAGGTGGACATGTTCCAAAATGTATTATTTAAACTTTTGCTGCATTAATGTTTTATTATAGTGTATTGATTGATTGTCCTGAAACTTTGTAAAATTATATCAAAAACGAATTCCTGTCATTCTAATGAGCTAACTATTCACAAGCTCGCTGAAAGCAAGTGATGTATCTCAGTGACTTTGTTTTCAAGGGACACATCGAATGTGAGATTGAGATGTTCACTTTTTTTTTATTTATTTGTTTATTTATTTGGATAGATTTGTTTACAGTTTTGTGCTGCCATATCTTTTCAGTGTGATGGGAACTTCTTCTTGTGAGAAATTCATGTGGAAATTAGCAGGCAATTTGTTTATAGACCAAAGTTGACGGGTGCAATTTGTAGAGAATCACCAAGGTAAATTTCAGATTTGATTTTATTGAAAGCAATTGTTACATATGTAAAACTAACTACACAAGCAAATTGCTGCTTTGTTATTTATAGAAAAAATTCATTTTATTGTTGATAATTTAAATTTTGCGATCTAAGATGTATCATCTTGGTTGAGTTCTTCTACTGGACACCAATTTCAAACTGGCAAGCAAGCAGCATGGAGGCTGGAAAGAAACCCATATGCTAATAACATCATCTACAGTTAGTTCACTACCATTGATAACCTTCGAAATTGGATGTTCAATTCCCCCAACACTAATTTTGTCACTAGTTTACAAAACTAAATGTTCAATTTCCATCTACCAAAGCTGTGTCTGAAGGGTTCTACATATTATTCAATTTCCCTTGTATGTGTAAATATTACGAAGGCACTAACGTTTTCTGCGATTGCATTGAGCTCTGTCATTAGTTTGTTGAAAAACCTTCATTTTGCAATCACATAATGATCGGAAAAAATATTAGTAACCCTAGTGATTGTACTTATGTTTTGATATGCTGATTATTTTGAACTGTGTGAATCATGACTATGTAGGTATTTGCAAACTGCACCGTTATATATCACATCATTCGACGTTTTTGTGACAGGCAAAAAAATTTAAACTGATAAGATTCATGTAGTTGCTAGCTATAAGGATGTTAGATGTAGTTCTTTATTCTCTGCTCCGAGGTTCTGTCTCAGCTGATCAAATAAGAGGTTCAACTGCATCGCTTATCTGGTATTACTAGTGATAATAAAGGTACTTTGTTAAGTCATTTGCTTTATGCTGATGACTGCATTCTATTCGCACGAGCAAATCATGTAGAATGTTGTCATGGTCCTCATGGAGTAGTATTGTTCTCAGAGTGGCCAAAATGTGAATTTGGATAAATCTCATTGTAGCATCGACAAAAGTCCGGCTGCCTTTGAAGTATATTGTGACCCAAATCAGTATGACTAGGGTCCAGGTTATAAGGAGTTGGAGAGTATGCTCGAGCGTTTATCTGGTTGGAAGGCCATCTTTCTTTACTTTCTTTAGCAGGTCGTGCGGTGTTGATTACAAATGTGTTGCAGTCCATGCCTTTGAATTCAATGTCTGAATGGTTGTGTCCCGGTAGCGGTAGCATTGCCGACCGCATTGATTAGAGACTGTAGAGCTAGCATTGCTTTGGCAAAAGCAAAAATGGTGGCCGGGGTATGAGTATGGTATGGTAGCTTGGGCAGGGCCGGCGTCCACTTTGAGGCCGGTGAGGCAGCCGCCTCAGGCTGATTTTTTTGCAATTTTAGAGATTCCAAATTTGTATTTTCCTTACAAATATAGACATGTATTTTGCACGTAAAAAAAATATATTGTAATTAGGGACAAAAAATAATTATTTGAACTTTTCGCCTTGGGCCCCCGGGAACTCAGGGCCGGCCCTGAGCTCGGGATACTCATAACTCGACCAAAGGAACTTTGGGGGCGTAGGGTTGATTGAGACAGTTGAAGGATGCATCTTCAAGAGGTGGGTAGTGCATAGTGTTTGTCTCGCGTATGTGTTTGGTAATCCCGGCCGGCTCTCTCTCTCTCATTCATTCACAATTAAATTCCTTTAGCACAAGTACAAGCTACCTCAATCTACTTACATATTTGAGATCTGAAAATGGAGGAGAGGTGCATGCTTCTTGGTGTTGGAAGCTAGTTTATGTACTCAGGCGAACATACTCTTTTTGTAAAGGACTTCAATGGCAAGTAGGTAGGAGATGATCCCCTTAATTTATTTTTGTCTGCACTGCGATGGTAACGAGGAATCTCATGTCGACCATCTTATATTGCAGTGTCGGGTTTCCAACTAGAGACGGCTCTTGGTTTCACTGTTGGAGCTACGACTGACTTACACTCATGGTGGGCTGCAATTGAAGTCCCTCGATCGCTATATATTATATATGGAAAGGGGGACACCATACATGACTATTACTCCAAAGTATATATAGTGATGCAGCGAGTTCGTTTAGTGATTGCTGGAGGTATATATACTGCAATGGAAGAAATCTCTCTCTCTCTATATATATATGGGTCTATGAGCCGCTCTCAAAGCTCTTCTGTCCATTGACTGTAAGGGCAAAGATTTGGTGTGACTGGAAGGTGATTCTCAAAATCTTAGTTAATGAGGTTCTGAGGATGCAGCTAGCTGTTAGGTGATCCAATTCAATCCGATAACATATATTCATGTGTGAAACGATGACTGTGTCATCTTTTATCAAAACAAAAAAAAAACATATATTCTTGTGCATATTAATGACTGGCCGGTTGATCAAGATAGAGAGGATGTGCATGAGCTTCTTATTGTTAAGAAGATGGAGGATCATCCGGGCTTATGAGCTTACTTGAGGAGGTGGACTATCCAAAGGCCCCCCCCCCCCAAAAAAAAAAAAAGAAAAAAGGGTAACATTAAGTTTTTAAAATATTACCATGATGACCATCATTTGAGTTGTGTGGGAAGAAAAAAACAACTACATCTTCACTAAATAAAATTTGCTTTGTTGATTTTCTCATTGAAGATGTTCTCCCTCCCCCCCCCCCCCCCCCCCCCCCCCCCCCCCCCCCCCCCCCAAAAAAAAAAGAAAAAGAAAAAGAAAAAAGGGTAACATTAAGTTTTTAAAATATTACCATGATGACCATCATTTGAGTTGTGTGGGAAGAAAAAAACAACTACATCTTCACTAAATAAAATTTGCTTTGTTGATTTTCTCATTGAAGATGTTCTTTAGTTTGCTCGTTTATGGTCTAATATTCTGTCTACTAAGAAAATAGAGTCTCTTAAACTCAATTATCTCAGTTATTTTGTTCAGTATCTTATTCAGGATGGTTTGAATGTTGTGCCTTAATTTATGTTTTGTTGCAGTCTTGAGCTTCCTGCCTTCTTTATATATGGAGTGTCTTTAACTCTATTATCTAGTTATATTGCTCAATCTCTGGTTCATAATGGTTGATTGTTGCGTCTTAATTTTCAGTTTTATTAATGCAGTCTTCAACTTCTTTATGTTGTGTGCAGTGAGGCCTCTTTGCGTTTTTTTTAAAAAAATTTTAATTTTTAATTTTTAATTTTTTTTTTCATCACTGTTGTCATTTTGATGTTCTCCCGACTGGTGAGTTCTATTTGGCTACACTTTTGGCTGTTGCCTATGTTTTTTGGGTGCTACTCGGCGTTTGGAGTTGCTGTCACGCCCCGCTTCCCACTATACGGAAATACAGGTACGCAACTGAGGCCCAGCGAATGATATACATCATCCATAAGCTGTACAATTATAAGCTCAGCAAGATCTTTATAACACATTCACGCAGGTAGATATAATAATCACATGAGCTGAAAATAGAATAACCATCATTTGGATAATACATCAATATCGGGTCAAGATGTCCGGGAGTACAAGGTGCCAAAATTAAAATAATATGATACGCAGTTCGCTATAACAACTAGATAAAATAGCGACTGAAAGAAAAACAACATGAAGTAGTAAGGAAGTAGCAACGATCGTCTAGAGAGTCTGCTCGTCGGATTCATCACTACCTGTATAATTATTAACTCAAAGAAAAATAGAAAAGTTCCCGTTAGAGCAAGTTTCGGGCAGCAAGTAGCAACAAGCAGAAAAGGGGTAATATAACAAGATATAACATGGAAGAAACAAGAAGTAGAAGTACAAATACAATATAGAAGGAAGCAAGGAACTGAGACAATATGATCATGTAAGTAATAACTGTAACTAGTGTATTCTAGACTTCGAGATAAAAGCAATTGATAACCTAAGCTCAGTTAATCGATAATCAGGTAATCAAGGATCGAGAGTCATGTAATTAAGAGTTATGTAATCAAGAATCATGTAATCAAGAGTCTTGTAATCAAGAGTCATGTAATCAAGAATCATATAATCAAGAATCTTGTAATCAAGAATCAAGAGTCATGTAACGAAGAGTCATGTAATCAAGAATCATGCTCCTTGATAGTGACCGTTGTGCTCTCTAGAATTGTTCCATCTAGCCGCCCCCCTCCTACCAACTCTAAAGAAAAAAACCCTAGATCTACTCTGCTTGGGGGCGGCGGCGCCATCAGCGCCGCCCCCCCTCCCTCGCACCCCGACGTTCCCCCTCGCCATTCCCCGACGAGCCGCGGCGCGATGAAGACGAAGCGCCGAGGTGCGCGCTGTACGATTCGAAGCGCCGACGGAGCCCTTCGCGTCGTCCTTTTCGATCGGTGATCCAGTGCGCCGCCCCCCCTGGTTGAGGAGCTCGTCGCAGCTGCCGCGGTGGGGCTTCTCCGTCCAGAGGACGCTGCTACATCACCCACGACGGCGTCAGGGGGAGATCGCGCCGACGACCCCCCTCCTCGTGCCCTGTCCGCCGATTCCCCGCTCGCAGCGTCGACGCCCTGCCGTCGACGGTCGATCCCTTGGGTGAGGTCCCCCCTCCCCCAACCCCACCCCCGCACACACACACACACTTTGCCCCACACTGTGCACACACACACACTCTGTCACCGCACACACACTTGGTGCCCAGATCCCACTTGGGGAGGCCGGTGATTCGGCGGGCCAGTGGTTGTTTTTGCCGTGGTAGGGTGGTTGGGGGTGTGTAGCTACTAGGTTTGTTCGATTGTGGGGTAGGATCCGTGATGGGGTCCCTCCACGATTTACTAGTTGTGTGCCCGGATGTTCTGCATGCTTGCCACCATGTCCACACTCTCAGGGCCATTTTTGGCGTTCTGCGAGGGTTGGTAGTGCGTGTGAAGATGCCGGGAGTTAGGTGGTCCTGCACGTTTCTGGAGTTTGGGCCCAAAGATGGGGTCCATCCCCGATTTGCTGGTTGGGTGCCCGGATGTTCTGCGCGCTTGCCACCATGTCCACACTCTCGGGGCCATTCATGGTAACCTGCGAGGGTTGGTGGTGCGTGTGAAGATACTGGGAGTTAGGTAGTTTGCACGTTGATGGAGCTTGGGCCCAAAGATGGGGTCCCTCCAGCGAGGTGAATGAAGGGAGTCGCAGGTGATAAAATCCTGCCTGACTTGTTTCGGGTAGGTGTGCATGTGTCGTGGAGGCACTGTACGAAGCGAAACTGACGTACTCACGCTTTGGCTGGACCGAGCTGGTTTGTCCGCCCACCCTCCAGGGTTGTTGGAGGGATTTATTGTTTGTACGCGTCATGTTGCTTCATATATGTTTTATTTCTGTCTGTAGTTTGTATTTGGGCCCAGTACTCTGGGTTTGTTTCGTTATATTCTTATTAATGAAACAGGGTGGCCTTATTCCACCTTTTCCCTCAAAAAAAAAAAAGAATCATGCTTAGTGAAGATCTCAGGTTTATCTGTTTTATTAACTTATCTAATGCACACAATCCTGTGTCCCATACCACAAGTTCGGTGCATATCAATCATGTGACGTTTAGACTTAAGTAGTGAATTCTATAGGATTATGTACTCGGGTTTTCCAGTGATAGTATCAAGACATATAATCATGAATCATGTAATCGAGAATTATGTAATCAAGAATTGTGTAATCAAGAATCAAGAATCAAGAATCACTATTTCGGGAAACACGGGCCCCCTTTCGAGTATACTCCCCTATATTGTCCATTACTAAGCCGTACCCTTATAACCCCGACTTGTTATTCTTTTATAATTAATTATAAATATGCAGTTGGTACGACTAGTGGAACGGTGTAATCAAATAGTTTAGTCAAGAAAAATATCAAGGACAGTAATCATGGACATGAGATATAACAGGTACATGTATCGAGAGTATTTATTATAAATTATCAAGTGGTATAAAATGCATTCTATCAACCTATTATATATATGCAAGTTATTATTACAAGAACAATAATATACTCAGTTCATTAAATATGAAAAGTAATGGGTTTATATGCAAAACCGTAGAGATGAATTTTTAGACAACTTGACATATCTGCATTCAAATTCACTTTCCCGTTGTCACAGAAAAGCAAATCCAATTCCGTCAGAGATTCTAGAAAGTAGACTCTCTTCCGGTTCCAACGCATATTCACATGATACATTCTAAAGACAGTAGCTATGCGTACAAATTCATTCTTCGCTGGTTTCGATGTTTCGCGCGCATTCTGGAAATTCGGAGTCACATTACTAAAACTGCGATATCTCACAATATATACATCGGATTGAGAAACTGTAGGATGTTTCGGATATCTAGACTCGAAGGGCTATGATTTTCATGTAGAAAGTTTTTCGATCCAGTGTCGGGAACATGGTCGAATTCTCAGTACGAGATGCCGGTTAGTAATCCCGTGCAGGTTCAGAAATTCACAATATGACAGTACTAAAATCGCGATATCTCACAATCTATACATCCGATTGAGAAACCGTAATATGTTCTGGATTCGGGACTCGATAGGCTACGATTTTCATGTAGAAAATAGTCAATATAGTATCGGGAACATGGTCGACTTCTTAGTGCAAGGTCAAAAAATTTTAGAGATAATAAGGTTGAATATTCAATATTCGATAACACGATTCGAAATGTGTTAACGGTTCACTCTTGAGTTGATATAGCATGGAACCAGTGACTAGAATGGAGTTTGACAATAAAATATGATGATAACTAGATGATGCTGTTTATTTCTGAGGCACGTGTGGAAGCACCAGGTGTGAGTTCGAACTCAATTTGTATTGAAGGAGATTGCCGCTCGTCTGCCGACCTTCGGTTGACCTTCTGGGGCCTACGATGCGCTCGGAAAGGCGTTTGAAGGTTGGGCTCGGATCGGAAGGGTCGGATCCGAGGTCTTGTGTACCTGCAGACGGTCCTGAAACACCGGGGTTTGTCCCGATGGCGGACCCTCCGACGCTCTAGTCAGTCTCTGTGAGAGAGTAGCAATAACTAGGTATATTTAAGTGGTAAAAGATTGATTACCTTCAAAAGGTGGATGAGGGTCTAGTATTTATAGAGAATCCCAACCGGGTTTGGTTCCGCTTGGGGGCCGGGTTTGGATCCGAAAGCCCATGGGCCTGACGTGGCAGAAGGCCCAGGGGGTTTAGGGCGGTTGTGGTGATACCAGGAGTGGTATAGGGCTGACGTGGCGAAACCCTGGGCGGTATTTGGAGCTGACGTGGCCCATCGCGAGTCCTCTGTGCTTCTGGGGGAATCGGAGGGCCTAGGCGGTGCTAGGTCATCCTTCTGCCCCGCCAGAGAGGGGGGACGGTATGAGGGACTGCTCCGGATCGGACTCCGGGGGATACTGAGGCTCGTCAGTACGAGGAAGCCGGCACTGTGGGGGCAAAACACGAGGTTCGGCGCCGACCCTGGAGGGGTCCGGAGCCGAACCAGGTCGGTATTCTTGCTTTCCTGAATAGGAATTGTATTGGGCCTTGGATGGGCCTCAGGCCATTTTTACACTGTCACACAAGCCCCCCACTCCTGCAGGGGGTGCGGGAGCTAGCCGTGGAGGAGTGCTCATGGTTGTAGAAAATGGGATGGTGAGTCATTGGATCTTCGTGAGAAGAGTACCCTGGTGCCAGACCCGACCCCGAGCCGGTCGAGGGATTATGGGCCAACAAGGGGGGTGGCAAGCCGTTGGCCTTCCTGAGAAGACCTCCCTGGTGCCAGACCTGACCTCGAGCTTGGCGAGGGATTACTGGAAGGCAAGGGCGATGGCGAGCCGTGAAGCCTTCCTGAGAAGACTCCCCTGGTGCCGGACCCGACCTCGAGCTGATAGAGGGATTTATGGGCCAACAAGGGGGGTGGCGAGCCGTTGGCCTTCCTGAGAAGACCTCCCTGGTGCCAGACCTGACCTCGAGCTTGGCGAGGGATTACTGGAAGGCAAGGGCGATGGCGGGCCGTGAAGCCTTCCTGAGAAGACTCCCCTGGTACTGGACCCGACCTCGAGCTGATCGAGGGATTATGGGCCAACAAGGGGGGTGGCGAGCCGTTGGCCTTCCTGAGAAGACCTCCCTGGTGCCAGACCTGACCTCGAGCTTGGCGAGGGATTACTGGAAGGCAAGGGCGATGGCGAGCCGTGAAGCCTTCCTGAGAAGACTCCCCTGGTACTGGACCCGGCCTCGAACTGATCGAGGGGTTATGGGCCAACAAGGGGGGGTGGCGAGCCGTTGGCCTTCCTGAGAAGACCTCCCTGGTGCCAGACCTGACCTCGAGCTGGCGAGGGATTACTGGAAGGCAAGGGCGATGGCGAGCCGTGAAGCCTTCCTGAGAAGACTCCCCTGGTACTGGACCCGGCCTCGAACTGATCGAGGGGTTATGGGCCAACAAGGGGGGTGGCGAGCCGTTGGCCTTCCTGAGAAGACCTCCCTGGTGCCAGACCTGACCTCGAGCTTGGCGAGGGATTACTGGAAGGCAAGGGCGATGGCGAGCCGTGAAGCCTTCCTGAGAAGACTCCCCTGGTACTGGACCCGGCCTCGAGCTGATCGAGGGGTTATGGACCAACAAGGGGGGGTGGCGAGCCGCTGGCCTTCCTGAGAAGACCTCCCCGGTGCCAGACCTGACCTCGAGCTTGGCGAGGGATTACTGGAAGGCAAGGGCGATGGCGAGCCGTGAAGCCTTCTTGAGAAGACTGCCCTGGTGCTAGACCCGACCCCGAGCTGGCCGAGGGATTTCGGGCTAATCAAGGGGGATGGCGACCGATTGGCGCCTCAGAGTGACTGAGCGGGGATATCCCACCCTTCATGTGGTGTATTGAAGGCTCTCCGAGAATGGTGTGATGGTCCAATTTTCTAGGGGCATTTAATGGCGCCGCCTAATAAATGTAGATGGTGCATGGTTTTCCGTTGATTGACCTTCCCGGCGTCCCAACGGTTAGTCCCTGGGGGAGGTTATAAATACCTCCCCCCTCCATTGTAGGTATGATCAAAACAGGGGTGGCCCATTGGCTCTCAGAGGTGTCTGCTTCGGCGGACGCCTGTCTTTGGCTAATATTTTCGATCCTAGCAGCGTCGGAGAGGTGGTTACTCTGCCGCCCTGATCTTCTCTTGGATCTGATGGACCTTGATATGGCGGCCAGGTCTACGGGAGATCAGGGCGAGAGGGGTGACGGCCTATATCCGTGCTGTGGGGAGAGGAGCTTCGGTTTAGTGGTGGTTTTGCCGTCTGGATCCCTTTTCGGGTCAGACTGCCCAGTCATGGAGGTTTGGCCCGGGGGAGATCCAGACGAAAAGACGCATCCACCGTATACCGGCCTTGGGGCTGAAGGGCCTCGGATGGGGGGGGCCACCTTCCGTCGGGGGCCTGTCAGTCCGTCTTGATAGGGTTGTAGGCGATGGCGGTTTCTGTTCCACCCTCGAACAGTTCGGGGTTTCGGCTGCCGAGGCTGTAAGTCCCGGGCTGCTCGAGGGTGAGAGGGGAACTGGTCGAACGCTGGAGCCCGGGGCGTCTGTCATACGACGGTGCCTTAAAATTAAAAAAATGTTTTCCCCGTCGTGTATCTCACCCGACCCGACCCCAGAGTTAGGCCGTCAGTCTGGCGTCTGATGACGTCCCCCGCACAGGTTTCGAGAACGTGGCGCGATCTTCTAGGTGGCAGTTGTGCGTCAATCAGTGAACAGTAATAGCGGAAGTCGAGGAGCCGTTCTTCCCTTATATAAGTATTCCCCCTTTTTTCCCTTTCGCCCACTACAATCTTGCTGCTTCTTTCTTCAAAAAATCTCCCACTCCTTCAGCGTTTGCTCTTGCAGTTTGCCGTACTCGGTTCGCCTTTCCGAAGCGGTCCCAGGTTAGTTTGGTAAGTTTGTTTTATCTTTAGGCACAGATGGATAGGGCTCAGTCCGGTTCGTCGGCGTCGTCGTCCAGGGGGGAAGTAAAGCCTGACTCTCCGTCGACGTCGTGGGAAGAGCCCGTGTTCGAGGAGGGATCGGTGCCCGTTGTGGGCCATACTGGCTTGGCTTCTTTGGAGGGCTCCGTAGGTGAGGGGGAAGCGACACACAAGCCGAGGGTGTCGCGTACTCGACGTCCCTTTGTGGTGGAGAGTAGTGGGTCGGAGGGAACCGGCGAGGGTTCGGACGGCATTCGCGTGCTGGAGCTGTCTTCCGATGAGGAGAGTGGCGAGGGCAATACAGTGAGGAGATCCACCGCTCAGGGTCGAGGACCGTCGGAGCGAGTTAAGAAGGAGAAGAGGGCCCCAGGAAAACCGGGGTCGAGGACCGGCGGTTCGAGCAAGGCGCCTGTTTTCCGTAACTTGATGACTGGCTCGCCCGTCCAGCCGAAGCATTTCCGTCAGTATCCCGACGATCTCTCTGACCAAGAGCTCTTCGGAGTGCAACCCTCTTCGCCGAGCCGGGGGAGGGTGATGATGGACGCGATCTCGACCGTTTTGGAGGACGGGGATTTAGAGGTTCTGCAGCTGGCGTATCATATAGGGCCTGGTCACGAACTGCTGATGCCGAGCCCTACTCTGCGTCCCACCGATCCCTTGTCAACTTGGTACTGTGTCTTCCCGGTGGACGCTTTTATCTCTGGCCTGAGGTTGCCGGTCCACCCGTTCATTAGGGACGTGTTGAACTGGGCCTCCTTGGCGCCCATGCAGTACGGGCCGAACTCTTGGAAGCAGATCATCTGCTTTATGCTGATGTGCGAGGAGCAGCAAGTACCCCTGCGGTTGAACGTGTTCCGTGCAATGTTGATGGTCAATCCGTCGGCCGAGGGTGTATACTATATCTCTCCCCGGAGCGGGGGGAAGGTCGTTCGCCACCACCCCGATTCCATTAAGGGATGGAAGGAGAAGTACTTGGTGATCCGGAGTGAAGAGCCATGGGACATTCCTACTCGATGGAACCACTCCAAGCCGAGCCACCCACCGCCGAGGCAGGGGGATCTGTCGGCAGATGAGTGGGGGTTCGTCGAGCGTCTCCGCCAGTCACCTAGCATTGATTGGACGGAGGTGACGGAGACCGCTCTGGCGAACGCTGGACTGAGCCCAGCAGTTATGCGTATGTAGTTGTTCCTTTCCTCTGGGTCCTTTCTTACTTTCTTGCTCATTGCTCTTAATGGTTTTTCCTGCAGGTATGGATGAGGCATCGATCCAGGCAAGGCGGCTGGTCATGAAGAAGGAGAACGCCGAGAAGAAGAAGGCGGAGGCGGCGAAGAGGTCGAGGGAGCTGCCCCTTGTTATCTCGGAAGTTCAACTCGAGCTGAGGACCAAGAGGGGTCGCTCGGAGACGAGCAAGGGCGTGGCTTCTTCGAAGGGCCCGGGCCGAGCAGGGGCCTCTGTTCTCGACAAGGGGAAAGGTCCCTGGGTCGAGGCTGAGGAAGAGGATCCGGTGGTGGAGCTGTTGCGGCAGCGGTGGGCTCCTGACTGGTCGGTTCTGATGGGGGACCGCCTGACAGAGGAGGCCCAAGCCGTCGAAGTGGTGGAGAAGCTGGCGACCCCTTGCGATCGCAAGGCGATGGAGGGCGAGCCGGTAGAGGCGGCGTTCGCCCGCCTGGCACAGGCCACTGTGCAGGTAAGTCTGTCGACTCTGTCCCTCTTTGTTGATTAACGCGCCGAGGTCTCATCTTTGTTTGTCGTTGGTTGTAGGCCTGTATACAGGGGGCCAACATCAAGAACCTGTACGAGGCGTCCCTGGCTCAAGAGCGAGCTCGGGCGGAAAAGAGCGAGCTGGAGATGAAGGAGATGCGAATCGAACTCGAGGGTTCGCATAAGAGAGAACAGCAGCTGGAGCTCCAGCTCAAGGCCAAGGACGTGGAGTGGGAGAAGAAGGTGGCCTCCCTGAAGACGAAGTTTACCAAGGAGGCGGAGGAGGTGTTGCGCAAGGGCCAGCAGATGGTGATCGCGGCCCAGGACAAGAGCTACGAGAGGGCCCTCAGCCACGTGAGGCACTTCTTCCCGGCCCTCGATCTGTCCAATTTTGAGTATGATATGGAGATCGAGGGAACGTCGAAGACTCCGGGTGAAGCAGGGCCCGCCGTCGACCCCTCTTCCGACGCTCCCGTGGATCCGTCCGTCGGCGCGGAGGTGGGTCAATGAGTTGTGTAATTTTCGTCTTTCTTTTTCTCTCCCTCGATTGTGTTTGCCTCCCGCGGACTGGCCACCGCATTTTTTGTAAGAAACATTTGGATTTATAGTGGCAAGAAAAGTTTTTTGACCGGCCGGTTGGTTTGACCTCGGACATTTCTGGATCTTCTTGAGAATGAGTGTTGAGTTGGTTGGTTATCTTGTAGGTCGCGGCTAACCTTCCTGAAGGAGACTCCCGTGGTTTCTATGTGGCACGACTCCGGAGTAAGGTTAAGGTCCTGGAAGCTGCGCTGGCTCGCCACCGAAGGGGGGCTCGGGACACCGATGAAGCCTGTAATTTTTATCGAAGTAAGTTCGCCGTCTTGAGTGCGGAGGCACGCCGGTTGAGAAGAGTGATGTGGGATCGGGAGCTCGGCGGGACGGATATTAGACGAGCCGGGCTAAGTACCTTGGAGCCGAGGTCCTCCCCTGAGGGGCTACCTTGCGACGTCTTTGTGGAGGAGGAGACGGAGATGCCTCGTTACAAGGCGATGCTGGGAGCCTCGTTCTCTTCATCCTTGGGTCGACTGGCGGAGGGGGTTCCCTCTGCGTTGCTGTTGTTGCAGTGGGCGCGACCGGATGACGCCCAGAGTTCGGTGGCTGGACCGTCGATTGGGGCTGAGGCTAAGGAACATCACAGCGAGGGGGGGGGGCCCCTAGTTGCTTGGTCGAAGTACTCTTTGCCCCTGTTTGGCCCCCGGGGGGGGGGGCCCTGATCTACCTGATTTGAGAAGAGTGGAGCGGTCTTGTAACGGTCTTTGTTTTTTCTTTCGTTTTATTTTTTCTCTTTGGGACGAAAAATAAAGGGGTATGAAAGAGGAATCCTTTTCCCTCCTTGCTCCGGCCAGTGATGCGGTATGAAATGTCGGAGGCAAGGTCTGGCTCCATCGTTCCGCGAGGGATCGAAGTGGGGCCTTAGGAAGGACCTTCGGTCCGGACTCGTATTGAGATTATCGAGACATTTGGGGTTCGGATAAAAAAGGCATATTTTTAGTATAAGGTAGGGAGGGCCGCTAAGGCGGCCCTGTACAAACGAGGGTTTACACCAAAAACAAAAAGATTTACACATAGTCGGGCCATAGTCTACGCTCGTCCGGCGTCGAGGGGGAACACGCCTCCATCGACGGTGGTCATGTAGCATGATCGCGCTGCTTCTTGACTGCCTCGGACGATGCCGACTCCTTGAGGGGTGGGGAACTTGAGCTTCAGATGGTAAGCCGAAGGCACCGCTTGTAGGGAGCATAGTCCAGGCCGGCCAAGTATGGCGTTGTAGGCTGCCTTGACGTTGACCATCATGAAGTCCATGGATTCGGTCCTCTTGACAGGAGTCGACCCGGCGGTAACGTCGAGGGTAACAATCCCTTCTATTACGACGGGGACGCCTGAGAACCCGTGCAGGGTGTATCCAGCTGGTTTGAGTTTTCCTCGGGGTAACCTGAGTTTTTCGAAGGCTTCGAGAAAAAGAATATTCACCGAGCTACCGTTGTCGACGAGGATCCTGCGGACCTCACAATTATCCATGTGGAGGTTGATGACGAGAGCATCGCAGTGGGGCAAGCGAACACCTTCAAGGTCTTCCCCTGAGAAGGAGACCGGCCTTGATTGTAGTTTGGGCGAGGGGTTGTCTTTGACAGCGTTCACCTCTCGAAGGAAGGCTTTTTTGGAAGTGTTTGATCCGCCTCCCATCGGCCCTCCGTGGACACAGTGCAAGATGAAAGGGATATCCGCGGCTCCCTCGGAGTCGGGGTCCCGATCCTGGGACTGGTTTGGAGCAGGGTTCGGAGGCGATTGCCTCCGGTTCCTAGCGTCTCGCCGATCCCGTGGGCCTTCTCGGGTGAACTCTCGGAGGTATCCTCTGGAAATGAGTTCTTCAATTTCGTCTTTCAGGGCTCGGCATTGGTCGGTTTCGTGCCCGTGATCTCTGTGGAAGCGACAGTAAAAGCGCTGGTCTCGATTCTTGTTGTTATTAGATCGGGGGGGTAGTCGGACAATGCCCTTGTCTTCGATTTCCAAGAGGATGGCGGAGATGTTATGCGTCAGGGGAGTGTACCTCTCGAAGCGGGGGACTGGCGGGACCTTCTTTGTGGCCCCCGGGTCCCTCGGAGCCTTCTTCGGTGGTTCGCCTTCCTCGGTCTTCCGCTTTCCTTTCCCGGTGGCATCCCTGGCATCTTCGGGGTTGAGGGCCTCTTCTGCCCTAATGTATTTCTCGACCCTATTGAGGAGGTCGGGGAAGTCGATGGGGGGTCTCTTGGCCAGAGAGGCCTTCAGCTGTCCGGGGCGGACGTTGTGTCGGAACGCCGCTGAAGCGACGCCTGGGTCGAGGGAGGAGACCGACCTTGCCTCAGCGGTAAATCTCCGGACGAACATTCTGAGTGATTCCCCCTCTATCTGTTTGAGCCCCAGTAATGAGGCGCTGGTCCTTTCGGCCTTCCGACTAGTGACAAAATGGGCAAGAAAATTGCCCTCGAGTTGGTCGAAGGAGTAAATGGAGCCGGGGGCGAGTTTCGAGAACCACTCGCGAGTAGGACCCCGAAGGGTGGCGGGGAAGGCTCGGCAGAGCAGGATATCCGAGGCGCTGTGAATCATCATGAGGGTTTTGAAACCCTCCATGTGATCAGCAGGATCTCCCTCGCCGTCGTAGGTCTCGAATTGAGGGGGCCGGAAATTCCGGGGTATTTCCGCTAGGAGGATGGGGGCGGAGAAGGGTGGACGGACAGGTCTGTACCCCTGAGCCATTCTTCGGTCGCCGTCCCCCATGTGATCGAGGCGGTCCTCCATTTCTTGTAGGCGTCTTAGGAGTACGTCATCGTCTCCCGGCTGGATCGTTGAAGGGCGGGACGCGCTGGCTTCGGCGTCCGACCCCGTTTGCGAATGGGGGGTTTCTTCTCTGGGGGCCCGTCGGAGGGCTCCCAGCATTTCTTTTCGGAAGTCTTGGAATTCCTTATGAGTGACGGGGGCTCTTTCGGCCCGGTTTGGATGGTCCGAGGGTTGTCTTCCGACTCGGCTGAGCGCGGGTCTGCGTACCTCGGACGGTGGCTTCGGGCGGTTCGGGGCCGGGTTGGAAGCGGCCCTTCTCCTGCTGCGGGTAATCTTGCGGTTGAGGATTATTCCCCGGAGGTCGGGCTGGGCTGGCCGGCCGACGCTCCCTTGGGACTCCCGAGAGGGAGCCTTGTGTTTCGACGGGCGTGGCCTGGCTTTATTGGTGGGTGGGGGTGAGTCCCGTTGGTTGACGGAGGAAGCAGCCCCCTTGCCTTTGGTTGCCATGAGGATTCGGCTGTCGATGGCCTTTGAGGGTCTGGGTCGGATCGGCTTCTGGAGCAATGCTTCCCACAGACGGCGCCAACCTGATGCTGTTTATTTCTGAGGCACGTGTGGAAGCACCAGGTGTGAGTTCGAACTCAATTTGTATTGAAGGAGATTGCCGCTCGTCTGCCGACCTTCGGTTGACCTTCTGGGGCCTACGATGCGCTCGGAAAGGCGTTTGAAGGTTGGGCTCGGATCGGAAGGGTCGGATCCGAGGTCTTGTGTACCTGCAGACGGTCCTGAAACACCGGGGTTTGTCCCGGTGGCGGACCCTCCGACGCTCTAGTCAGTCTCTGTGAGAGAGTAGCAATAACTAGGTATATTTAAGTTGTAAAAGATTGATTACCTTCAAAAGGTGGATGAGGGTCTAGTATTTATAGAGAATCCCAACCGGGTTTGGTTCCGCTTGGGGGCCGGGTTTGGATCCGAAAGCCCATGGGCCTGACGTGGCAGAAGGCCCAGGGGGTTTAGGGCGGTTGTGGTGATACCAGGAGTGGTATAGGGCTGACGTGGCGAAACCCTGGGCGGTATTTGGAGCTGACGTGGCCCATCGCGAGTCCTCTGTGCTTCTGGGGGAATCGGAGGGCCTAGGCGGTGCTAGGTCATCCTTCTGCCCCGCCAGAGAGGGGGGACGGTATGAGGGACTGCTCCGGATCGGACTCCGGGGGATACTGAGGCTCGTCAGTACGAGGAAGCCGGCACTGTGGGGGCAAAACACGAGGTTCGGCGCCGACCCTGGAGGGGTCCGGAGCCGAACCAGGTCGGTATTCTTGCTTTCCTGAATAGGAATTGTATTGGGCCTTGGATGGGCCTCAGGCCATTTTTACACTGTCACACTAGACTACTTGCCACGAGTCCAAGGAAAATGCTTGTACGAGAACAAAAATAGTGTACAAGGTACTTGCCTTATAACGTGACGATTACGGTAGTAGTGTTAACCACGGAAAGAAGCGATGTCGGCAACGGACGGCGGCACAACGGCGGTAAGAATGACGGCAAGACGGTAGCTAACGGTAGCAACGGTGAGCGACGACAACAACAAGGTGGCGCGGCGTCGGGTTGTTTTTTGGGGTTCACGGGATCGTAGAAGCGGAGTCGTTGGCTCGAAGGTGGAAGGTGAAGTGGAGCTTGGGTGTTGCTTGAGCTCTCGGGTGTGAAGAAGGCAGAGGAAGGGAAGGAGAAGGGCTCTCGGGTGTGAAGAAGGCCAAGAAAGAGAAGGAGAAGTGAAGAATGAGATGTGTTATGCATGTGTGTGAGTGCATGCATATATATAGAAAGAAAGGCATAGGAGTGCTGCATGTGGGGGTGTAGAAAAATGAGAGTGTAGGGTGGAAAATGAGAACAAGGTGTGGAAAAATGAACAAGGAGGAGAAGTCAGGAGTTAGGCGTAGAATTAGGCAGTAGGAGAAAAATGGGAGTGAGTGATTAGCGGGAGCGAGTTAGGATTAGGATTAGGATTAAGATTAATCAGGGTTTAAAATTTGTATTTAAACTCCGATCGAAAAATCACAAAATTATAGAATTGATCAGAAAAATATTCTGGCTTTAGATAAAGAGTCCAAAGAGAAAAATAAAACTGATCTGAAAATTGAAGTACAAAAATTCACGTAATAAAATACGTGCAACTGGAACAGGGAGTTACAGTTGCTCCCTATTGTTGTCTCTAATTTTGGTTTGGTTGTTTTAAGTTGTATTTTTGTTGCTGCGTTCGATTGTGTGGACTGTTGCATATGTTTCTAGAGTTTTTTTTTTGGAGGGGGGGGGGGGGGGGGGGGGGGGGGGGGGGGGGGGGGGGGGGGGGATGATCCGGCCAATCTCGGGGTTGCTATTGGCTGTTCTTGCTGCTGTGGGTGTGCACCCTCTTCCTATTTTGTTTAGTTTTCTATCTCACTGTTATTTGAATGTTCTACTCTTGCTTACTGCTCTTTCTTGTTCTTTGTCTTAGTATAGTGTATGTTGATTTTTTGGTTATATTCTGTATCTCATATATATAATAGGCTGGCGCATTACGCTCCATCCTATTGCAACAATTTTTTAAAAATATTGGGATAAGATGAATATATTTCATCAATATCAAATCTTAAAAAAAGCGTGTACGTTGTACTTGGATATAGATACGATCATTATTATTCTATGGTCATCACAAAGTAATCAAACAATGTTTGAATTGCCACATACAAATATACCACACGTGAATCACCTACATTATCACTTTATAAATATCAAACTCAATTAAGTAACTTCATATATTATATTTTAAATCAATAAATTTTTGTCATTACGATTATAACTCTTAAAAATGTATGAATTAATTACATAATGTATCAATCTTCAGTTTAATAAAAAGTAAGAATCATTATTTCGAAGACCATCATATGTTTCGAAGACTTTTACTAGATCTACCCCTTTTCCCACATATACAAATACTGTAATAAATAGTAATTAAAATATTACAAACCCCCCCTCACCAGGGTGTAAACTGTAATAATTTCGAAATCTTCTCTCTTCCTCACTCCGTTGAAAATGCCATTCAAAGCAAATTTGATCCCACTCTCTTTCTTTCTCTTCAAGTAAAATTCAACAGCTAATAAATAAATAAATATAAATATAAATAAAAAAAGTCAGAAAAACCAAATCAAGGGTTTCCGATTGCAATGGTGATAGCCGATTCGCAGCTGCAGCGGCGCCGGTGGCTGCTCACCGCCGGCGTTCTGGCCGCTATCCTCTTCGCATTTGCCGCCACCAACGAGAATTACAAGAAAGTTCCTCTTTTTGGGACAATTTACAACAAGTTCAACGGGTGTCGTTTGGTAAATTTGCTTTTGAGATCAATTTTTTTTCTCTCGTTGAATTGAATTTGGAATGGATTAGAAAAAAGTATAATTTTGGGTTTTTTTAGGGTTCGAGGAAGTATACGGGGATGGTGGAGGGGTGCTGCTGCGATTATGAGACAGTGGATTCTTTGAATGAGGAGGTTTTGAATCCCATTTTGCAGGAGCTGGTTACCACTGCGTTTTTTCGGTATTTCAAGGTATAAAGTCGGGTTCTTGATTGTAGTTTCGTGTTGTTGTGTTAATTGGGTTACTTGGGATTGAAATTCTTGATTTGAATAGGGAATTGTTGTAGGCAAGGTTAATTTTTTGCAATGAGATTTTATGTAGTAGTTGTAATTTTAAAGTTATGTTGGGTTTTATTCCATGTGGGTATGTGCTTTGAACTTTTGGGTGCATTGATTGGATTCCCATTTAGGAAATTTTATTGTTGGAACTGGTAGTGAGGAAAGCAGCTGAATTGATCGAGAGAGAAAGATCATGATTGCTCGAGAGAGAAAGATCATGATTGCTCGAGAGAGAAAGATCATGATTGCTGAGTTTGCCGCAATTAGCGAACTTTGTAGTTGTACTTTCGTATAATTGGAGAAGGATGGAGGTAACATTGAATGACTTTAGATTGACGGAGCGTTGGACTTGAAGTTACCTAAAGAAAAAAAAATCAAAAGTACGTCATTAGAAAAAACCCAAGGGAATAAAATGTCTTGCAACAATGTTTGATCTCTGTTCATAATTCATACATTGTTTCCATGCATGTTTTTTTTGAAAATCGTTGTGTAAGCATCCTGTCCCCTCCTTATTATCAGCTTGACTATCAAGTGGATAATAGAATTAGATATTTACACCCTTGTACATTATCCTTTGCATTTCCATTCTTCAGTTGTGAAACATTGTATTGCTCTATTGGTCCTATTTATGTGGGCTTGTAAAATTCATCAAGCTAATTGGAACTGTTAGATGTTATATTTTACTGATTGTTGCTCCACCCCCCCCCCCCCCCCCCCCCCCCCCCCCCCCCCCCCCCCTGCTTTTTTAAGGTTAAATTGTGGTGTGACTGCCCATTTTGGCCTGATGATGGGATGTGCCGTCTTCGTGATTGTAGTGTTTGTGAGTGCCCTGAGAGTGAGTTTCCGGAACCGTTTAAGAATCCTCTACAAGGGCTTTCTAGTGAGGATCTGGTGTGTCAAGAGGGAAAGCCAGAGGCTACTGTTGATCGAACGCTTGATAGTAAAGTTTTTAGAGGGTGGATTGAAGTTGATAATCCATGGACATATGATGATGAGACTGACAATGGTAGGTATTCTTGAGTTATATGATGTTGATCCTATTAATTAATGGTTGTTTAGAAAGGTGAAAGTTGATGGATCATTTATCTTTTGCAGCTGAAATGACATATGTGAACTTGCAGCTAAACCCTGAACGCTACACCGGTTATGTGGGGCCATCAGCTAGGAGGATATGGGATGCTATATATACTGAAAACTGCCCTAAATGTTAGTTATTTAATCTTTATATGCTAGTATGCTACTTCACGGCAATCTTCAAGTTTACTCTTTTTCAAAATAAAATAAAGTTACTTGTCAATTTGTTCTGTCTAACAAATCGTCTTGTGTCTTGTTTCTCATGACACATTAGAAATATTTTGATGATACCCATTTGGGGGAACTTTACCCTTAAACGGTGATGTTAGGATGATTGTTCGACATTTTACCTTAATCCATCCTTAGGCATGTATTTGGTTCATGGCAATTACTACTGTGCTCTTCATGAAATAATATATTTTAAAGGTTCCTGTATTATTTGATACAGACAACATTCTTAGGCTTAACATATACTACTACTAGCATCTTTAGCAGGGATCAGTTTCCCTCAAATACTTGGTCTTCTCCTTTGCTTTGAAACATCGAAGATGAAGGTTTGTGCCTACCATAACCAAATTGAGGACTGATTATTGGGTTGAAGGGAAATACTCAGTCCTCATCAATGTAGTTTTGTCAAATCTACTGACCTTCTTATTATTACCTTTGATGAAACTGATGTCTTTTCGGTGCCCTGCCTTAAGAAAGATAGTATTTACATATATTGGAGATGTTAATTTTTGGCATACTAAATCTAATCCTGATCCCCTTCTCTTCTTTCAAGTGTCACCTACTAGACAAATTTAGAGGTCTCTGAAGAAGTTCCGTTTTTACCAGCTCCTGGAAAGAAGCTAACATTGATTTGATATATTTTTTTCTGTTATGCCATTTGTACCTGCTCCATAGATTTCTCTATCATTGATGGAAAAATGTTTTTAATTACGATGATAAGAAAGCTTGGGATAATGAAGGACAAGCCTCAGGTGCATCAATTTGTTGTAATTGTTGTCTAAGTACAAAATCTGAACTAACTAAAAAATATCTTACTTTAGCTTTCCAGAAGAAGTTAAATAGTGTATCACTAGCCTAAATAGAGGGCATAAGCCAATGTGAACTAAATTTAAAAAAATTCTGACCCTGTAGGCCTGTACTAGTTTCACATTTTTATAAATGTTGTAGGCCTTCCCTGGACCCTACTCAAATTAGAGGTAAATTAGATTCCAACTTCATTTCAATTTTCCCCCATGAATCATAACATAGAATACAATGGCATTGAGAAATCTATTATTTTCTTGTGTTACTCATCAAAATTATATTGCTCTCTTTTATGATGAAAAATGCAAGTCAGTTGCCTCCTATCAAAATTTTAGTTATTATAATTTCTCTAAGTTCTAAAGATGTCTTCTTTCCCTGCTCTCCTTGTAATCACTACAAACGAAGAGGGCATTACCGGCATTTTTTTTGTGTGGCCAATTCCGGCGTTTTTAATCGCCGGGCTTGACACGGGCTGTGTTTCGAAAAACGCTGCCGCGAGCGCCAGGAATACCCCGCCGGGGATGCGAAAGGGCTACTCCAGCGTTTGCAAGCACCAGGGTAGCCTTATTAGCTATCCCGGCATTTGAAAACGCTGTGATAGGCTAATTTTCAATTTTTAATTTTTTTTTCCCATTAAATAGCTATCCCGGTGTTAAAAAACTCCGAGATAGGCTTTTATTTATTTATTCTTTTTTTTTTTAAAAGAGATAATAGTTGGGTGGTTGTTATTGTTGTTGTTGTTTATTTTATCAAATTAAATACATGTAATTCAATTCACAATCATTTTCAAAAAATCATTCTAATAATCTACCACAAATCCATGACTCAAACATAATAAACAATAGAAAAGTACTTTAAAGCACAAATTCATTCTAATAATCAAGCATAATAGTTAAACAAAATAGTCCAAATCATCCACAAATTCAATCGATTCCAATAATTACATATATGTACAAGTGCTTAAGAGCACAAAATCACAAAAAACTTAAGTTTGATAGCTAGAGTTGTTTGTTTTACATGGCTTGTACATCTGTTAGTATATAAATATCAATCTCTCAACATTCAACAAGAGTTTTGGTATAGTGGTTGGATAGTTCACATAGTAACAGAGATTTTTTTTTTTTTTTTTTTTGGGGGGGGGGGGGGGGGGGGGGGGGGGGAGGGAATGCTGCACCCAGCCTAGGTTCCTGCCTACGAAAGGACACTCAGCCTATGGGGACTTGTTAGCAACTTAGAATATAAAAATACAGCTCTCAAGCCTCCATGGGAATTTTAGTGTAGTGGTAGCCTGGTAGGGACATTTCAAAAATATTTATCTAAATCCTGCTATAACTTGTACATGTAGAGAGAATATGGGAGGAGGACCGGGTATGTTCACTAATAAGAAGATCAGTTGGTGAAGAAATATTACAGGAATGACACCATCTGCGATTTGCAGCTTGCATAATTCCGTAGCAGTTATCTTCAACTTTTCAGCTGCCTGCAAGTTTTAAAATTCTTGCTATTATAGAATTTATTGTAAATCATGTTCAGTACAATCTACAAGTGTAGGCCTATCAGTATGAATACCTCTGACGAAGCTTTTGTACTCTTCCACAAGATGGCGGCACAGGCTTCTGGGCTGTTTTGTACAAATTACAAACAAGAGTGTATTAGAGATTAGGTTCACGTGCCTTGGATTACAAATGATTAACCAAAAAGATGAGAGAAACTGAAAAAACAGGTTTTCTAAATAAAACAGAAAATCAGATTGGTCGGGTCAGTTATGCAAAAAAAAAAAGGGTTTTTTGATAAAACTGAAAGTTGAAGGTACACGAACTTTCAGTGCTTTGGCCAGGTATGATTTTTGAAACAGTACTAAGTTTGAGCTGTTTTTCATTTTTTCCAGCATACTAGATCAGAGTAGATTCATCCTGAAAGGTAAAAACAATATAACAATATTAAAAAATGACCACATCATTAGATAAAAAAATACTGGATACTTGAATAAAATAACAAGAGTACTTTTTTGGTTTCATTTCATTTCTGTAGATTGGGATGCATATTAAATTGCAGCATGGATTACTTGTCGTAACAGGGAGTCGAGTGTAATAGCATGATCTCATTAACAGTTTAACATGTGGACATATTAATGTGATGTAAACATAACTCTAGGTAGATAATTTTTCAAGAATATTTTACCAACAAGTAGTGCCGATTAAGTTAAAAAGTAAAACTAGTAATTGATATGATGGATTTTCAAGAAATTGAATAAGTTTAACAGTCCCAATTAAAGATTCAAGCCTAACAATTAACAAGTATACTGAAGCATTCTTAGCAAGTAAGATATTCAATAATGATTCGTACGCTAATTGGCAAGTATAAGCGCACACACACACTTAATATTTGTGGATGACGGATAATTCAGATAATATTCTAGAGCTGATAGGCAGTACTACAAATAATAGAGGAATGAAAAGAAATTACCGGGGTTCAATGAAAGTGTCGCCGCCATGGATGGAGAGGAAGAAGATGCTAGTCGTCGACGTCAATGGTTTTGCACTCCATAGATCATCCTCTTGATGTGAAGATTATGTTAAGGGATTGAATGAAGATTTGGCAATTAGGGTTTTGAATTTAAATTGGATTTGGGGATTTGGAGTGGGGGAGGTTTTGGTGTGGTGGTGGAGGCTAGAGGGGTGGTCGGGTGTGTTAGGGTAGGCGGCTAGGGGTTTTAGGGGTGTCGAAGGGGTGGTTGTGGCGTCGGTTTGGGGAAGTCAGGGGCTCGGGGTGGCATCAGGCTTCGAGGAGAAGGGGGTTTGGGTGGTCGGCTGAAGAAGAGAGAGGGGGTGGGGGGCAGATGAGGAGAGAGAGAGAGTGGGTGGGGTGAGGAGCAGGATTTTTTACCAAAATGGCCCACTTTTTGAAAGTATTTACCAAACTGACCCACTTTCGAAAGTATTTACCAAAATGACCCACTCGCTAACTTAGTTAGCGACCCTAGTAAAAACAGGGTCGCTAACTGAGACAACGAGTGTATAGTTGCTTTTTTCTTCAGGTTTCACAACTTGGAAAAAAACCTAAAGAAAAAAGTGAAGTATACACTCGCTATCTCAGTTAGCGACCATGTTTTTACTAGGGTCGCTAACTAAGATAGCGAGTGTCGATTGAGAATTCACTTAATACCACACTCGCTATCTCAGTTTCTTCTTCCCTAATCTCTCTCCACACTCCTCCCACTCCGAAACCCTAATGGCTCAAATATCATCCTCGTTTTACCCAGTATTCGTGTAGTATTTGTTCATAACTCTTGCTATTTGATTTTTGGTTAATTTTGATGTAGGGTTAGATTTAGAATTGTGAGTTAATTTGAGATGTGTTTAACAATAAATTGAGTGTTTTGGTTATACAAATCATACCTATATTGTACTAAGTGTAATTGATTTGTACTAAATTTATTTGTGTAATTAACCTAAAATAACCTATATTGTACTAAGTGTTATTCGTGAAATATTAGTGTCAAGAAAAAAGATCAAGTATAGACTCGCTATCTCAGATAGCGATTGTGTTTATACCACACTCACTAACTGAAATAGCGAATGTATTGACTTGAATTAAAAAAAAATCATTGGGTTTAGACTCGATATCTGTACCACACTCGCTAACTGAGATAGCGAGTCTAAACCAAAATATATTTTTCTTCAAGATAATACACTTGCTATCTCAGTTAGCGAGTGTGGTACTAACACACTCGCTAACTGAGATAGCGAGTCTAAACTTGGTATTTTTATTCTTTTTTCTATACAACCATCTGTGATAGCGAGTGTGGTACAAACACAGTCTCTATCTGAGATAGCAAGGCTATACTTGATTTTTTTCTTGACACTAATATTTCACGAATAACACTAACTTAGTACAATATAGGTTATTTTAGGTTAATTACACAAATAAATTTAGTACAAATCATCCACACTTAGTACAATGTAGGCATAATTCGTATAGCCAAAACACTTAATTTATTGTTGAACATATATCAAATTACCTCACAATTCTAAATCTAACCCGACATCAAAATTAACCAAAAATCAAATAGCAAGAGTTATGAACAAATACCACACGAATACTGAGTAGAACGAGGATGAGATTTGGGCCATTAGGTTTTCAGAGTGGGAGGTGTGGAGAGAGATAGGGAAAGAAGAAACTGAGATAGCGAGTGTGGTATTAAGTGAAATCCCAATCGACACTCACTATCTCAGTTAGCGACCCTAGTGAAAACATGGTCGGTAATTGAGATAGCGAGTGTATACTTCACTTTTTTCTTTAGGTTTTTTCCCAAGTTGTGAAACCTGAAGAAAAAAGCCAACTATACACTCACTATCTCAGTTAACGACCCTGTTTTCACTTGGGTGGCTAACTGAGTTAGCGAGTGGGTCATTTTGGTAAATACTTTCGAAAGTGGGTCAGTTTGGTAAATACTTTCAAAAAGTGGGTCATTTTGGTAAAAAATTCTAGGAGCAGCTGGAAGGAGCAGGAAGAGGGGATTTTGGTAGGGTATAAAGGTGGAGATGGAGGTGGGATCTAGGGTTTCTGACAAATCCTAATGTTATCTCAATGTCTCACACAAAAGAGGAATGAAGAACAAAACTCAATCACCAATTTTTAATCAATCAAAACTTATCTTCTCATTAGTCCGAAGGCCTATTTATAGGCTCAGAACAAATCTCCAAAATATATTCAATGTGCAATAAATAATGGTGCAAATAGCAAAACTACTACATTTGCCAAAACAACTAAAAGTGCTGAGATGAAAATAACTAGGTTAATAAAATAGTTATTGTAGACGATGTTTGCGCTGATAGAAGTGCCCAAAATGTCTTGAACCGATGTCCTTATCATTCTCTCTGAGTGGGAGAGAGCTCGACTCAGTCTAGTCAAAAACAAGTGTTCGTGTTATAGTACTCCAAAAGTCTGGATTCAAGCGCTGGAGCTCCTCATGATCAATTCAGGTGTCCTCCGACTCTGGCTTGTTCTTCCATCACACCAAATACCTATGAATACCACCATCTCTAGTAGATATTATCTGATCATCTAAAATATTATCTAATTTTTCTGTCGGTGGGTAAGTAGTGTCAGGTAAAGGAGAAAATATGGGAATCTCACCAGTAGGCTGTAGGGGTAGGCTCATCTATAAGCAGATTTTTAGGATTAAATTCTAGGCCTTCATAGGATACTAGATCCTCAATATTGAAAGTCTTATACCAAACCTTTAGGAAGGTCAACGATATAGACATTATCATTGATTTTATGCAAAATTTTAAATGGGCTTGCAGCATGTGCATTCAATTTCTTAACGAACCTAGTTCGAAACCGTTCTAAACGAATCCGAACGATCACCTCGTCGCCAACATCAAAAATTTTAAATTTTCTTGTAGTATTTGTCCTGAACTTGTTGTTAAAATTATTCTCATTAATTTTCTTGAAAATTTCTCTATATAAATCATGAATGCGGGATACAAATGTGATACAGACTCTGAGACTATAATGTTCTAACATGGGGACAAGATCTATGGGCTGCCTAGGACGATAACCATGCACAACTTCATGTGGACTCATGCCGGTGGTTTTATTCTTTAATGTGTTGTAGGTAAATTCAGCAACAGTTAATTTTAAGTCCCAAGTTCCTAAGTTTTCTCCCACTCCCACAAGAGTACGCAAGAGATTGCCAAAACTCCGATTGACATCCTCAGTCTGTCCATCAGTCTGTGGATGAAAGGTTGAAGAGAATTTTAGTTTCGTTCCCATCTTGTGCCATAGGGTCTTCCAAAAGTAACTCGTGAATTTCACATCCCTATCAAACATAATTATTTTTAGTAACCTATGTAGCTGCACAATATTATCGAAGAAGATTTGAGCTCCATGAGATGCATCGAAAGTTTTTGAACATGGGAGGAAGTGAGCTATTTTAGAAAAACGGTCAATGACGACAAGAATGGAATCATACTTCTTTTGTGTTTTCGGTAAGCCTAACATGAAATCCATGCTAATATATTCCGAAGGGCAACTGGGAACATGTAAGGGAGCGTACATGCCTGTGTTTTGTTTTTGTTATTTGGCGAGTTGACAAGTATGACACCTGTTAACAAGTCTCGCAACGTACCTTTTAAGTTTAGGCCAGTAAAATCGATGTTCCACAACATCAATGGTCTTACTATGCCTAAAGTGTCCAGCATGACCACCAACGTGCAATTCCCAAATAAGATACTCTCGTAATGATGTACTAGGAATGCACAATTTGGAGCGATAGATGAGATAATCATCTTTCAGAAAATAATCATCTACCACTCGAGTGATGCCATCCTTCAAAGAGGTGTAGATCTCGTGAAAATTTGGTCACGAGGCATACTCATCTTTTAATCTCTCAAAACCAATAACTTTGGTACGCAGTATGGATAAGGTCATGTGACAACGACTTAGGGCATCCGCAGCCTTATTATCAACTCATTTCTTATGCCTAATAGCATACAAATATTCTTTGTGGAACTCCACTCATCGAGCATGTCTCAGATTCAGATTTTGTTGAGAATTGAGGAATCTTAAGGCCTCATGGTCTGAGAAGATGACGAATTCTTGCGGCAGGAGGTAATGTCACCGATAGCGAAGTGACTGAATTACCACACAAAATTCCTTATCATAAGTGGAGTTTTTATTTTGCTTCATTCAGCTTTTCACTGAAGTAGGCAACATGGTGACTCTCTTAACTGAGGACTCCACCTATATCAATACCAGAAGCATCGCACATTACTTCGAAGATTTTAGTGAAATCAGATAACCTTATGACAGGTAACCGAGTCATTCTTTTCTTGATATCTTCGAAGGCTTTCGTGGCTGCTTTCGACCAGATGAATTCACATTTCTTCAAACAGTTGGTTATCGGAGCTATGATTGTGCTAAATTCTTGCACAAACCGAAGATAGAAGGTGGCAAGACCATAAAAATTCTGCACATCACGTATGTTGCATTGCTCAGGCCACTCAATAATAGCTCATATCTTTTCTAGGTCAGCGGATACTCCTCTGGCGGAGACAATAAATTCCAGGAAGATAGTCTGTCAAAGAGGAAGGTACATTTTGTACGATTAGCATATAACCATTCCTTCCTCTAAACACTATAGACCTGCCTCAAATGGTCAAGACGTTGCCCAACGAATCGGCTGTAAAGAGAATATCATCAAAGTACACCATAAGGAATTTGCTTATAAAAGGACGGAGTACTTGTGTCATGATTCTTATAAACGTGTTCAGGGCATTTATCATTCCAAACGACATGACCATCCATTTGTACAGGCCATCCTTCGTCTTGAAGGCAGTCTTCCATTCATCACTAGGACAAACACGTATTTGGTGGTAGCAACTTTTAAGGTCAATTTTGGAAAAAAATTGTGACACTAGACATCATGTCCAACATGTCATCCAAACGGGGAATGAGAAAACAGTACTTCATCGTAATTTTGTTTTTGGCACGACTGTCCACACACATACGCCAGGTTTCATCTTTCTTTGGCGTCAACAGAGCATGGACTGTGCAAGGACTTGAACTTTTCTAATGAAGCCTTTGCTAATAACTCGTCAACTTGCCATTTCAACTCAACACGTTCTGTCGGATTCATCCGATAGTGTGGCAAGTTAGAAAGATTCACTCCCGGAACCAGATCAATTGCATGTTGGATGTCATACAGTGGGGGTAACTGGTTTTGGGAGGTCAGCAGGAAACACATCTGTAAATTTTTGAAGGACATGCGTGACTTGGGGAGGGGCTTCCCTCACCGTGAGTAGGAGAACGGTTGTCCCTTTGTCAATTTCTTCCATGAGCTCCTTTTCACCCATATAAGCTACTTCATTGCCCTTTCTCGAGGGAGTTGGTGTTGTTACAGACGGACTAGTTTGTGGTTTCACGGATATGAGCTTTATCTTTACTTCATCGTGGTGGAACACACTTTGGTTGGATCAACCATATATTGTCATATCGAGGTCATATAATCAAGGTCTCCATAAAATTACTTGACCCATATGCATTTTGAGCACATCACACCAAATTTGTTTCTTGTATCCTTGAAATCTACAGGGACCAAACAACGATGTGTTACTTGGAGGGCTGTCGCATCAATCCAAGATACTTTATATGAGTGTGGATGGAGTTCAGCTTTAAGCTTGGCTTTCGCTAGGACTGCTGAAGAGACAACATTGATGCTGCTTCCACTATAAACAATCACCTTATTGTTTTTGCTACCTATTGTCGTGAATGTGTAAAATATAGCAGTGTACTTCCAATCATCTTCTTATTTTGGTTGGGACCAAACACATCTGACTACATTCAAATGAGGCGATTGGATCGACCGAATACAGTTGAGATACTGGTCATCCTCTTCTTCGTCGAAGTTATCACTTTCATTAGGTTCATAGGAAAACTCATTGTCGGAATCATCGGCAATGACAGTAGTATTTTCTACGATGTTGATTCTACTGGGGCTGGGACAGTTGCCAACAATATGGCCGTATTCCTTGCATTTATAGCACTTAGTGAGATGATCAATCTTAGAGTAGTCTCTTTCAGTGTTCTTACCCTTGTCATTTCTAAGCTGGTAGGAATTCGAAGTAGGCTTGCTTGGGTAAGACTTGTTGGGGGTACTGAGAAGAGGAGAGCTTAGGTCTAGAGTGATCAGTGGAAGTCATTTTAGAGGAATGATCTCTCGAATCGCTGTACTTGTAGGAAGAGCTTGTTGTAAGGGAATCCATATCGAAGACAATGGCATAAGCAGCTGTCAAGGATTCCACATTTCTATGGATTAGCTTGTTCCTTTGATCGGATCATAGTCCAGCTCCGAATCTAGAGAGGGTTTATTCTTCGCTCTCTTTACTTAAAGCATTGCACCGAATGAGAAAGTCGTCGAACTTATCCACATACACTTAGTTGGATTTGCTTCCTTGATAGAGTTGGTTCCACCAATCTAGCAATCTGGTGTGGAACGATAAGGGCACATTTCTTTTAGTTAGTTTCTCTTTTATTACCTCCCAAGTGGCTATGGGTGCCAGGCCTCGACCTGTGCGGGTATGTTCAAGATTGGTCCAGTGATGTTGAGCTTTACCAGTCAATTTCATTGTGAAAAATTTGACCTTCAGGGCTTCGCTCATGTCAAACCACACGGAGTAGTGGTCTATGACACGAACCCAATCGAGATAAACTTGAGGTTCCATATGGCCTTCAAAGTAGGGAATGCCAGCCTTTACGTTCTTCTTGTATTATTCGTCAGGGCCACGATCTTGACGTCGATCATCACGATCATTCCCTTGAGGGATCTGACGATGAAGCTTAGGGGCAACATTTTGATTCAATTCCACTTGCTCGAATCTTTGATTGATACTAGCAAGGGTTGCCTGAATAACAACGAGAGTAGTGGAAATTTCAATGTTGTCTATTTCAGTTCGAAGAGGTACTCACTGATTTCTAGGATTCATGATTGGGTAGTTTGGGAGGGACAAGAAAGGCTCGTCAGGATTCGTGATGGTGCTGCGAAGATGCATTCACCAAAGACGGAAAACTAGGGGCCGTAGGGACGTGTGATTGCTGACATTTTGAAAAACGTGACCTAAATGCACTTAAAATGATGTATTTTCATATCTGAAATGATCTAAAAATGACCCTAAATGAATGCAAAAAAATTATAGCTAAATGATGCAAGAACTAGATATTTTAAAACCTTCGCTCTGATACCAAAAATGATGTAAACTTAACCCTAGGTAGAGAATTTTTCAAGAATATTAAATGATTAAGTTTACCAACAAGTATTGCCGATTAAGTTAGAAAGTAAAACTAGTGATTGATATGATGGATTTTTATGAAACTGAATAAGTTTAATAGTCCCAATTAAAGATTCAAGCCTAACAATCAACAAATATACTTAAGCGCTCTTAGCAAGTAAGATATTCAATATTGATTCGTACTCTAATTGGTAAGTAGAAGTACACACAATATTTATGGATGACTGATAATTCAGATAATATTTTAGAGATGATAGGCAGTACTACAAATAATGAAAGAATGAAAAGAAATTACAGGGATTCGATGAAAGTGTCGCCGCCACGGATGGAGAGGAAGAAGATGCTAGTCGTCAACGTCAATGGCGTTGCACTTCTCCATAAATCATTCTCTTGATGTGAAGATTTGGTTAAGGGATTGAATGAAGATTTTGGAATTAGGGCTTCGAATTTAAATTGAATTTGGGGATTAGGGTTTCAGATTTGAATTGGATTTGGGGATTTGGAGTGGAGGAGGTTTCGGTTGTGGTGGTGGAGGATAGAGGGGTGGTCGGGTATGTTAGGGTAGGCGGTCAGGGGTTTCGGGGGTGTCGAAGGGGTGGTTGTGGCGTCGGTTTGGAGAAGCCAGGCGCTCGGGGTGGTGTCGGGTTTGAGGGGAAGGGGGTTCGAGTGGTCGGTTGAAGAAGAGAGGGAGTGGGGGGCAAATGAGGAGAGAGAGAGAGATAGTGGGTGGGGTAAGGAGCAGCGGGAAGAGGAGAGGGAATTTCGGTGGGGTATAGGGGTGGAGATGGAGGTGGGATCTAGGGTTTCTCACTAACCCTAATGTTATCTCAATATCTCACACAAAAGAGAGGAATGAAGAGCAAAACTCAGTCACGCTAAATTTTTAATCAATCTAAACATATCTTCTCATTAGTCTAAACTCTAAAGGCCTATATATAGGCTTGAAACAAATGTCAAAGCAAATCTTCAAAATATATTCAATGTGCAGAAAATAAGGGTGCAAATAGCAAAACTACTACATATGCTAAAACAACTAAAAGCATTGAAATGAAAATAACTAGGATAATAAAATAGCCATCCTTGACGATGAATGCGCTGATAGAAGCCCCCAAAATGTCTCGAACCGATGTCCTCATCATAATGTCTTCATTTTCAGTAACCATTACATGGTAGGCTGCACAAAAATTCTAGTCAACCAATTAAGAAAAGAAAGATGTTCCCTTCGAGTTTATATTCTATGCAATAAGGGGTGCATTTGGCAGTATTCTGTCAATTTTTCACACTTCTGTTCCTAATTTTGTAGGTGCTAAGTTTTGCAGTATCTTGAGAAGCTGGAATACCTATAAACCAAAGCGTAAATTAGCTAATTATGATCCTGATAGACACAAAATGTAAGAAAATATGTTAATAAACAAGAAGAATATACGCATGAACATTAACAACAGCCTATTGCTCTATGCAAAGCTGTGGACAACTCAACTTACAGTAGAAAGTCTTAAAGGACAAAATTTTGGCTTCCCTCTACGTCCATACTTCAAGAGATACACCCCTTTCTTTAGTGCTGTTATTGCCTGAAAGTTCACAACAAAATTAGCATATTTAGATGACAATATTACAACACAGAAAAGTTGCATAACCACAAAATGAAACAGCTACCCTTGTGTTTCAGAAATCTACAGTTAACAGAAGCCAAGTTAAGAACATTGTAACAAGTACTTAAACTATAAATTTTGAAGTCAATAGCGTTCATTGACCAAGACTGAATGCCAAAAGTCTAATAAGCATTTGGCCTGTTTGCATACTGAACCCATCACAGGATAAGACAGTCCAGTCCACATTTCTTAATTATCTCAAGTCATCAGATTCTCCTCCATCATTCTGTGTCTATTCTAGTAATCTAATTGGCTGAACTGCAAGATTTCAGTTTTCACAAAATATGCTTATAACAGTGTTGTAATAGGTCTCCTTCCTCTATAATTACCCGATTTAGATCTTCTATTCGGCCTGAGATCCTGGTCCTGGCGCAAGCTTGAATAAGATTGCATCGCTAAATTGTGAAACGGACAAATGTCTATGACTTGAGATTGTGACTCAAATCCAAGATCAACAGCTACTGAAATCAAGAAGACAAGGAGAAAAAGTCAATTGAACAGGAAAAGAAATTGTCCCACTTTGTACAATTTCTACATTGGCTTTTTGGGGGGAGGATACATTCTCTCGTTCTCACTCACAATTTTTACACGGGCTCAAGTATCATTCACTCATAACCCCATTAATGAGAAACTCCACCAATATCTCTTGAATTGTTTTAAATTTTGGCCGATACGTCTAAAATTTCGTTTCGGCTAGCTTGCCTACACGAAATCACATATTTTATACTCCATATTGTTTTGGACCGAAATGTGTAGAATTCGGCCGAAATTGCCAAAATATTGGCCGAAATATTGCTGAAATATCAGCCAAAATAGACACTGATGGTATTGTGAAATTTTTTTTTTTTTTTGTTTTACTTTTTACATGTCTTTCAGTATAGGACCTTAAACTAAGATAATGTGAGGATTTCGTCTCTCCATTGTTTGTGTATATGCAAAGTAAGTCTATTAACTAATACATTTTTTCTGATCAATGCAAATTCAATTTAGTTATATACTTATATTACATTTTCTTTTATATTATTGTTAAATTTTGCGAATATTTACCGTGATTGATTCATGTCATTAGTTACATTATATAATGAGCAATGCTCCATTGCAAACCACTGAAGCCGTTGATGGAACAACAACTTCAAGCTCAATATAACTGAAGCCGTTGTTCCCAACCACGGCCTAGGTTATAACATAAGCCGTTCTTATGTTTATAACCTAGGCCGTTGTTGGGAACAACGGCCTAGGTGGTTCTCACGCGTTTTCACAATATTTGCGTTTGCAATGAAGCATTGCTCTTATATAATATTTTATATGATAAAATGACTTGTAGAACATATAATATCTTCATTACTAACAAAAATTTCATGTTTATTAAGAGTCCGAAATGAATATCCGAGATGATCATAGTTTTATGAGATCTCCTCTGATATCTCCGATCCGAGATGAAACACCCATTGCCGAGATGAGTCTGAAATCTGAGATTTAAAACCTTAATTCTCTTAATCTTACTTTTGGTTCTGCCATTAGTTTAAAGAAGTTTTTTTTTCTCTCTTATGCATAAAATGCAGCCTTTTACCACATCAAGGCCACTTGGTGGAACCCTACTTATTAAAATAACAGACTTTATGAAAGCTAACCTTGACACACCTCACTAGAAAATAGAGAACATCTTCCCAATTTGCCCAACCTCCAAATACTCGGTAAGAGTCTACATGACGAGAGGGAATATAAACTTTTCATAACTTCTCACTCAAATTGTAATATAATTTTTTTCCCAATTTATGCTTCATTCAACACTCAATTCAAAAGTAAAACAATAACAAGAAGAAAAGAAAGTTTCCTATCTTCCAAGTAAAACAACATAACTTTCTTCTTGCTAAACCAAATCAACTTAAAGACATCCCATTCAACCAAAAGAAACATAGGCTATGGATTGCAGTTCCTACCCACAAATGATTGTTAGAGGAATTAGATGACGATAGTACTCTACTCACCAAATCGGGTTGTGGATCGGGTTTAGAAGGTGACGGCTATGTGCGTCAGGCTCAGGAATGGCAACGGCGACAGTGACGATGGCTAGGTGATGAGGTGGTCGGGGGTTAGGGAATAGGGTTTGTGACAAAGAGAGGGGGGGATTGGGGCGCTTCGGGGGAACATGACATTTGAGCGAGTTAGTGTTTGGGAGAGGGAGCTAGGGTTTGTGAGAGGGAGGAAGATGAGATGGGGATCGGAGCTCGGAAATCGAAGAGGAAGAGGCATCGGGCTAGAGATGGAGGGCACGGCCACAGGGGGGGGGGGGGACGGCAGGGAGGGGGATGGCGACGGCGATGGGGATGGGTTGAGCGGGGAGAGAGGGAGAGTGAAAGAATTGGGAAAGTGAATTGGCCTAGTTGGATTTTGTTTTTTTTCTCTCAACCTACCTACCCCCGTGTTTGCAAATGCCGGGGTAGATACCATGCCCGGTGTTTCGGGGTGTACTACACCTACCCCGGCACTTTTTAAAAAAAGCCGGGGACAGCCTTGCGCGACTACCCAAACGCCCGACGCGACTACCCAAACGCCGAGGTAGTTTTGCTGGGAAGACCCCATTTTTTTGTGGTGAATTTACTCTCGAGTTTCGCGTAAATAGAAAGATTTGTCCATTCTCTTACCGTGCAGTCTAGTATATAGAATTAGACAAACAGTTCTCTTTATTCATTTGATATAAGTTCATTAACTATATCCTGGCCATTAGACTGACATATATGTTCTGAAACACGAATAAACACTGTACAGATTGTAAGCTGTTTAGCTAGTATGCTCAGTATTGGAGTGAACATAATTATATCCTGGCCATTAGACTGCCATATATGTTCTGAAACGTGAATGTACGGCATACAGATTGTAAGCTGCTAGCTTGGTAGTGGAGTGACATAATTATATCTTGGCCATTAGACTAATAAATATGTTCTGAAACATGAATGAACACCATACAGATTGTAAGCTGCTTAGCTAGTAGGCTTGGTATTGGAGTGACCATGTTGTAGAATGATTTGAAATGCTTCTAGGATGAGGGATTGACCAAAACTCTTGGATTGAGCTGTAATAAAGTAGATTTGTAGGCTTCTAATTTGTCCGATTACTTGTTTCTCATTAGATCTGAATGATTAAATAAGACTCTTAAAGAGTAAATAGTTTGTTGTTATAGTTCATCATTTTAGACGGGATGCTTACTCATTTTCACTGTTTGTGCAGATCCATCTGAAGAACATTGCCAGGAGAAAAAAGTGCTTTACAAGTTGATTTCAGGATTGCATTCCTCAATCTCAGTGCACATAGCTTCTGATTATCTAACTGATGAAGCCAAAAACTTGGTAGGTTTATTAGCTTATAGTTTACACGAATACTTGGTTTACATTGTGATAAACGAAAGCTTATGCTAAATTTTTTTTGCTTTGTGATACCAGTGGGGTCCAAATCATAAATTGTTGTATGATCGTGTTTTGCAATATCCAGATCGTGTCAGAAACTTGTACTTCACATTTCTATTTGTTCTCCGCGCTGTTACAAAGGTGAAGAGATTATACCTTTGTCCTATCTGTACTTATAATGCTTGTGGGTTGATTTCTTATTTATTTAATTAATTCTAGAGCCATATATATAGTTTTGTCTCTCAAATCTGCTTGCTCACTTTATTTTCTTCTTTGTTTATTTTGGAATTTCCATTATGTGCTTAGAGGCATTACAGTATACTTATTGTTGTTCCTGTACAGCATGGTGGATAAACCTTGGTTATAGGCTAACATCTCGTAAATGTTAATTTTCTAGCTTTAGTTAGGATGGGAAAATGGTTCTGATGAGGATAATATTATAAGTTAGAATGGGGAACTGGTCCTGATGATGATAAAAAATACTGTTAGGATGGGAAATGATTCAGCATTAATAGAAAGGACTCATATAATGCTAAAGGTCTTGATGTTGTTTGGTATTACTGCTGGCAATAGTTGCAGAACATCCTGTTGACTAATGGAAAAATACTCATGAAATTGAAAAGAGTTCAATAAAACACATCTACTACTGCTGGCAATAATTGCAGAACATCCTGTTGACTAATGGAAAAATACTCATGAAATTGAAAGAGTTCAATAAAACACATCTACTACTAGCTTGCTTTATGACCCAAAATGTTGGCTACCTGATTCTGTCACCTGGGTAGCTAGAAAGAAAACACAACCTAAGGAAGCTTGTGCATAGGCCGCCTTCGACCCTGGATGTGTTTCTTTGGCATAGTTTGATTATCTGAAAATTGTTGTTCCTATACAGACAGGTCTCCTGCCTCTTAAAATGTAAATAAATATATCATTATTTTTACAATGAGGATTATATGAATAATTCCCAGTCATCCAACTAATGTGCTTGATGTTTCTGAGATCAAAGATAAAACATACCTGAAACCACCACATATTTTCTTGTCCCAATCAAATAATCTAGGTCACTGAAGACAGCAATTGAATTTTTCCTTGCATTGCTATTGTTAGATACACCAGCTTAGTGCTTCATTAAGCAAATTTCTAGTTATCGCAGGGTTGGCGTGTGCTTGTACCATACCAGTAGACTTTCTTCATTAATTCAATGGCCCAATATGCTTTTCTTCTGTTCAACACTACCACCGTACTCCTGTCCGCAACTCTCATCAGACATAGTCGAAGCATAACCAAGAGCCTATTTAACTGGAAAGAGACCTAAAAGAGGCAGATAAAACTTACCATGTAATTAGGCAATGCTCCCATTTCCCCATTTCATCTCATCAGTAAGAACGAAATCCTTGAACGGGTCAATAAAAACGAAACTTCTTCTTTTGCTATTGCAGTTTCTAAAAGCTCAATAAATTGCAATATGAAATCTAGATCTTGTCATTATGATGGAAATAATTTTTATTTCTTGTGTTTTCAGGCTGCAGATTACATGGAGCAGGCTGAATATAGCACTGGCAACCCAGAAGAGGACTTGAAAACACAATCATTAGTGAGGCAGCTAGTCTATAATCCTAAGCTGCAAGCTGCATGCCCATTGCCTTTTGATGAAGCCAAGCTTTGGCAGGGGACAGTTGGGCCTGAATTGAAGCAGCAAATTCATAACCAGTTTAGGAACATCAGGTTTTAATCTGAAACTTACTAGCTTAATGAAGCCTTAGAAGTAAAAAATATTTCAATGACTGTAACTGATATTATTGGCATTTTTTCAGTGCTTTGATGGACTGTGTAGGTTGTGAGAAATGTCGCCTATGGGGGAAGCTTCAAGTCCTTGGTATGGGAACAGCGCTGAAGATTCTTTTTACTGTTAATGGTGAAAAACTTACAAACCAGCATGTATGTTGCTCCTTTTTACTATCTTTTAGATATGATTTTCAGCTTTGTACTGAAGGAAACTCAGTTACGCATCTGATGTAGTTTTGTAGTTCTATCCTTCTATTTTGTTTCCGAGTAATGGAAATATATATGCCATGAGATAGTAGATACAGGGGGCACCCAACCATGAAAAAAATAAAATGAAAAGGTTGTAAAGAATGTTTATTATCGCATAGCTTTTGGTAGAGTTGCCTTTCCTACCCTTTTTCATTCATTAAATATGAGGCTTAGAACTTGCAGTATCCATACCTTGTGCATCAATATGTGTTCCTGCATTTATTTATTTCCACAGGCAGTGAGTTTATAATGCTAGACTAATCCTAGTAGTTGCTTTTCTATAATTGTAATTGCTCTCTTGCCAAACTTCCCAAGCTGAGAATTTTTTGCCTCTTTTGCTCATAATTTCTTTGTTGTCAAATTTTGACCAGTTTGTTGTTGGAAACTATGATAATTGACTCCTGTTATTGTCTCATCAGTTGCAGCTTCAAAGGAATGAAGTAATTGCGTTGGTGAACCTTTTGAATAGGCTATCTGAGTCTGTTGACTTTGTTCGAAAAATGGGGCCTCAAGGTGACGGAGTCGTGCATGGCCATGGATCTTCGCTAGCAAGCAGAAGCAGTTCCCAATAGCTGAGGAAAATTTGAACACTTATACTGGTAATGTCTCTCAATCTGGTTTTTTTGTGTGCTTCTAAAGCTCTATTTTTCACTGAAGTAACATGTGCCTCCTTCCAACTACCAGGTCTTTTATACTGTAAGAATTTGATTTAGGAAGGCGGCATGTAATTGTTTTAGCGAAACAGGAAACTCAATACATGGATATATACAAGAACTGATCCCCACCTTGAAGTAGGGTTCGTGGCATGAAGGGCCATCTGATTTCTTCCCCACCTTTTCAATCTAATATATGTAACATAGCTTTTACTAGTGTCCATGGAGAGTTTTGTATTCGGCTTCTCAGGGTATAACTAGAACTGTGTAACCTAGTAAGTAGTTGATGTAATCAGAAAACATTTGTTGTTGTAGGATATGAAAATAAGAACAAAAAAGGTTAAAAAATTCTGACTATTGCTCCAGTGTGATCTTAGTTTGGTAGGATACATCTTTTCAGAAATTTAAAAACTGTTAGGTTACTATATGCTGAGAGTAGAGTTAAAAGATCTTTTCAGAAATTTAAAAACTGTTAGGTTACATTAAATGCTGGGAGTAGAGTTAAAGATGGTTACATCATCTTGTTTTAGGTTTGTTTTCTTCACTGCTACAGAAGTGATCAATGTATTAATACATGTATGTTCACTGTTTTAACTTCGTGATCGATCTCTCTATGCGGCACATCTTTGAAGTTTGTACATGTGTATCCTGGGCTTCTTACATATTTAGAAGGCAATTGGATGTCTTCTTCCAGACGAAAGATTTCGAATTTGATAGATAAAACACTTGATAAGATGTTCTAATGTTGTTTTAGACTATTATCAACTTTTCTTTCATTAACCAATGGGGACAGTTTAATTAATAATGAAGGTGACATTATTAAACTTTGCTTCTTACTTGATGTTTGTTTCTTTGCCATGATATCTCTTTGTATAAGATACATGTTGTTATTTTACCATGGTATCACTTCTTTGTAAGATACATGGTTCTTGGACTCTGTACTCTTTTTTTGCTTATGGATTTGGCTGGCTCCATCCCTTCTATCAAAAAAAATTAAAATAATGAAGGTGACATGTTTGAAGGTTCATGCTTCTGGTCAAGACTAAAATGATACAAATAAATTAACCAATCATGGGAATATAATGTATTTTGTTTTATTTTATATTGAATTAAGTGTATAACATGCATTAATTATAAATTGCACACTTCCAAGGGATCTCATAACTTCCTGGCTTTCCTGCTAAAAATCAAAATCAAAGTTGAAGAGGAGCATGTTCTGAGAAATGCTATGAATACCTCAAGCTGTACCTACCCAATAGTTGATGTGTTGGGCTTTTATATAAATTCTAATTAGCACAATCTATTATGGTATGTATAATAAATGAAGAGATTTAATCTTGTCATTAATCATTATATATCTGATTAAGTGATGATACATAATGTAACTGTATCTATCAGTTGAATTTTATAAGTATTCAATATATCAATAATATTATTTGGTATATTAAAAAAATACCTACATGGTTAAATTATAGAAGACCCCCACAACATTGGAATACTCTTAACATGAATCTTTCACAGTACTAATTTTTGTCCAATAACAACAGTCATGGGATTTTGCTGATTACTTAAAACAGGGTTACAGGAACCGTACGTGGATTAATTAATCCACCAACCAGTTTCTGATTAGGTGCCTAATTGGAGAACCTGATACAGTAAGTCCTGTTGTTGTCTTTAGCTGCTAATTTCAATGTCATTGCCAACCTAAGAGAAATTAGAAAAATCATATATTCAGGATAGTCAATGCAGGTGATGCCAATGATATCTTTGTTGCTGATATTTCCTGTTTTTTTTATATAATAATATTAAGTGGTTAGTTCAAGATAATACTTGTTATATTGTTACTTTCATGTTTGTTAAGTGAAAGATTCTATGACAAAACTCAGAGAGTTACAGATAAGGACTCTTATCCCCATCAACCCTAATTAATTTGTTTCTTTTGTATTGCTATCTCAGTCTCTTATTCCTATTGTGTGTTGTGTATAATCTCAAGCAACTGCATGCTAACAAATATATACCTAGCCTAACAAGATTCACATATTATTATTTTCACCATATAAAAAGATTCACATAAATAAATTGCATAAATGCATAGTTTATGGATGTGGAATTTGTTTGATTATTTGCAGAAATTACCATAATTCATATTCTCATTTGAGCTTCTATGACCAATCTTACCCTTTATTGATTTGCTTTATTCTTTTTTTTTTTTTAAAGAAGCCTCATATTTATAGGTGGTTCCTCATATAGAATTATTGAAAAATCTTATATTTTGCCTACTTGAAATATGACCAAAAAGTCTTGCAAGCAACTGTTGATTTTCTCAACAGTAAAGGATGAAGTTTTGTGGTTTAGAACCAGCACAAAGTTAGTTGTCAACTTCCAAAATTGTCATATATTTGATATACATCATGCATCAACAAGCAAAGCAAGTTAGGTACATGTACAAGTACAACTACTTTTTAACACCCAAAATCCTTGACTATGTGAGAATCATTGGGTTCAGACAAGTGTGTTTAAAATCGATGAGAATGTCTAATCCTTTGTACATATATATAATTAACCATCTATGGTACTCTCTTGTGACTTCTTCAAATCTCCATGCAATTATGCACGTTTAGTTACTTTCCAACAGAAAGACTGATCATGCACGTCTCTTTTACTTGAAAATTTTTAGGGTTTGGTAAAATCTTATTAGATTTTATTAATTTTACGTACAAGGTCAACATGCATCTGATATATATGATCAAACCCTAGATATACATATTTAAGACTACACACAAAGTAAGCAACTAAACGTCATCAAGTGTGTGTTAATTCAAACTAGGTTAGAACTACTACTTCTTTTCTCAATTGATTGTGAAAGGGAAGTGAATACACTATACACTCGATATAACTCAAAAAAGTCATTTTCTTGATATATATATGAATTTTGTTATGTTCTTGTTCATGTTTCTAATGATAGGTAGTCTTTCAAATGGTTCTAGAACATATAGCTCAAAAAAGTCATTTTCTTGATATATATATATGAATTTTGTTATGTCCTTGTTCTTGTTTCTAATGATAGGTAGTCCTTCAAATGGTTCTAGAACAAAGTAGTTAATATTGGTAGTTTTGATGATGAAAAAGAAACTTTTTTTTAATTATTATTTCAGGGATAGAGTCAAAATGGCTCCAGCCAAATAAATATATTATAGATAAAATTAATAATGGAGAATCATACAGTAGCAATGTTTACAAGGAGGAAAACAAATGCAGCGAAAGGAAGAATATAGCAAAATAAAACGAATACTAAAAAGCAACTAAGAGCATCCACAACGATTTTTTTCAATTATGGCAAAATGGTAAAATGAGAAATAGCAAATGGCTAGTATGCCTGCAACGGTTGTTCGTTTTAATATGGCAAACTTCAAAACAATTTATGAACTGACGGGACATGTCGTCTCGTCTCACTTCCATTTCTTTTTTTAAATGTTTAACATTTGATTAGATTAGCTAAATTAGTAAATTAGTAAATAATATAGTTATTAAATTAGTAAATTAGTAATTATTTTTATATAATTAGCGATTAATTAATAAAAAGCGACAATTAAGACTCCAAAAGTCCCCTGGTTTCATGGACGGGACAACTTGTTTCATCCGAGACCCTTTTTTTTTCTTCTTTGGACGGTAAACATGTACTGCTCGATCGTTTAAAAAAAAGAAAAAAAAAAAATCTTTGGACGAAACAACTTGTTTTGTCTCCTATATTTTGAGAATGCACAAAAAAGTTTTTCAAGTATGAGAAGCTACTGTCACAACTTTCTCAAAAATTGACAAAATGAGAAACCGATGTGGATGAATTTTTGCCAAAATATGGCAAATTTAGCAAACCATTGTGAGCATCCACAGTCGTTTGAGGTAAAAAATGACAACATGTATATTTTACCTTTCCATTTAACGAAATGTTGCAGTCGTCAAAAGGTAAGAAATGCATATTTTCGATGAAAATGAAACAGACGAAACATGATGTTCTGTTCATTTATATGGCCAGAAATTGAGAAAATATTAATAAAATATACGGGACCAAAAGGAAAAAAAAATGCAAAAGAACCGGACGAAACATTCCGGGTTTTAAGGAGGTTTTTTTTGCAAAAAAAATTGCAAAATCATTTACAAAATTGCAAAAACATTTATAAGATTGCAAAAACAAATTTAAATAATTGCACCCAGAAACCAATAATGGTAATTTGCAAATTTTTTTTAAGGAAATGGGACCCAACGGCGTCCAGCCATTATATGCATATTTCTCGGTTTTTTTTCTTTGATTTTTATTTTTTTTTTAATTCATCATGTTTCGTCAGGCATAATATGCATTTTGCTATTTCGAATACTATTTATACCTTTCTACTGTAGCCAAATAGGTAAAAAAAGGGCAAAATAGCCAACGATTGTGTCGGCTACAGTACTCCTAAAATATAAAAAATGACAAAACAGCAAACGACTGTGGGTGCTCTAAGAGGGCTGCCTAATAAACAATGCAATACAACCGGCAAAAGAGCAGCACTAGCCAGCCAGCAAATAAAAAGCCCAAAAGACCGCAGCCAACAAACGAAGAGCCCCAGCAAAGAAATCGACCGAAAGCAAACTCAGCGACCATAAGAACAGGATGAAGCAACATCACAGCGAGCATCCAGAGTCCCACATCACAAAGACATGGAAGCGCAAACAGACAAGAGCCAATAGAAACAAAACAACAGCAGCAAATTCCCGAATTTTTTTTCCAAAATGACCCACTTTTGAAAGTATGTACCAAACTGACCCACTTTGGAAACTAATTACCAAAACGACTCACTCGCTATTTCAGATAGCGAGTTTGGTTAAAACCTCATTACTATCTGAGATAGCGAGTGTATGATCATGTGTTTCTCCACATTTTAGAGAAAAATTGAAGAAAAATAGCAAGTTCAGACTCGCTATCTCAGATAGCGAGTGTGTTTGTACCAAACTCGCTAACTGAGATAACGAGTGTATGGCCTTAAAAAAAATAGAAAGTTTATACTCGCTATTTTAGTTAGCAAGTGTGTTTGTACCATATTCGTTAACTGAGATAGCGAGCGAGTGTGTTTGTACCACACTCGCTAACTGAGATAGCGAGTGTCGATTGGGGAAGTTTTTCATGACTCACTATCTCAGATCTCTCTCACTTCACTCAAAACTCGCTATGTCTTCTCTCCCAAATCCGAATGAAACCCAAAATCCTAACCTTCCAAATTCGTAATTTTCCCAACAAAATTCGTCCAAAATATGTTGAATTCCACTTCATCACTCTCAACCATGTTGAATTTGGGAGGCTAGGTTTTTGGCGTTTTGGATTTCTTTCGAAGTTGAGACAAAGAATGGAAAGAAAGAAGTGAAAGAGAGCGAAACAACTCTTAAATTTTTTTCCAATCGACACACGCTATCTCAGTTAGCGAGTGTGTTTGTAACTTGCTATTTTTCTTCAAGGCCATACACTCGTTATCTCGGTTAGCGAGTGTGGTACAAACACACTCGCTATCTGAGATAATGAGTCTGAACGTGCTATTTTTCTTCATTTTTTTTCCAAAGCGTGGAGAAACATATGACCATACGCTCGCTATCTCATATAGCAATGAGGTTTTAACCAAACTCTCTATTAGTGAGTGGGTCATTTTGGTAATAGTTTCAAAACTGGGTCAGTTTGGTACATACTTTCAAAAAGTGGGTCATTTTTGGTAAAAAGAAAGAAAAAAATATTCCAAATTCCCAGTACCGAAGAGCAACAGAGCAGCAAAGGAAGTATAGACTATCCTTCTGCACAAGGAAATAGAGAATAAAAGAAATAAACCTCCTGAAAAGAAACCAAAATGTAAATGGGAAAGGGGGAAAAGAAAATGGGAAAACTCAAAATGCATATAGTGCACAACATCATTAACATAAAGGAGGTAGTAAATCATCACAACAGCAAATGTAAAGGGAGATAACATATGCAGTAGAAGAGGAAACAGTCGAGCGACAGTACGAACCGGGCCAAGGAGGCAAGGAACCTGCAAACAAAACAGCCAAAAGGAGGCAACCAAAACATGATGAGACTACCCACCCGAAAAGAGAAAACTCATAACATGTGAGAAGAGGGAAAATGAGAAAGATAAAGCGTATTAAATCAACTAAACCATAAAGAAAATTTAAGAAGAGCGATAAAAATTGTTAACAGCCAAGTCCAGATTGGATAAATGAAGGAAATTCAGTTTGTTAGGGCCTAGAAGTTAGTAAAGAAGAGGAGATCATCCATCAAGCAATTAATGGTTCGGGGACTATTACAATTCTATTATTCCTTTCAGTCCAAACGATCCAAATAAACACCATCATTGATAACTCCCGTGATGAGCAAATAAGACGCTTGACATGAAGCTTATGCCAGGAAATCCACCACGATACGACAGACCCGGGCCTACCATGCACATGCCACGCAGATTTGCAAATGCGCCATAAATGCCGAATGAAAGAGCAATTAATAAATAAATGAGCAGAGTCCTCAAGGCAAGTCAGGCAGAAAACACATTTTTGATCAAAAGCTAAATTTCTTTTGTTGAGATTCTCCACCGTGAACAGTTTATTGTGAATAGTCAGCCAGGTGAGAATATGGCGATAAGAGGTGCTGCGATACACTTCCAAATCGAATTCGAGAGAAGAGAGATAATACCTCCGGAATTGAGAAAATTATAACATGATTTAACCGTATAGGAAACTAAATTAGATCACCGCCATAAAAAATCATCTTTGGGTGCCACTGATAAGCTCTTAATAATAGAAGCAATTTGATATAATGCGGATATAGGGAGATAGGGAGAGATCTGCGAAAGGTGATGTTCCAATCTCTAGTATTGTTATTGCAAACCAGGTAATCTGCTACCGAAGCATGTGAGTTGGCAGCAAGATGATAAAGTTCAGAAAAAGTAGAGGCAATAGAAATATTGCTGATCCATAAATCGTTCCAAAATTTAATGTTGATACCATCCCCAGTTACTCGATAAAGCCCACATATGAACGGGCCCACTACCTTCCAGATACCCTTCCAGAAGGGAGCGGCAAGAGACGGGAGGGAGGTGTGGAGCTCCCAAATTCTATTGCATTTATGGTATTTATGGGAAACAAGACGTCCCCAACTTAACTCATCTAGCTTGAGAACTTTCCACAACCACTTCCAGAGAAGGGCTAAATTCTGATGTCTGAGGTTCAGAATACCCAGACCTCCTTCACACTTTGACTTGCATAAAAGATTCCACTTATAGAGATGTTTGCCAATCCTCAAAGCAGATAAACTCGACCAAAAGAAATTCCTTCTGATCTGGTCAATCAGCTTGATAACCCAGGATGTGACATAAAAGAAAGACATCATGTAAAGAGGAATAGATGAAATGCAAGAGTTAATAAGAATTAAACGTCCACCTCTAGAAAACTGGCGACCAGACCAAGCATTAAGTCTGGATTCAACATTGTCAATCATAGGGACCCAGTCATTTTTATGAAGTTTACCCCAACGTCAAGGAATACCAAGTTAAAATATAAGGAAGGAAGCAAAGGCACAAATAAAGAAATGCAAAATCTCAATATGGCGATTATCAGACCCGCCCAACCATATAATTGAAGTCTTGTGAAAGTTAATAGATAACCCCGAAGCTTGTTCGAAGATATATAGAAGAAGCTTAAGATTTTGATGAGTAGGACCAACAGATTTAGCAAAGATAATAGTGTTGTCCACATATTGAAGGTTAAGGACACCTCTAAAACCACGAAAGCCCCCTAACCCTTCAACAATATTAGCTTCACAAGCATTCATGAGTAATTTACTGAAAACATCCACCACAAGAGAACATAGTAGTAGGGAGATAGGGTCTCCCTGACGAAGGCCACGTTTACACTTGAATTTATTACCTTCAAGGCCATTAATAATAATCGCCGAAGTGCCAGAAAAAAGGCTAGCTTTAATCCAAGAGATTCATCTAAGTCTGAAGCCCCGATGTAAAAGAATGTCTAAAAGGAAATCCCAATAACCTTTAAGCTTCTCGAAGTCTAACTTCAAGAGAGTTCTTTCCGAATTAGATTGGTGACAGCTCGAGATAATTTCTTGGGCGCAGGCCACACTGTCTAGAATAAATCTATCTGTGATGAAACCGGGTTGAGCCGGATCAATCAAAGGAGAGATAACCGAATTAAAAAGATTAGCAAGTACTTTCATAATAATTTTGAAAAGCGCGTTGAGAAGGCAAATTGGTCTAAAAGCGGAGACCTTATTGGCCCCAATCATCTTAGGGATAAGCACTATATGTGCATAGTTGATCCTATCAAAGGATAGTTTCCCATTGTAAAGGTTAGAGAAAATATCAAATAGATCGTCTTTCAGTAGGTCCCAAAAAATTTTAAAGAAGAAAGAAGGAAACCCGTCAGTTCCGGATGGAGAATCGTTGCCCATGGAGAAAATATACAATTTAACATCTTCTAAGGAAAAAGGAGTTTCGATAGAAGACAGATCATTATTTTCGTCACCATAGAGGTACTCCAGTCAAGTTGAATCGAACGATAACCAGAGGTTCCCTTAAGGTTTTAAAGAAAGAATAAAACATCGAATGAAATTCAACATTGGGGTGTAATTCCACATCCTCAATAATGGAAGAAATGCGATTGCAACGCTGACGATGGGAGGCGAAGTTATGGAAGAATGAAGTGTTACAATCACCAGATTTGAGCTATTTGATTTTAGCATGTTGGACTCATTTGATATGATCAAGATGAAGGAGTGAATTAAATTCACGCTTACAGTCAACTCTCTTCTTTCGGTTGATATTCGAAATAGGGCCCAGTTCTTCAAGTTGATCAATAGATTGAATAGTAGCGTGGAAGAAGTCCACGATCACTTGAGAATTACCAAATATGTCTTCACGCCAAATTTTACAACCATGTTTAACCGCATGAAGTGTTAGAAGAAGATGGCCTAGGCTATGGGACCCAACCACCAACGAGAGACAGTTAATGATCAGATTCACAAAGATCTGATCCTCCAACCAAAATTTCTCAAAATGAAATTTGAATGGTTTGGAGAAGTTGGTACTTGATCAAAAAATGGATACGGATATGCTTGGTCAAAATTGTTATGGAAGAAGAAAATCCAATCTTGAGATACCAAGAATTTGTCTAGTTTACCCATGGGTGGACGAAGTCGCATGTTGGACCAAGTAAATGATTTAGATCAGTAAGGTACAGAGACCGAATACAATGATTGAAGGCCTGAAAGTCTCTAAGACTAGAATAGTTGTCTAGTCCTTCATGGTGAAATCTGAAAACATTGAAGTCACCAAAAAAAATCCAGGATCCAATAATAGAACCAACAAAAGACTTAAATTCATGCCATAATTCGAGACGGCCGTAAGAGGTTGACGGACCACAAACTGAAACAATGGAAAGAATACATTTAAATTCAAAGCATTCAAGAGAGACAACAAGAAAGAATTTAAGGCGCCAAACCAAAACTAACTTGAAGGAATCCTCTTTGAAGCCCAATAGGATCCCTCCATGGAAATTGAATCAAGTTTGGATTCTTGGATGGAAATAATGTCCCGCCAAGAGCACTGGTAATAGTAGGAGTAATCGAAACAAGTTTGGATTCTTGGATGAAAATAATGTCACAATGACTCGAGGAAATTAGATATGAGATAGCTGCTTGTTTATGGGAGCTACCCAAACAACGAATAGTCCATGACAAATTAATCATAATGGATAGAATTCACACCAGATTTTGAAAATTCAAAGCACGAATATAATTAATGGAATCAGGACAAGACAGGTCAATGATGAAACCCATGCGTGAAGCTAGTTGAAGCATGTCCTGGTTAGATAGAGAATTAAACTGGATTTAATAGACAGATCCAAGTGGCTCATCCGAATTGCGATCCAAAGGGATTTGCAAAATTTTGAGGTTCCTAATTTGCGCCCCTAAAGTCGCTTTGGAAGAGGAAGATACATGAGCATCTATTTTGGCCCGAATACGAGCACTAGCTCGAACGAGTGGAGATTTATAATTTTTCTTGGAATACTTCCGTTTAGGGAAGGTATGAGATAAAGGAGTAGAGTTCAAAGTAGTACGGGTTGGCATGGACGGGGACAATCCCCGCTAAGAGCATCCACAGTCGTTTGCTAAAGCTATTCTAACTTTAGCAATGTAAAATTAGCATTTAAGAAATGTCGCTGCAGTCGTTATTTCTAATTTTAAAAAAAATATAGTACGAAATGGATCTTCTTCATCCGTCTAATATTTTTAAAATTTTTTTAATTAAAAAAAAGAGAAGACGGTGCTTCTTCATCCGTTTTATGTAGAGGACGGAGTAACATCATCCGTCCTTATTTAATTTTTTTTTTCCCCGTTAAAATTATAAAAAAAATAATAAAAAAAAACCAGGTGAACTGAACAGTGCCAGACGGATGGCACATTCACTTGTATATATATATATATATTTTTTTTTTTATTTTGTCACCTTTAGGCCAATTACAAAAATACCCTTCAAAGCTTAAAAAGGCCACAATTGAATGGAAGGATGAACTTCATCCGTTTGTTGCTTTTCAAAAAAAAAAAAATTCTGTTTTTTTTATAATAAAGTTGAATTGTGCATTGCCGGTGGATTTTAAAAAAAAAAATCAAATTACATAACATTGTGCCGTTGGATACACAACGGTTAAATCCTTAGGGGTAAAAGGGTAAGTGTACATTATCAAAAGTGAGGGACGGATGAACTTCATCCGTCTCTCACTTTCAACTTTTTATAAAAAAATAATAATAAACTTTACCTAGTTAATAGATTAATTTTATATATTAAAAATCAAATTAACGAATAGACGGAACAACTTCATCCGTTTTTCACATTTTTATTAAAAATCGAATTGACGGATGATCTTCATCCGTCCCAAACCTCAAACGAATTAACATCATCCGTCTTCTATATTTAGCAATCCTCTAAGCGGCCTTCTAGTTTTAGCAGTTTACTGTAGATCCCTATTCTAAACTTTAGTTTTTAGCGAACGACTGCATGCCTAATTGCTAAAGCTATTTCCAATTATTGGGTATTTAGCAAACGACTGTGGATGCTCTAATAGAGGTACTATCGGAATAATCGATATAGTTAGAACGATGGACAGAATCAATAGAATCTGTTCTAGAAATAGAGATGTCGAAAGGACAGGAAAAGAAACGTCTGAAGAGGCAAAAGTAATATTCGGAGGCAGGAATATGAGTTTAAAATGTTAACGTGAAAATAGAGAAAATTAACGTGAACATAGATATGGGGTTATCTAAAAAAACTAAGGAGTACTCCACTTCATACACGTGCAATGAAAACAAAAATGAAAATTCAAAATAAGAGGAATATCGAAGTACTTTGCTCCTGGATGTCAGTTCAGCAAGCTCCCATTCTTCATTAGTAAGTAAGCTGTCAAATCAATCCAAGTAACCGTAGCTTGCTTATCAAGATCAAGAGACCACTTAGGATTGCAAACAGCCGCAACAGGTTTGGGGGTAGACGATGTGCAAACAGCAGATACGTATTTAACATTCCAAGTCGGCCAAGAGTCGACTGAAACAATATCTGAACTAATTTGCAACGACAACAAAGGAGTAGCAGGGATGGAAGGAGGGGCACTCAACAGAGGCACAGAGCATGGAGTAGTGATGGCAACCGGGCCGGGTTGACCCGTGACCTGCCCACTTGAACCCGACCCACAATTAGGCGGTTCGGGTCCGGGACGAACCCGCTGGTTGACCGGGTTGATCCGGGTTGCCAAATTTGTAAACCCAACCTGTGAATCTGTTGACGAGGTCAAATCCGTCCGCTCGACCCGCGGGTTTGGACTCGTTTGACTTGAACGGGGCAAACGTTCAGTCAGAAACAGAGCTGTTGGGGCTGTTTTATTGTTTTGGTTTTTTTTCTCTATAAATACTCCCTTAATTTAATCTAAAATTTTCCACACCTTACTCTCTTATTCTCTCTACTGCTATTACTCAATTCAATTTCAATTCAATCAAGTTTTTTCAAAAAAGAAGCAAGCAACAAAGAAGTGAAAATTTTCGATCGTATCAAATTGTATTGATTAAACTCTCAGTTACGTCTACTTCAACCCCTACAACAAAGAAGCTCTCTCTCTTTAAACGACTACCGGACTTCGTGACCACGTCTAATACATTTCTCAATCGACTACGTCTAATTCTACTTTTATTTTCTCTCTTATTTCTATATACGATTATCTGTGAAATACGGTATCAAAATTTCGTAACACTCCTATTGTCGTGATTTTTGTTGTACTTCTAATTTTTTGTATCATATTTGTTTATTGGTTTTTCGTTTTTCTCTCTCTCAGCCCTCATATTGTTTTTTTAGATTTTATTTTTTAACATATACCTCCTAGAATGTTTTGAATGAATGTATATATATTTTTTAACAGTATTTGTATGTAAAAAAATTAAAAAAATTTCATAGAAGTTGAACTAAATAATATATACATTTTTTTATTATTTATTATTTATTTTTAGGTTAAAAGAGAGGAAAAAAGACCGACCCAACCCGTCGACCCGAGTTCAACCTGAATGTGTTCACGGATCGATCGCATCGATTTTTTCATTTCCCAACCCAGCCCGGCCCGGCTATTGACCCAACCCGAACTGAGCCTGTCCGAAACCGGGTCAAACCCGAATGGGTCTACCCGGCCTGGTGGACCCGATTGCCATCACTAAGATGGAGGTAGGAAAGGGATTTCCGAAGGGACCTGGGAAGCGAGGGACGGGTTGATCCAAACCAAATTAGGCAGTTTAAGCAGAGATCGAGACGTACCTGCCCCCCCCCCCCCAAAAAAAAACACCCGCGTGTTCGTTTATTAAGCGAAAAAATCAATTGACCACGAGATTTAGTATAAGTGAAAATCTTAGAGTATAAGTGAAAATCTTAGATGGGAAAAGAAGAATCTCCAATTCTTAGAGTACAAGTGAAAATCTTATCGGATAAGTTGGAACATAGACATTCAGCCTCAACTTGAAGGCAACCACGGCTAAAAGAGATTAAAAGGAACTATGTAGTTGATTAACTGACCTTTACGATTAACTTGTCATCAACGTTTGGCTTAGAGCATCTGTAGTCGTTTGGGAATAAAATATGCATATATGCATAAATAGAAATAGTAATCGAAGTTTTGCTGCAGTCGTCAAAAGCTATTTTTTTAGCTTTTTATAATAAAATTAGAAGCGACGGTCAGAGAAAAATAATAAATAAAAAAAATAATTGGAGCGACGGCACTCAAAGTGCCGTCGGAGGAGTAAAAATTCGTCCTCAAAGTGCAAATACAAAATTATAAAAAAATTATAAAAAATTACAAAAACAATTCTGAAATTACGAAAAATTACAGAAATTTACAAAAACATTTCAGAAATTGCAAAAAATATATAAAATTGCAAAAATATTTCAAAAATTACAAAAAAAATAATAAAATTGCAAAAAATCTCCGGACGGCACATGAAGTGCCGTCCAAGGGATTTGGGAAGGCAAGGGACGGCACTTGAAGTGCCGTCCAAGGGATTTGGGGTTTTTTTAATTAAAAAAAAAATAAAATAAAATTTTAAGCGACGGCACTTGAATTGCCGTCCGACAAAAAAATATTAATTTTTTTTGTTGGGACGGCACTTAAAGTGCCGTCTCTCAAATATGAATAGATCTCATATTCGCTCATATATTTAGAAATCTACTATATCCAACATATGCATATTTGGCTAACGAGTGTAGCATCGTTTTGAGCCAAATATGCATATTAGCAAACGACTACAAAGCTCTTAGATGGTCAGAAATGACGCTGCGTCGACGTGGAAAGTCTAGCATTTCATAACTATAATTACTATTGAATGTTGACTTCCAGTAATAATAGACTGATGACAACGAGCAAGTGCTGTATATAAGTATATTTGTCAACAATGGACCAGCTCCCGTAAGCCCTGGAAGGTTTCTAAGTCCAATAGCTATCAATTTCTGAAATTAATATACAATTTGTTTGCATACAAGTATGGAACAGTGCTCTGGTGAGATGTCACAATATCTCTAATCTCTGATCTAATAATCTATTTTTACTATTTAATGGAAGAGTATATGTCACAAACAAATAATTTTCAAATTTTTTTTCACACAACAAATACTACTTTATCACCAAATAAATCCGTGCATTGCATTTGAAACTCCAAATCTATTTATTAGCACGTGCATCACATGTACAAATCAAAGTTCTTTTCTTCTTAATTTTTAAAAAAAATACGTGTATCGCCCATTTAGCTCAATTTTATTAGATATTAAAGCATTTATCGCACGTGCTAATTACTAAGCAAACCCGTAATCGCACGTACAAACCCGTAATCGCATGTGCAACTCCAAATCTATTTATCAACACGTGCATCGAACGTACAAATGAAAGTTTTTTCCTTATTTTTTAAAAAAAATAAGTGTATCGCCCGCCCAACTCCAAATTTTTTAAAAATTAAGACATTTATCGCACATGCTAATTACTACGGATATACGTGAATCCACGTTCAACTCCAACTCTTTATCAAAACGTGCATCACATGAAGAAAAAAAAACTAGTAATCTAATGTTTTAATGAGAGAGTTGATATTTTGTAACTAAACAAACACGTGGATTGTAATCAAAAAAATATGTGCAATGTACGTGCATAACTAATATAAAAGAGGTCGTAGGTTCGATGCCAGACAACCTCAGAATTTCTACTTTAAAAAATATATTATTATAAAGATGTGTATCGCATGTGTAAATTGAATATTTTAATGGGAGTGTTGGTATTATGTAACTAAAGAAACACGTGTGTTGTAACCAAACAAATATGTGCAATGCACGTGCATAATTGATATAAAAGAGGTCGTAGGTTCGATGCCTGGCAACCTCATAATTTTTTTCTTAAAAAATATATATATTTATAAAGACGCATGTGTAAATTACTAGTAATCTCTAATACTATAATGAGAGAGTTGGGATTGTCATTTGTAGACAATCAACCATCTAATGTCAAACCATTCTTTTTTAAGTGGGAGTTATATTAACCATTCATTTATTCAACTGTTGTTAGTTACCATAATACCCCCAACGTTCAAATTTATTTACGACATCATTATTTACAAAAATGTTGCTCATATAAATAAAAGTCTGTGCCACTAACGGTAATTTGTAAAAAGTATATAGGAGTAAAAAGATGTCTCAGGTTCGAGGTCAGATCACGTTTTATTATTTACTCTATAAAATAAATTGATTAGAACGTGCATCGCACGTGCAGATTACTAGTAATAATATCTACTATTATAATGGGAGAGTTTGTCACCCAACAAACTCCATTTGTAACCAAACATACACGTGCAATGTAACCCAACAAATACGTGCAATGTACATGCATAACTAGTGTAAAGGAGGCCTTAGGTTCGATGTCAAATAACATCAGTTTTTAAAAAATATATATATATTTATAAAGACGTGCATCGCACGTGAAAATTACTAGCAATAATAATAATCTCTATATATAATCGGAGAGTTGGAGATATAATTTGTCAACATGCAAACCCATGTGTTACACGTGTAACTCCAACTCTCCCATTAATTACAACAAAAACAAACAAACAAACAAAATTTCACCTATTTAAACGTGCAACGCACGTGCAAAATATTTTTTCAATATTATTTAAACACCAAACAAACACATATGTTGCACGTACAATTCCAATTCTACTTATGAACACGTGCATTGCACGTATAAGTGGCAGCTTTTTCTTCAAAATATTTTTCTCAATTATGTGCAACTCCCAAACTATTTTTAATGCGTATATCGCACGTAAAAATCCTCCAACTTTTTCAAAACGTGCATTGCACGTGAAAAATATTATATTATAATGGGAGAGTTTAAGTTGTCGTTTGTAAATATACCAACTTACGGTGTATCACGCGTGTATAGCTGATATAAATGAGGTCTCAGGTTCAAAACCAAACTTCGTCAGAATTTTCACTTTTAAAAATATATATTTATTACGACGTGCATCGCACATGTAAATTACTAGTATAATCTTTACTATTTTAATGGGTGAGTTTGTCACCAAACAAACTTCATTTGTAACCAAACAAACATGTGTATTATAACCCAACAAACACGTGTAATGCACAAGCATAACTAATATAATGAGGTCTTAGGTTCGATGGCAGACAACGTCGAAAGTTTTAAAAAATATATATATTTATAAAGACCTGCATAGTACGTATAAATTACTAATAATAATATTTTAATGGAAGAGTTGGGTACTTGTGTAACCAAATAGATAAGGGCATTGTAATGAAACAAATACGTGCAATGCGTATACATAACTAATATAAAGGAGATCTTAAGTTTGATGTCAGAGTGCCAGACAATCTCAAAATGTCTACTTTTAGAAATATATATTTATAAAGACGCGCAAATTAGGTGAAAAATGCTAGTATCTATAATAAGGCAACGATGAAATTATGTATGACCTTTTGCAGCTAACTTCCATGACTATTTTGTTTCTCTTTCATCGGAACCGTATGTCCATTTCATTCTGTACCTAATTCCTTTTGATTACTTTAATTAGTATCATTTTCACTAATCAAGTAATTAATCAAACAGTTTGACATAGAAATGTTAATTACATAGGAGGCCTCCTGTTGTCAACACATCACTGTAGGTGATGATGAGAATTTGAGCCCCCTACCTCTTAAATTAGCCTTAATTAATCCAAATTTAAAAAAAAATAAAAAAAACTTAATTAAGTGTCCATTAGGTTGAATTGAATTATCTCTATGTTGTGAATGAGTTTGATTGTATCAAACCCCTCATTTTCTTCTTCACTCCGTGGTTGTCAAATTGTTCTACAAAGTCCCGAGAAGATCAAGTCTTACCAAGCAACTCAGTCGCAAATTGGTGAGAAAATTACAATCTTCTGTGAGCTAAAATTTTTCTGAGGTTAATTAAGTCAAATAAGTTAAAGAAAAATAGTTCATCCATGAATCTCTAATCTCTAATATTATAATGGGAGAAAGCCTTAGTGTCATTTGTCATTGTGTCATTCTACAAACATGTGCAACGCACGTACATAATTAATATAAAGGAGATATCCGATTCAAATTCTTCATACCTCAGAGTTTTTATTTTTATTTTTTGAAATTATTAAAACGTGTATCGCATGTGAAAATTACTAATATATAAAATTGTTTCTTGGGTTAATAGATCTTCAGGATTGGAACAAACGATAAGAACTAATTAATCCTTCCTTCAAATACATATCAAAAGTAAAATAAAAATACATGATACATGAGATGTTGGTATCAATGTATCATCATAAGTTAATTCAAAATTAAATTAGTTAAGGGCATTATATTATATATATATATAAAGAAACAGTACAGGGATATAAGTCAGAGGAACATGGCACGAAAGTGGACTACTGTTTATAACTCTCGTACGTTTCACATGCGAACATGAAGACACCCAAAATTTATTTATTTATTTTTTATTATATTGAACTGTTCCTTTAATTTATGATAATATAATAGTCATACTATCATTATATTGAACTGGTCCTTTATTTTTTATTACATTGAACAAGAAGACGAGACGTATAGAGGAGGAAGAGTAGATCAATTCAGGAGAGCAAGAGGCAGTGGATATGGGTGTTTACTGCCCCCTTACTACTGGTCTCTTTATTTGTGCATCAGGAATTTTGTTGTAGTTTCGCGAATATTGTTGTAGTTTCGCTTTGATTTCTGTTTGGAGTTGATTGTCTAGAGTTATATTTTATTTTGTTAATTTTTCATTAATAAAGCGATGACATTGTCATCTTTATTATCAAAAAATATATATATAATGTTCATACCAGTTATAATTAACTAATTCTACATTAATTACTCACTACTTCTGATTAAAAGTTTTGGAAAACGTTACATTAATCAAATTAAGGAAGAAAATGTTAGGTTTTGTGAGAAATTAACAATTGGGAATTAGGGTTTATCTCTAGATCTAAGTTGCTTGAGATATTCACCCTAGGTATCAAGATTGGAATACCTAGACTGCTATTACAAGCCAGTATTTATTCCTAAATACTGGTTTGGATATCGGGTTATAAGTCCACAAACCCGCGTTCCAATATCCAATCAATTGTACGTTCATTACACGTGTTACACATATGCACGTGCTATATTTATATAGAGTATACCAATATATCCAACAGAAAAAAGGACCACATATGCATGCCTTGATGCCCATCCATCCTTTTAACCTCTTCCTTACTCTCCCCCATATGTAGAATTCTTTTATTTCAATTTAATTAACGATTTAACATCAAGAAAAGAGAACCTCTTATATCTGTATCAAAGAGTTTTACTTGGTGGAACTAATTATTATGTACAATCTGCACTATTTACATTAATTTCTTATCAGTATTATTATATCTATATGTATGTATAACAGAATCAAGTGGTTTCAGTGTTACCAAAATTGAACCCGCCTTTGAACTGGAAATGTCTCTAATTTGATCTTTTAGGGTTCAACCATGATTCACTTGGGTCAAACGGGGTCTGGTGTGATGCAAGGTCATCATTTAATTGTACTAACATTTTTCACATGCGATGCACATAATTGATAAAAATATTTTGAAGAAAAAGCTACAATTTGTACATGCATTGCACGTGTTTATAAGTAGAATTTGAGTTGTACGTGCAACATATGTGTATGTTTAGTGTTATAAAAATATTGTAAAATTTTTTTGCACGTGTGTTGTACGTTTTAAATATGTGGAATTTTTTCATTTGTTTGTTTTTGTTATAATTAATGGGAGAGTTGAGTTGCACATGCAACGCACGGGTTTGTATGTTGAGAACATTATAACTCCAACTCTCCCATTATAATATTAGAGATATTAAAGAATTTTTTCCCAAACTGTTCCACTTTTTGAAAGTTTTTTCCAAACCGCCCTACCTTTGAAAGACCGCGCATATTATAACTACACTCGGTCTTTCAAAGACCGAGTATGTCATTTTAGTAAATACTTTCGAAAGTGGGTCAGTTTTGTAAATATTTTCAAAAAGGGTCATTTTGGTAAAAGTTATCTAACAAGTTCTCCTTTCAACGAGAGCAATTAGAAAGGAGATAAAGTGCCACTTGATATTCATATTTCAAAGTGATGACTGATCATTATGTTGATATCTAGGCTAAGTTGCAGATAACTGATGTGAAGTTTGTACTTCGGAAAACTTGAATGGTGTTTATGTCGCCTGTACTGCTGTGGATCAGCTAATGAGCAAACATTTCTATACTAGATACTGGATAGGAACTAAGAAAGAGGTAGACATAGTAATTTAATACAACTTATTAAGAAAGTTGGTTGAGTTTATAAAATATAAATAACAAATAAATCTATGCTAGTTATTTGCAAAAAAAAATGGTAAAATTCATGCCGATTCCTTTAATTTATCTTTTTTTTGACTGATTCCTTTAATTTATCTTCATACAAATATTGCCATAAATCCTGTATTTTAAATTTACTTTCTACTGGATTCATTGTTCCATAGTAAGTAAGATAATCATGAAGCATCACAATTGTGTGCCATTGTGGCTGCTGCTACCCAAAATTGCTAAAAGAATTTTTTTCTCTAATGTGTTATTATCATACATTCTCTGCATCCTCTTCTCCCTTTCTTCTCTATGGGGAATTTTTTTAATCTATATTGGATCAGTGGATTGGTACTAATTTGTAAGAAAGGTTGAACTACTAAGGATCAGATATAGTTTTCTTTCTCAAAATATTGTAGGTTGCTCATCATTCACTCTTTTTGTAAACCATAACTACAACTGAAATTCTCTTGAAATAACTAATAATCAAATATTTTTCTTCGTACCTTAAGGGTCTGTTTGGTTCAAAGGAGGGGAGGGGAGGGGAGGGATTTTAATGGAGGGGAGGGAAGGGGAGGGGAGGGATTTAATGAAAACTCTGTTTGGTTCAAAGGAGGGGAGGGGAGGGAAAATAATAATTTTCTTGTTTGGTTCACAAGGGGAGAGAATGGATTTTATAATAAAATTACTTTTATACCCTTTTGCATATAATAAGAAATTCATACAACCACTTCATACAATAAGAATTGAAACAACAACGAATTAGAGAAATTTTATACAAGCATTATCTTTTCTCTTTAGAATAGATACAAGCAAATTATGCAAGCATAAAGGACTTATTCTTCCTTGTGAGGTTAGCACATAGCAACAATTGTCAATTTGCAACTTGCTACTCAAATAATGCTTGTGGATGAAGATCAAACTGTTGTTAATCTTCGAGTTTGTGGTTAATTGATCTATACATCAAGTTATGCCCCATATAATTTTTAATCATTTTTAAGTTGCCGACGCTGTAGATGGATGGAGTCACATTGGTAATAACACAATAACACAAACAGGCATGAAAACATTCCTCACAACTTTTTGTTTAAGTGTTTTTCATCTTTTTCTGTACCTTGTAATTTCATAACAAGTATAGAGTGATGCATATAAGTAAGTTGTACTCAAGTTTTTGAGTTAGATAAAAAAGCCTGTCTCACTTTTAGTTTAAAAAGTATGTATCACTTTTAGTATCGTCATTGACAACACTAATACGATGGATTGATTCATGCAAACCACATAAGTTTCAATGTAAGTTTATATAAATCATAAAATAAAGTAGATGTACTGTTGTTAATTTTTAGTCATTTTTAATTTTGTACAGGAAAAAGAAAGGAGTCGAGAGAGCACTGTAATGGTTGTTTAATAGCAGACTGTTTTATTTATTTGAGTAGGGAGAAAGAGAGAGTTTTTTTATTAGATTAGGATTTAGATTTTAAAGGTCAATTTAGTCATGCCACTTTAAAAAATTTGCCCTATTTTCTCTTCCCTCCAAATTCCCTCACTTTTGGAGGGGAGCCAAAATTGACTCAGGAGGAGTGTTGCACCCCCCCCCCCCCCCCCCCCCCCCCCAATTTCCCTCCCCTCCCCTCATAAAAATTGAACCAAACAAGAAAAGTAATAAAAAACCTCTTTCCTCCCCTCCCCTTCCCTCCATTTCCCTCCAACCAAACAGACCCTAATTTTTCGCCAAAACTTCCAACTTTGCTCCAGATTTTAGCAGAGTAACTGAATACTGTACTTGCTTCTGATAATATGTATCATATTTTAATTAGATTTACATGTGTAGATTGTCACCCATATTATCATTCTTGAATTAAAATTTCAGTTAAGTAAATTCAAGATTGAGTACTAGTGTTTCCATGTGTAAGTTTCTACAGTTTTAGAATTATGAATTAAGGATGTTTAATTCAACTGCATGTCTTAATTTTCTTTGTATTTACATTGGATCCAATGTGAATGAAGATCATAAAATGGTCTATTTCCAGGTCCAGCCAAATCTTTTGATTCTTATGCAGATGACTTGATGGATTTCGTCAATTCGAGAACTTTCCTGGAACTTACAGTCGATGTCGTATCAGTGTCACCGATGACAGCATTTCTTCGAGGCAAGTTACTTGTAAAATTTCTTCTTACCTTTTTATTTAGTAGCTCTATAGTTCATGTGTGGCACTCGGAATGGCAAACGTGGGGTGGAAGTTCTAAGTATATCCATCCATAACGAGGGCCAGGAACTGAAAGTGGAAGTTCTAAGGAACTTGTTACCAAAATGACCCATTTTTGAAAGTATTTACAAAACTGACCCACTTTCAAAAGTATTTACCAAAATGACATACTCGGTCTTTGAAAGACCGAGTGTGGTTATAATACGCGCGGTCTTTCAAAGACCGAGTCTTGCTCTTCAATTTTTCGAAGAGCAAGACTCGGTCTTTGAAAGACCGCGTGTATTATAACTACACTCGGTCTTTCAAAGACCGAGTGGGATGGTTTGGGAATTAAAAAAAAAGTAGGCCGGTTTGGAAAAAACTTTCAAAAAGTGGGACAGTTTGGGAAAAAATTCGATATTAAAATTAACATATATAATGATACGTCTTTCAAGCTCAACTAAAAAAAAAAAAGAGAGGAAAAGAGGGGGGGGGGGGGAGGAGACTCTTGTCACCGTTCTATTCATATAACGTTTAATGAAATATGTACAATATAACCATCTTACATCAAAAGGTTCAAAAGTTCCGAGATCCAACATCGATCACAAACTTCAATTACACAAGCAAATATACTAACATACTACTAAAAAGCAATCGATAATGTGAGCCCAGACAACTATAACCGCACCCGCCCAGCTGTCTGCTCCTTGTACTACTCCTCCTGCCCTCTTTCATGCTCAACATCTTCTTCGACCCTGTTTGACCTGCTCAAGCATTAACCGAAACTAAAATTTTATGCATTATGACAGATATTCTATTATTAATTTAACGAAAGTATAGATCATTTCAGTCTAGTCATAAACCACATATAGTAGCCGCAATAGAGATGTTCCATGCTAATATATTTTCCTGTTTAAGCTCCTCCCTCCCCATTCCCCCCATACTTCTCTAATCGTCGTGGGACCTTAGTAAGCTCAAACTGTGTTATAAGGGCATCTTAGTAAGTACACAAAAGTTTAGTCTAGTTGACCACGGATCTAGAAACAGTAGTCGATTTCGAAGAATTTTTTCCGTACTGACCCACTTTTCTAAAATATCACCAAAATGACCCACTTTTTAAAAATATTTACCCAACTGACCTAGTTTTCAACACGTTAGTATAACTTACTAACACGTTTTTGGAAAAAAATGCATAGGTTAATTTTATGTCGTTCTTCCAAAAAATGGCATCAGTTTATTTTTTTTAGCATGCCATTGTTTAGAAAAACGATATTAGTACATTTTTTTATACAAGTATAAATCTTCTGACTTGAAATTTTTTTCAAGTGCTGTAACAACTTATAAATGATGTCGTTATCCCCAAGAACTGCATTCGCATTACTGATGCTATTGTTGGAGATAACGATATCAGTTATAATACTCATTAAACTCTCTGCCTCCACGGTCGTTCTTCCAAATAACGGCATGAGATAATTGTTGTCGTTCGTAAAAATAGCGACAACAGTTCACAGAAACAGATTAGCCAAATATAAGTAATAAAATAAAATATTATCGTTGGTCCAAACAACGACATCAATTATCCCTAACAATGAATATTGTAGCTAATGTTGCTATTCCTAACAACATCATCTGTAATACGAATGCCACTGTTCGGGATAGTGGCATTGATCAGTTATAGAATTTTTTCACACTTGCAATTTTTTTCTAAGTCAGAGAGAGTACACGATATGATTGGGAACAAGTTAACTAATGTCGTTATTCCAAATAGCGGAAAGCAAATATATTTTTTTATCAGATGCCGCTATTAAAAACAACGACATATAAATAACCTATGCCGTTATTTTCAATAGCGGTTAATGCTGACGTGTCCAAAACTGGTTCAGTTGGGTAAATATTTTCGAAACGGGTCAGAATGGTCAATATTTTCAAAAGGTGGGTCAGTACGAAAAATTCTCTTTTGAATCGATTAGTTCAACTTGATCACTAGTTAAGCATAGCTTCCGATTGAACCCAGTTGAACTTGTCCATCAGGTCCCGTTTCGACAACTAAGTAGTTCAGATCGATGTTACCAAATCCTGTTTGACAACTAAGTAGTTTAGATCGATGTTACCAAATTTTTTCTTTAAGTGGTTACAAAATGAACAATTTTTCTAATAAAATAACAAATTAGGTCACATGGTGCATTGATACATGTGGTTGTAAACAATAGCAATCGTCGTCTGTAATGAGTTCTTCCGCTTATAATCCCTGTATATGAGAGAATTTTCTCGTATAAGTAACTAAATATGGGCTTTCCTTATATTATATTAACTACTTAATCTAATACTATAATGTGTAATTTGTAGAAAATCAATCATATAATTACAACTATTTATTTTTAAGTGAAAATTATATTAATCATTCATTTACTTAACTGTAGCTAGTTACCATTAGATCATTAAAGTTCAAATTTATTTACGATATGATATAAGTACTAAAGATAATTTGTAAAAAGTGTGATGAGTAAACGAAAATCTTAGATTCGAGCTCAAATTACCTCTAAGTATTTATTTATTTATTTTTTAAAATATTAGAACGTGCATGCATCGGGCAGATTATTAGTTAATATAATTGTTATTATTCATTGAAACTAGTGACTGATTGTAAGTGTTTGTGGCTCTGAGACTGATGACACAAGACCAAGAAGAGCTGCACCTCATCCATCTGATTGAAACCCACCCGACATGACTCCCTGCTCCACACATAATCCTTTTTGACTTCTCTCTCATCTCTCACCTCATTTCATAGTCATAAATTCATAACATACATGCATATATACTCCTCTCCCTCTCTTGCTTTCTGTGTCCCCTGTATGATTTCCCCCTCTTTCCAAAAGCCCATCCCTAATTAAGACAAAAAGAGCTTTTACCTCTAACTTAGGTAGATCAAGAACTAGGAAGAAAGCTAGCCTTTAAGAACACAAGAGAGAGAGAGAGAGAGAGAGAGAGAGAGAGAGAGAGATGGGAAGGGCACCATGTTGTGACAAGGCAAATGTGAAGAGAGGTCCATGGTCACCTGAGGAAGACACCAAGTTGAAGGAGTTCATCGAAAAGTATGGAACTGGTGGCAACTGGATTGCTCTCCCTCAAAAAGCTGGTATTTATACATCTTCACCAATTTCATTGATTAAATTGTCATGTACTATTTATTATATCTTGAAGAGTTTGTTAATTAGGGTTTGATGTACATGTGAATATAATTAGGTTTGAAGAGATGTGGGAAGAGTTGCAGGTTGAGATGGCTCAACTATTTGAGGCCAAACATCAAGCATGGGGATTTCTCTGATGATGAGGATAGAATCATTTGCACTCTCTTTGCTACTATTGGAAGCAGGTATGTGTACTCAATTTCTCACTCATTTTTTAAAAAAAAATTTCTTTAAAAAAGAAAGCCAAAATAGGGTTCTTTACTTAACCTAATTTGTTCCCTACCCTTTTATGGTAAAAGAAAACAAACCTAGAAATTTTTAGCAAAATCTCTGCATGGAAGACAAGAAGGGAAATAATATCTTGCTAAATTTAGATGATGAGTGAATAGTAAGTAGCTAAATTTAGCAATTTTCACTTAAAATGGTATGTCATCCTAAATTTAGCAATTCCCTCTGAAAATGGTTAAAAGTGGTGGTAAATATGGAATGCAGGTGGTCCATAATAGCAGCTCAACTACCAGGCAGAACTGACAATGATATCAAGAACTATTGGAACACAAAACTGAAGAAGAAATTGCTAGGTATTTCAAACCTTAATACTCAGAAGAAACAGCCAAACTCTAATCAAATTCAACAACCATCACCATCACCATCACCTTCGCAACTTCTTGACAGCTTCACAACCACAATCTCACCACTGCTTTACAACACTCATGATATTCTCCAACAAGACATATCATCAATGAGTCATCATCATCATCTTCAGTATCAGCAAAGTTACAGCTGTTCTCAAATTAGTAGCTATGATCACGAGGGTTTTCTCTATGGAGAGAGCCAAGGACTTTTGCTAGCAAACAATGGAATTGGAGGAGGAGGAACTGGATTAGAGTACTTTGGTTATAATAATGAAGACATTAAGAGTATGGTTAGTAGTAATCATTCAAACTACTACAACGACAACAACAACAACAACATTTATGTGGATGGGGAGAAAGGAATCATGTACCTCTAGTATGAGAATATTAGAAAGAAAGAAAGAAAATTAAGAGTGATTATGGTTTTAATTATTTTTCTTTCTTTTGTTAATTTGATTGTAAGGTATGGTGTGGTTCTGTGACTCTGTTGTATTGTCATAGTACTATGGTTTTGGATATTGAAGGATTTGGGTTTTAGCCTTTGTTCATTAATATATGCTTCTTTTTCTTCCTTGAATGATATGATGGTTGATTTGTGAGTGCTACAATATTCATGCTCTCTCTTCTTCTTTGGATTCAGCCTAACCTATGATAGCTATTGAACTACTACTGGTACTGTTTAAAAAAAATGAATGTCTTGTCTATTATAGGGAGCAGTGCACCTTGTAGTCAGACCTGGATACAATAGAAAAGACGTTCTTCAACTATCAAATCCACACATGCACTCTTCTTTTATTTTTCATTTTTTTTAAAAAAATAAATTTTGTTTTTAATTTTTTTTTACAAATCAGTGATGTTTGTAGTATAAGAAACTAGTAATTTTCACGTGCGACGCACGTTTTGATAAAAAATTGAAGTTGAACATGTGATACATGTAAGTCGGTAGTAATCAGCACTTGTGATGAATGCCTTAAACTTTAAAAAAATTGGAATTGAACGGACACTGTACGCAATTTTTTAAATTTTTTGAAGGAGCAACCTTGAATTGTGCGTATCGTGATGTGTTACGAAATATATTTCGAGTTGCACGTGCGATGTACGTATTTGCTTTGTGACAAATTTTTTTTAAAAATTATATGTTTGGGGAAGGAAAAAACTTTGATTTACACGCGTGATACATGTGTTAATAAATAGAGTTAGAGTTACACGTGCAACGTATGTGTTTCATTTGCGACAAAAAAATATTTAAAAATAGTTTGTTTGGTTACAAACTCAGAGTGACAAAGGGACAAACTCTCCTATTAATAGTAGTAGATGTGTCGGAAGATTAATTAGCTAGTACAGTTTAGAAGGGAGTTAGTGAGAATAGATTCTTATTTTGGGGATTGCAATGTAATAGTAGATTAATTGATATAAGGAGTAGATAATAATGGGGATGTTTTTTTCAATTGGGTGTTTATAATCCCTAGATTAGGTAACAAAGAGGGAAACTGTCAGCATTTTCTTATTGATCGAGATTGTCAAGGAAGAGCTAGTGTACATAGAAGACAAGAAGCTATTGCAACATGTTGTGTTTGGTTTGGTTTTTGTTACTGGGCAGGCTATATATGAGTAGTAATGTTTAGGGCTACAGTGCATCGATTCGACCGATCTTATCACCCAGGGCAAATGCACCCTCCTCTCTCTCTCTCTCTCATTGAATGTTACTATAACCAAAATCCTTTGCAACTAAATTCTACTCCAAGTATGTTTTATTTTCTGTTTTATAATTCTATTTTGTTGTACCATGCCCATGCCCAGTTCTTTGGATTATTTTGTTAACTACCCATTAATAAAATATTGTAGTTATACCTTACATTTTTCTGGTTAAAAAAAAAAAAAAAATCTACTGCAAGTGATAGTTGTAAGGTTAAAAAGTTAGGAGGGTATTTAGATCGCCCATAGTTGCACTAGGCGTTAGCTATTTTTCTTTGATAAAAAGTGACTATAGTCACCAATTTTATTAATGAAGTTTTAACGAAATACATACATAAAAGTTATGATCTCCCAACCCAATACATCAACCAAATACATCTACCTCTCTCTTTCCACCAAGAGGACAAAATACAACAAAATACATGAACAGGTGTTTATAATCCCGGCACTCGTCAAGCTATCAAAATATAAGACCCACCCGCCTCCTCTGTCATCTGATACCATCTCGACCATAGCTAGGGGCTAGCTATTGCAGTGTATAAACGCCACTTCAACGTAAGTAAGCCATGGTAGATACAGTGAAAAAAGTTGCACAAGAATTGAAAGCCTTTTTGAGCGGTTTCAAACCTTTTGAACATTTGCACGCGGCTAGACTGCTGAGAGGTTTCGAGCATAATTATGTTTCGAGGTATCTATCTACCTCATTTATACAGGGCCGGCCATGAGTTTCCGGGAGGTCCAAGGTGAAAAGTCCAAATAATTATATTTGGGGACCCTATTTAAAATATAATATTTTTACGTGCAAAATATGTGCATATATTTATATGGAAAATACAAATTTATGACTCCTTAAATTGCAAAAAAATTGGGGGCTGAGACGGCCGCCTCACCGGCCTCAAGGTGGGGCCCGCCCTGATTATATATACATCCAATACCCAAAACAAGGGGAAAAAATACGTATGAATATATATAACTCACGGAGAAATATGTAGATCGAGACGTATTCTTGGAAAAGAAGAAAAAATAAAATTCCCACGTGTGAACACGAAATGTACTTCAAAGTTCAAAATATATGCCTTCAAATGTCTTCTGAGATTGAAGAAAATCATGTCGAGAAGCTTTGAAATGCGTCATGCGTGTCATCCTAAACCAAGGGCTATATATATTCACTGTACGTAAGACTTTTTCCCATTAGAGTGCAGTTACCAGCTAATTCTTTGTGTTCTTCACTTAATATATATATTTGAAAGAAGGAAAGAAAAGAAGATGGATGTTTAGAAATTTTGTTGACTAATGAGTACTAGTATAATGCATGAGTACATAAAACATATTCATATGACTTGAAAACATAAAATATAAAAAATAACATTCATATTTTGCGCAAGGACAATAATTTTAAACAAAATAGTTGTTTTAAATAACACAAATAGCATGATAATGTGATAGTAAATAATTGATTGGTCAAAAAGTGAGACGTGCAAACTCTAATTGCAGTCATTGCTCAGATTCTAACAAACTTGTACTACAAATATTTATTTGATAGAATCAAGCATTCATCGATCAAACACACTGTACATAATATTTGTTCTTCAATCACGCTAAAACATTTTGTTGTGCAGTAAATAGTGGCATCAACATTCCTGCAACTACCGCCATAAAGTCTAATACATAAACACATCATTCTCATTATATCTGACATTATATTACACATAGATGAATTGATACTTTACTCTTATAAAGTATATCTGACATTATATTACACATAGTAACATATATACTTGCACTAGTTGGAAGCGCATCTGCCAACCCAAGAAGCAGGGAGGGCTTGGGGTGCTTGACCTTCAGCATTTCAACCATGCGCTCTTGATGAAATGGTGGTGGAAGATTTATACCGACAACTCCCTTTGTACCCAAACTTTAAAATCACTATACTTCCACGGCGACAGCGGCAGTTTTATTTGTAAGGCCCACTCTTCTGACTTTTGGAAGAATTTATGCAAACGAAAGAACAATTTGATCAAGGGATTTCTTGGGAACTTGGCGATGGGACTTTACTTAAGTTCTGGACATCGAAGTGGATTGACAAGAGCAGCATTGCTACTCTTTATCCTAACCTCTTTGAAGCCGCTTGGAACAAAGAAGCTTCCCTAAGATCACAAGGATGCTTTTATCAAGGACAGTGGACTTGGCGTCCTAGTCTGCATACATCATCCAATAGTATCATATTATCGGAAAAGAGACTGCTGCTACAAACCATTTCCACTCTTCAACCCTCACCTCTTCAGCCTGATAGAGCTATATGGAACCATGACATCTCTGGGTGTTTCTCAGTCAAATCAGCTTATTGTTTCTATATCAACTCTGGCTTAATTTCTCCCTTCTTTAGAGCATGCTGGAATAACTGTGCGCCCCTCAAATGCAAGATTTTCACCTGGATGTTGTGTGGGGAGAAGCTCAACTCCAGGGAAAGACTTCATTCCAAAGGGTGGAATGGAGATACAGCTTGTAGTGATTGTGCAAATCATACAGAGACCACCTATCACATCTTCTTTGAGTGCCCTAAGGCTACTCAAACATGGTTTCACTTCTCACGAGCTTTTGATATCTACACACTGCCTAAGTCTATTTCGGAATGCTTCTCCACATGGTGCTTTGACAACACAAAACACAAATTCACTCACTCATGGCATCTCATAACTATTGCTATCTGTTGGACTATTTGAAATGCTAGAAATGATAGAATTTTTTCCAGCAAACAGACATCGGTGGTTAAGCTGATTTCTAACACTAAATTCTGGTTTTCTCAATGGCTAGATTCAAGTGATGCTTCGAAGAAAAAGACCAGAATCTTGGAGGAGCTGGGAATGATAGGCGACAGTGATTTAATGCGGCCTGATCAAGGAGGGGCGTCTGGCGGAAATGCAACCTAAGTGCTCCGGCTTCACTACTCTACAGCTTTTGTTGTTTTTCTCTACCTGTTATTTTGGGACTACTCTAAAGTCCAAGACTTGTATCCTGTTAAACTTTACTTCATGTTCTGTTTTCTGCTCGGAGATTTGAATGCCTTGGATAGTTGTATGGGAGGGGATGAAGGATGAGATCATGTTGGTGGCCCTAGTAGAGGTGTACGACAGATGTCCGCTGCCCTCTCTACGGTCCACTGCCATGCCATCTCGAACTCAAGTCCTTCCAAAATCTGGGCATCTCTCTCCAGCAACTTTTGTACTCTCTGTTTTTGTTTATATATATATATATATATATATCATCTATGAGGTAGGACTTTCCTACCTTCTGCCAGTCAAAAATTGTAACATATATAAGTGAAATTTTTAACTTCTCTATAGTTATGAAAAGATCACCAAAAGCAAAGAATAAAAAATTATCATAATTAACCAAGAAGCAAACCACTCACCTCATTGATCAATCAAATCCAAAACTTCTCCAATCAAATTTTCAACCAAATTTCGCTTCTAATTTTCTGATTTCTCCTGATCTCAACACCCATGAAACAAAAATAAGTGAAATTGTTAACTTCTCTGTCGTTTTTAAAAAAATGACAAAAAGTAAAGAATAAAAAGTTATCATAATTAACCATGAAGAAAACTACTCACCTCAGTGATCAATCAAACCCAAAGCTTCTCCAATCAAATTTTAACCCAAATTTCACTTATAATCTTCTAATTTCGCCTAATATCAACACCCATAAAACAAAAGTAAGAGAAATTGTCAATTGGGTAGATGGGTAGATGAATGAAGAAGAAGAGAAGAAGAAGCGAAAAGACCTATCAACACCCATGAAACAAAAATAAGAGAAATCGTCAACTGGGTAGATGAGTAAATGAATGAAGAAGAAGAGAAGAAATTAGGCCAGGGCTACCTTTAGCTGAACGGCGAAGACGCGGCGCAACCCTGAGATTCGACGGCAACCGTTGGCCAGACGGCGAGGAGGCAACGGCGGCGACATTCGGGATTCGACCGATCTACGGCAGCGACGCGGCGACGGATCAACGACGCAACGACCTTCGGATGACGGCGAAGTGCGGCGCAACGTCGGTGTGATGGGGACGGGAATGCGAGAGAGAGGGCGGCGCACGTCCAGAGAGGAGTTTAATAGAGAGAAGATGAGGAGGTTTTTGATTTAGTTTTTCTGTTTCCAACAGAGAAGATGATGTGGTTTTTTTTTTTTTTTTTTTGCTGCACGGGCATCATACAGATATGTTTGGTGGATTTAGTTTAGCCGTATATTGTACGGGTTTGCTTAGTTACAAAATTAGGGTTTGTTTGTTTACAACTCCAACTCTCCCATTAAAATAGTTGAGATATGAATAGTTATTTCATCCAAGCAAACAGTTTGATTTAAACACGGCCGGTAAGATGATGATTCTATCATTCATTAATGTGCTTGACTAGTGCTATATGCTGGATCCCTAATTTGTTGTCTGTAATGGTCTTTATTTTGATTTCTGATACTCTTTAATACTCTTAGCCTTCTGGTTGCTTTTAGTTATGAAGCTTAATGCTTCTTTTGCACTAGTTTGTGCTTATTGCTGGATGTTATTACTTGTTCTAGTTTTTATAATATTTTTGTTGGCCGGATTCTCTTAGGATTTCATCCTATTATCACCAAAAAAAAAAAAAAAAGTGCTTGACTTGTGCTCTTAATTATCTTATCAAGCTTACTTAATTGGTGCAATGCTATATACTTTCACGCTATAAAATACATTACCGATGACTTCGGTTACAGATTAAACTAAACATAATTCCCTGAATAATTTGACCTAGGCTGTTTGAGTTTCAAGCATTTTTCAAGGCAAATAATGAAGAAGAAGAAAAAAAACATAAGTCATGTTAACTGCATGCAATTAGATAATTTAGATGACAACTGTATACTTGTCTTGATTTATATTATATCTTTGTTAAATAATTCCTTCTTTTGCAATGAGTGAGAGAGCGCAAAGAAAGGGTCATGTTGTTTGATTCTATATGATTGATATAGATTACAATTTGATCATTGACTATAGTATATATATATACTTCTATGTATGTACATCAAAATTTCTTCAAATTTTTGGTTGGTGTTTGGCTGGGAAGTGACCAGTTCATATTGCATAGAATTTGACTTCCACCTCATTATCAGTCAAATCAGTTAGCTTCTTTTTCTTCTCTCTCTCGTTTTTTATTTTATTTTTTTAACCCTAAAACTATGGAATTTATAAATAAATAAATAGAATAACGAAGAAATTTACAGAAACGGGCATTCTATTATACCAAACACATTAATACAATATTTTTTATAAAATCTTGATTCCCACCCTTATATTTTCAGGAGACCGGAATCCTCCTCCAATCCACACACCAAACGACCTCTAAGAATCTGGCATGAACCCCTAAGGTAATATGTGTCAGCTAGACAATTGATGCCCCTAAGAGCATCCACTATCGTTGCCAACATAATTTGCATTTTTTTTTTTTGAGAAATAATTTGCATATTTAGCAATTAGGAATAGCAATAGAGGGAGAAGAGTGCTATTGTTACGCTAATTCTGCTATAAAAAAAACAAACAAAAAAACAAACGGATCTTCATCATCCGTCCAACTGGGAGCTTGGAAACGGCAACAATATTAAGTTCTGGCCATCTCGATGGCTCAACGGCCACAACATTACCACCCTTTTTTCCTCCCTTGCTGCTGCTGCATGGAATACTCAAGCTGAGTTCCTCTCACAAGGGTCTTGGATTAACGGTGTTTGGAGATGGCACCCACGGCTTAACTGCGCGCATTGCTACGCCGCATATTCGTGAAGAGAAACAAAAGCTCCTTGAAGTCTTAACGGATAAACAGCCCTCAAGCGCTGGTGACATCCCCACATGGAGCCTAACTGCAACGGGGACCTTCACAGTAAAGTCAGCCTATAACTTCTTCATCATCTCCGGACTGCGCTTTCCTTTCTATAAGGCGACGTGGTGTTCACCGGCTCCCCTGAAGTGCAAGATTTTTATTTGGCAATTGAGTCGGGGACGACTCAATTCGAAGGATTTTCTTCGATCAAAAGGCTGGACGGGAGACACTGCATGCACAACCTGTGCGTGCCCTGTCGAAACAGTCTATCATATTTTCTTCGATTGCCCCATCGCATCTGTAACTTGGAGCTTCTTCACTTCTCTCTTCCACATACAATCCATGCCCACCAACCTGCACGACTACTTTAATTCATGGTGTTTTGGCTCACGGTCACACAGACACATTTGGCACCTACTTACTATCTCAATTTGCTAAAGCATTTGGCTAGCTAGAAATGACTGTGTATTTTCTGCTAAATCATCGACACCACATTGGATCATTTCTAATGCTATTTTCTGGTTTCGATCATGACTAGATGGGATCGACAGCGAGAAGAAGAAGAAAGCTATGTAGAGGGAAATGGAGGAAGCAAATGTGCAGGACATCCTTCTCAACAAGGCTCTCATCCGCATTGGCCAGGCCGAGAGCGAGGAAGGGAGCTGCTCAGGCTAGTTTTCCCCTGAGGATAGCTTCTTTATAGTTTTTGATCATCTGCACTTTGTATGGGTTTTGTTTTTGGGGGCACTAGCATGCTATGAGCCCGAAGACTTCTTAATTATTCTGTTTTTGGTGATGTAGCATCTTGATCAAGGGTTCAGATTAGTACACTGAACTAGCTTGATCAGTTTTTGTAATAGGATCCTGTATTTATCTCTCTTTAATATAATTTTTGTGAGGTAGAGACTTATCCTACCTTTTCCCCTAAAAAAAAAAATCATCCGTCCAACCCAAAAAAAAAAAGAAAAAGAAAAAGAAAAATCAATGGCATTTTTGTAATAATCTAATGGCAATTTGGTAATTATTTTGTTTTCAAATGTTGGGGAAATGGTGGGAGGGAGCCCATCTTTTTTCTTTTTTTTTTTTTAATAATTTTGTGTTTACTTGTTAATTCAGGTAAGGGGGACTTTAAAAAAAAGGGAAGAAAAAAATTAAAAAAAAAAAAAAAACGGAACACCTTCATCCGTCTCTCATTGAAAATTGTTCAAACGGATGAACTTCATCCGTCTTCTATATTTAGCAATTCGCTAAAGACGCTACTAAGTTTAGCAAGGAACTGTTCACTCCTATTCTAACTTATGGGTTTTTAGCAAACGACTGTGACCTATTTTCTAAATTGATTTCCGTTTTTTGGGTTTTTTAAAAATGACCGTGGATGCTCTAAGGTAATACTCCATATATTAGCTAGACAATTGAGTGTTCTTTGGTTCAAAACATTCTCATTGTTGTTGCATATGCTCGAAACATGCTTAAGGAGAAAAAAAAGAAAACCAAAAGACCGAGAAGACTGCTAAGCAAGAAGTTGGAAGCAAGAGAGTAACAAGAAGTAAAATTAAAAAAAGTGAAAATCAGATTGTGATATTTGAAGATGAATGTAACGCAAAAGGGCAAATCATTTTGAATTAATATGTTAATTATTTGTCAAAATATTGCAAACAACCACAATAGATCCTGACCAGCGAGGCAAAAATCTGCAATAATAATCCCAAGAAGCCTCGCTCAGAAATTTCGGAAAAGTGCTTAAAATATGAATGTTGAATAAATAATATTTTCGCGTTAAACTTTATGATAGTTAGATGTATTGAACTAAAATTTGCTGAATATGTCAGCAGTAAACTTCATATTAGCAAGATTATATAGTTTTGTTTAAATGTCTATAACTAGGACTAGTCAGAAATGGATGAGACTAATTTTTTTTGAAATAAAAGTGACACCTGTTTCATTAATGAACAATTAACGAAACAAAGAGTACAAAATCTTACAGTCCAAGTTTGAAACCATCTACAATCTAACTAAAAACGAGTACATTAGCATCTGTTAAGACTGGCTCTCAAATGGATTAGACTATTCCTCTATACAATTTATGATTCTTAGTGACTTTCTGCTTGATTTTAGTCATACTAGGACCTAATGTTTTAGGAAAATATCCAAGACTTTTGTTGCTTGTCTTAATTATTAATTAACTTCTAACTCGAAGTCAATCATTTACAGGAGTAGAATAATCAAAGATTGACGATGAACCTTGAACCTTAACATGGTTCGGATTAATGATCAAACCCCTATGTCTATTGAATTTTGATGCAAAAAGATCCAAAACTTCTCTTTTGACTTCAATGACAAACAGGACCATATTGATATACAAAACAGATGTAATGATACAAGATTCAATTCAATCATTGCAGCAAACTGGAAAGAAAAAAAAAAATTAAGCGCAATAAGAATGAGCTGTAGAATTTCTAAACAATCTAGGGCAATGGCAAATTCGGTACTGTTAGGGTCATAAACTACATGTAAACTCTAAATTACAACTACCACAAATCAACATGATATATAAAGGACACTGAATAAAAGTAATTAGTTGCATTTCAATAATGTGGAGAAAAGAAACATATTTGGTTACAGGTTCAAATGAAATAATGATTAGAGCATCCACAGTCGTTTGCTTATTTGCCATTTTTTTGGTACTGTAGCGCACACAGTCGTGATGTATTTTGCCATTTTTTAGCAATCTGTGTACAGTAGAAAGGGAGAAATAGCATTCGAAATAGCAAAATGCATATTATAGCTGACGAAACATCATGTTTTTTCTGGATTATTTAATTATATTTTTAATTGATCGGACGAAGAATTAAAAAAATATATAAAAACCAAATAAAATATGTGGGAATAAACATGACCATATGTGGGAATAAACATGATGTTTATTCTCATGTGGGAATAAACATCATGTTTCGTCCCATTCATTTTATTTATTTATTTATTTATTTTAATTTCCTTTGGGACGAAACATCATGTTTCATCCCGTATTTTTTATTAATATTTTTTAATTTTCGGCCTGTATAAATTATTTTTTTATTAACAGTCTGTTACTTTTTAAATAAATTTATGCATTTTTTACCTTTCAACGACTGCAGCATTTCGAAGAAATGCATTGCTAAAATATGCATTTTGCCATTTTTTCCATTGAACGACTGTGGATGCTCTTAAAGATGGTTTTACCGTTTTACTAATAATAGAAGAGAACATTCTTCAATTTTATCATACAGTAGAGCTTGAAACTCATAAAAGAAAAAAATATATATCTCCAAGTTCTGTCCGAAATGCTCAACCAACAAGCATAGCAAATTATTACCTGTGGATTAAACTGATGTAGGCAAGTCTATACTCACAAAATCTCCGCGCAACCCTAAACTTCATCTTCTTCGTCAATGTCCTGCACCTGTCCTGCTCCAGCCTGTTCTTCATGCTACACATTTGTAATACTCTCCTGAAAATGCTATAATAACGCAGTTTCTGATATCAACTTCTGTGTCTCCTCATCCTCATCAATTCCATCAGCTTTCATCTTCTTTAAGAGCTCATCTATCTCCCTCCCTGCTCTTATATTCGCCTTAATCAGTGTATGATACATGTACCTATTCACCGGCATTGCATTTCTCAACAGACCAACAAAAACCTCGACAGCTACTACACCACCTTCATCGCCAAGATAATTTAATATACTCCTGACCACATTCGAATTTGGGTACCATCCTGAATTTGGACAATACACAGAAAGAGCGTTCAACATAAACTCGTATGCCTTCACAGTCTCACCCTCACCAGCACAGCTTACTGCTAAAATCGCCCAAGTGTTTGCCGGTGGTTTCCTTCCTTTCTTCAAAAAGTAATCAAGCATTGCCTCGGCCTTTTCAAGCAAACCCTTTTGCAGGTACCCAATGAGAACCACATTTGGAACCCTAAAATCAAAAGCATTTATCTCAGTGCTTGTCTCCCATTCTCTCAATAATTTTTCAGCTTCCTCTATTTCACCAAGCTTTACCAATGAACTAAGCATACAGATATAGTCTCTGTTAATACACCTGTACATTTTAGCCTTCAGAAGCTCCCATATCCTCCACATTTCGGATTTGTTTCCTAGACTGGCAAAGTGAGTTATTAGGTGGTTATAACATAGCCCGTTCTTTACCTCTATTTTGTCTTCTAATTTTTTTACTGTGGAGATAGCTTTGTCAGTAAGCCCTGCTTTAATGTAGATTTTCGCAACCACCGAATAAGTGTTCCAGTCGACAACGATTTGAGGCTGGTGCTTCATTTCTTTAAATATACTTTCCATGCCCTCAATATCTGATATCGTCCCATATGCATTGATGCAGATCCTATAACTGAAATTGTCAGGTAAAACCCCATTGACTTTCATCTCAGAAAGAACCGTAGGAACCTTCTCATGCTGTCCAATGTTTGTGTAGAGGCACATGATGTCATTATAAACAATAGCAGAGGAGACGAATCCCATTTCTTTCATCTTTTGGAAATGAGTTAACGCCTTGTCCGTTAACTTCTCCCTAACGTAACAGTTCAAGAGTGCACCATAAAGTTTCTCGTTCTTTTCTTTCTCGTCCATGCCAATAAAGTAACTTTCAGCAAAGGAATGCCCGTGAACTTGCCCAATTAAGTCAAGATGGACAGCATGGTCGCTTGACACAAGTTCTACTTTGCCTTTGTCTTTCATCCACTCAGAGGCCTGATAAATAGTTACAGCAGGCTCAGTAAGAATGGAAAAAAACAGAAACAAAAACAAAGTTAATTATGGTGTTTGAGATGTGTCTATGAATATGGCCTTTGTACTCAAATTTGTTGTGATTTCTGCTCACTTTTCCCAAAAACTTTAGTATTCCTTACTGAATTTGAAACAAGTAATAACTATCAAGTTGTGTCATTAATAAAGTGAGATCGAAAAATGTCTCTGAATTGTTAAGAGTTCAGACATCTACTATCTGTAACAATGGTTCCACTGATATGGACTATAGAGGAACACAATTAAGTTGCTGACTCATAAATAAAAGTGAGAGGAACTGGGCAGTTCACTTAGAAAACAACCATAAGCTTTTAGCAATAACTATTACAAGAGTTTGAGATGATAAATCATCAGATTTGCATGATATTCAAACTTTTGGATTCATTTTATTTTCAAATGCAGTTAGGATGCAAATGCCAAGTTCGATTCTAAAATGTCTAGAAATGGGATACTTTTCTATCAGAATGCATATATGATATAAACATATGGTTCTATGTGGCTAAGGGAGGACGTGTTGGATTTATGTCTTGCATACTAAGTTAGATACGAAGAAGATGAAGCGATGGCGGGATCGAAGCGATCAAATCGGAGCGGAAGCAAGCAGAGCAAAAACAGCAAAAACAGCAACATAGAAGGGGACAGTCGTCTGTCACCCCCTCGGGCTTGAAGAGAGGCCAAGTGCGGTCGACCGCAAGTTTGGCAGTCGACTGTGCGCGGCTAGATGCAGCTTTCGAATGCGGGTCTATGTGATTCGTTGAAAACCTGAACTTGCTCTTCAAGAATATCTAATGGCTATTGTATCAAGATATCAAACTACCATTTCTCTAGATCTCTATATATTATTGTTGTAATTGACCTCTATTGAGAGCTAAGAGAAAGAGTACTTCATTGAAGAGAGTTTGAGAGATTTTTCTATTGTAAGCAACTAGTGTTTTTTGGTGAGGTTTGAGAGAGGGTCATGGTGAAAATTGTAATATTCTTGTATTTTTTCTAGTTGAATACATCTTAGTTTTTTCTCCCCCGGATTAAGGCGAAAGCCCCAACTGGAACAAATTTGATGTGTTTGATGTGATCTTCTATTTGCTTGGTGGTTTGTGTTGATTGTGTCACTTAACAAGATACTAGTAGAACATGGAATCAAATTCTCTAACAATTGGAATCAGAGCGCCAATTGTTCCTAACAGGACGTGAGCCTGGGTCATACTCAAAGCATGCAACCCACCACACAAACTATCTGTACATGGGCTAGTACCATTTTACATTGTCGGACTTGGGAAACAAATCAATTTCTCAGCAGGTATGCCTATATATCTATTAAATCTATAGGCAGGACAAGGTCACAATGTGCAACAGAATCAGTAACACCCACTTGGGATTGATTTTTTTACTATTGGTACAAGAACCTATGAAGCACACCCTAGTCTATTTGGTAGTTGTGTTATATCGGACGCACCAATCCGAAACAACTCTTTCTATTCTAGTGTACTTTTCTAAATTTTCACTGTGTCGCATCATATCCATAATCCATGTTGATGTTGTACGTATATGTGCTTCTTAGGATACATCTCGCTTGTTTGAGATTTGTCGGTTTTACGAAGAAGGTATAAACGGTTGAGGCCTCTCTGTCATTCGAAGTCAATCCAAGCAAACATAATCACATTAATAGAGCTTGTAATATCCATTTTAACTAGCCTATCAAACAGAACTTCTGTATGGACATATGTTAATTCAGCATTTCGACAATTCACAATCCAAGATCCATTCTTCAATTAACCTCAAGGAGAAGAACTGAGGGCGAGGCTAACTGCGAACCCATTACGCATGTGTGCCAGTCCAGGCCCAATAGAACTTAGGTTACGGAGCTTACCAAATCAAAGTTTGAGTCTACATTTTGTTTCTATAATCATGGCACAATCCATGAGACTAACCCAAGTGCAATTGCTTTCCACCCCAAAGTTCTTCCCCCACATTGTCCTAACATTTACGCTAGGCGCAACCTAAGCACAACCTGGCTCCACACCTACGTATTGCAAATTTTACATCTACCTCAAAAACTAATTACCATTAAAAAACAACTAATTACCATTTATAAAACCCGAGATGCTAACAATGCTATTAGTTAGCTCAATAATCTACTAGGAATAACTACAAACACTTGGTGGGCATTCTAAACCAACGAACCTCCAAAGCTTGCTTATACCTCCGACGCCTACGAAGGTCCCGAACCAATTCCGTGAGCTCAGACTTCCGGATCTGGTTCCCATCTTCGACCCAAGTATCAAGAACTGGCACAATGCTGATACTGGGGTGACCCAAGGGTAGGATTCTAGAAGCAACGGAAGGGGCTCCGCGGGCTCGATGAGTCTGAGAGGAGTAGAACAGAGGATCGAGGAAGGTGGTGGGTAGTTGGATTCCAGTTCGGGTTCGGGTTTGGATTTGGATTGCGGATCTTAGGCGATTTGCGAGGGAGAAGAGGGTGGCAGAAGCCATGGATAGCTGTCAGATTTTTTAGGGGATGGAGGGGTTTAAGTAGGGGTTTTGTCGGGTTGAGGTTTTTATGCGACATTATTATAGTTTGGTGGTTTTCGTTGCTCATAATAAATTGAAAGAGTTTCTAAATCTAGATATTCTAGAGAGATAAGCTCCCAAAAAAATTCAAAAACAAAAAACCCTAGCTCTAGAGAGAGTTTGAAGGGGGGTGGCGGCCGGGATCGCGCCGCCCCCTGCCCGATCGCCGTTCGACACCCCGTCCATCTCCAGCCGTTCGACGGGTTGCCTTCCCCCAACTCCATCACGCCGAAGTCGCCTCCATCTCCAGCCATTCGACGAGTTGGCTTCTCTCGCGCCGGGATCGCGCCACCCCCTCCCCGATCGCCGCTGGACACCCCGTCCATTACGCCCTTCTCCCAACTCCATCTCCAGCCGAAGTCGCCTTCCCCTCGACGCCTTCCCCCTCCCCCCTACCCTTCGACGCCTTCCCCTCCCGTCTCCCCAGCCGTCGCGCCGTCGAAGGTCTCCAGCCGCTGTTGAGTGACGCTCCTCTCCAGCCTCCGCCATCGGCCGTCCACCCCAGTGGGTATGTTCTGTAAAAGGGGTTGTGTGCGACGACCTCTGTGTCATTTTGGAGTTGGGGGTGAGTTGATTGGGGTTGGGGTTAGTCGGGGTTGTTGGCTTTGCTAGATGTTTGCCCGGATGTTCTTCGCAGTTGCCACCATGTCCACACTCTCGGGGCCAATCACGGCGATCTGCGGCTATGATTTGGTTTTTTGAGGGTTGGTAGTGCGTGTGAAGAAGCCGGGTGTGCTTCTCTAGCTGCGATTCACAATGTTGCGCGAATTGGTGAGGATGGCAGTGCCATAGTGCGAGACGGCAGAGGTTTTATTTGTGTGGGGGGTTGGTGGAGCTGTCTGAGTTGGGTGTGTCTCGGTGTGTTGATTGCGGTGTTGCACGGTGGTGGGGCTAGGGCCCGAAGACGGGGTCCTCCCATGAGATGTGCTCACTCGCTACTCCTGTGCCTTACGCCTTCTACCGACGCCGTCGTCCATCTCCTCCAGCGGTGCCGAAACGGTTCCTTCGCCGCCACCACCATGTCCACGCTCTCGGGGCTGATGACGGTGATCTGCAGCCATGATTTGGACCTCCAGGGTTGGTGTAGTCGGTGAAGTAGTCGGGGTCCCTCCGTGATTTGCGCTCACTTGTCTCAACTTTCGGGGTGATTGTCTCTACTGTCGTGGAGCGACAATGTCGCGCCAGAGCATCCTCCCACGTCTGTTGTCGCGAACGCCTTGGATCTGGGGCTCAAGTGTTTGAGGTCGGTGGTTCGGTATGGGGCCCGTGGGGCCAGGCCGGTGATTGTTTGCCGTGGGAGGTGGGGACCGTGCAGCACGTTGTTTTTCGGCTTCTGGGGCTTGGGCCCAAAGATGGGGTCCCCCCAGCGAGGAGAAAGCAGGGATCGGCGGGGGTTAAAATCCTGCCAGACTAGTTTCAGGTGGGTGTGCATATGCCGTGGAGGTAGTGTACGAAGCTAAACTGACGTACATACAATTTTGCTAGACCGAGCTTGTTTGTCGGCCTACCCTCCAGGATTGTTGGAGGGATTTGTTGTTTGTACGAGTCATGTTGCTTCCTGTATGTTTTATTCCCTGTCTGTAGGTTGTAGTCTGGCCCAATTCTTTGGATTTGTATCATTAATTTCTTATTAATAAAATCCGGTGGCCACTATCCACCTTTTCCCTCAAAAAAATAAATAAATTGAGAAATGATAGCACGCCGATTCTTGCAGCTCCATTTGTCATTTTCTATAATTGGTCAATTTATATAAATAAGTGTTCATAACTAATCACACTCCTATTTTTTTATTTAAAAATTATATCTATATCTTATACTAATACTAATAGAAAAAAGAGTCTATCCCTATCTTCTTTCTCTAATTTGAAATAGAGAAAAGAGAGTAAAAGTAGGGATTCCTATTTAACTAACACTATGCATGACTTTTATTAAAAAAACAAAAACAAATAAAAACCCCAATCCCTCAAACATAGTTCTTCATCTCTCACTTTCCCAACTTCACAAAATCTCACGGCTCCTACCAAACCCACTCCCATCCCGACTCACGCCCCCCACCAAACAGCTTTAGTTATATAACATTATGGTTTGACAGTAATTTTCTAAACTATATGCTTTATGTAAGGATGATAATGAAGATTTCATTAATTGCGGTATAAATGATATTCATAAGTTTGTCCCAATTCTCTCACTTTTCTTTTTTGGAGTTTTATATAATTTGATGAGTCTCTCAAAACTATTTTAGGCTGTGCAATTTGCACAGGGTAACACTAGTTATGTATGAACTAATCATATGAGAGTAACATTTGAAGTGGAATGCCATTGATTCATTTCTCTATCAAATTTTATAAGACATGATAATTTAAAAAAGACCACTTTTTTTTTTTGTAAGTGGACCAATTATAAAGAGTGATTTATGGAGTTGCACATTTGGAGTAGCATTCTATTATTTCTGTCAGTTGAATTGATCAATGATCAATGTGGGGATTTTTTAAAATTAAAATTACACATTGGGGTGTTCTTACTTATTAGAGAAAATTTAGGGAGGTTTGATAACTTTACCCATTTGCCGCATTCAAGAATGTGTATTATGGTGTATGAATGCTTGATAACTTCCTGTAACTGAAAGGTGGAGGAGAACGGGACTAGTAGTTGTAAGTTGAAGAAAAGATACCAAAAAGATGTGAGCTCCTACCAACTCCCCTCTTCTCCCCTCCTTCACCACCAGCCGGCGGCAAAACCTACTAACCAACCCTCCCCCTTGTCGTCGTCTGTTCCCAGCTTCCCTCCTACACCTTCATAAGCAGCTTAGTTCGTCATCCTTCCTCATCCTCTTCATTCTCTCCTCTTCCAAAGCATTCCCTGGCTTAGCTCACGTTTTGAGAACTATTCCATCTTCAACAAGTCGGATCGGACCTTCGGCTTCACTCCTTCATGTTAACGGAGCTGGAGCTGAGTGGGTGCGGACCCAATGAGGGGGTCCGACACCCACCACCCCCACCCCCTCCCCCTCCGACCCCCACTGCAGAACATGCTACTTCGATGGCTGCACCCCACCACTTCACCACCATCCACCCTGCCTCTTTGAACCCATCCCCTCTTGAAGAGGAGCCTCCTAGGCTCAGCCGTTCGCGCACTCCGCCGCGGGCACACCGAAGTGCACCTCTGCGACATCAAGGGAGCGGCGACGCTCATCATCGCCTTCAGGAGCAAGTTTCGAGAGAAAGGGCCCATAGATGGGGTCCTTCTACAAGCCACGATGGGCATAAAAGTAACCCCACCATGATCCATCGTTTCTCTCGAACATGACAGGTTGAGCGGCATTCCAAAGAAAGCCATAAACCGAGCTACCACAGCAATTACTACAGAGATACCCATCACAGGGTCCCTCACCAAAACCACAATTACTACAGCGAGAGAGATTTTTTCAAGGAGACTCACCGCACCCACCACAATAGAGGGCAGAGGAATCATCTACAGCAACCAGCCAAGGTAACACATCCAAGTACCAGTGCACACCACCACAGCTCCCCACCCTCCGACATTCCTCACCCAATGAAACCCAGCAATCTACAAAACACTCCGCCTGCATTGGCCATGCACCATAACCCTCCTCCAAACGCAACCACAATGGAACCCAACAAGAAGCGCCATTTCCAACCTCTCACTATCACCCCTATCCACAAATCCATCCAACCTCCGCAAAGAGAGGTGGTCCTCGAACCTCCTAGGTCCACCGTTGTATGGGCCCAAAGAAGGGGTCCAAACGAGGACCATAGTGAGGGCGATGGGCCACCTCCGATTGAAGAAGGGTCAGAGAAATGGCAGGAGGTCACACACAAAGGGAAAAGAAAATCCAACTCCCCATCACCAGCAATACAAGAAAACAGAAAACACCAGAGAATAGGTAAGCGCAAACCGGCACCGTGCTTCAACTGCGGGGAGTTGGGACACTATCGGACGGAATGCACCAAAGAGGTGAGATGTCTTATATGTATGATGTGGGGTCACATGTCCTACAATTGCACCAATGTAGTTACCTCCAATGAAGACGAAGAACGGCGAGTACACAGGGGTAAGTCACCTGACAACCCAGCAACGATTAAACTTGCTCACAGCCTCGCGACTATCAAAAATGAAGAAAAGTGGCTTAGTCAGTGGTGCGCAGTGGCACGTGTGACGAAGAGGCGGCCATCGGAGGCTCATGTACTCCAAGCGTTGAATGCTACTTGGCCTATGAGAGCGCATCGTGACTGGGTTGCCAAGAGAATGTCTCCTCTCCAGTTTTTAATCTCATTCCCGTCGCCGCAAAAGTTGATAGAGGTAACCGGAATGCCAACGATGGACTTTGGACATTTCACGATGGATTTTAAAGCTTGGTCATCGAGCTTTGGGGCAGAGCGACCACAGGGGGATAGATACTGGGTTTGGATCCACAACATACCGTTGCATTATTGGAAAAGAGAGGCCTTACAGGAGATTGTATCAGACTTCAGCACTGTGGAAGAAGTTGATGAGAAAACAGTGCGTCATTTAGAGATAGTATCGGCTAGGGTTCTGGTCAGAAGTAGAGACATCACCTCAATGCCAAGATTCGCCAAGGTCTACTCCTATGAGGAGTCCTACCTCCTCCGCTTTGTCCTCGACAAGCGTGTAGATAGGGAGACGGCCCCCACCTCCATCACTTCCCCTTTGCCTACATCTTCTCTCAGAGATGGTCAGAGCTACAAGCAAGTGGCATCACCTACGTTGGAACTCACCATAGACGGGACGCACGAAGTTGAATGAGCCCATCGCAAGGTGATCAAGGCTGCGAGAGAGATGGAAGCTCGCCATCAGGCTACGACAGAGGGATCAGAACGGCTGGGATCTCGGTGGGATACCGGTGGTCAAGCGCGAAGCCAGACCAAGGGATCCAACGACTATGAAGTCCCACTTCCAGATGTGGCAAACTCCAACGGATCAGTGGCTTATCAGAAAAAGGGGAAGGTGCAGATCCCCCAAAATGGCAAACAGCTGCAGCACAGTGCTCAAACGTTGCATGCAGACGAGGAGGAGCATGTGGTTGCGCACAGAGGAAGGACAGGGATGGCGGATCCCAAAACTGGCATACTCCAACCCATGTACAACGAGCACGCTTCGGGATAAGAGAGGTTGGGAGACAGCGCCAGCCTGGGGAGCAAGAAAGCGTAGTCCACCAGGGAGTGGGTAGAAAAAGTTTGGAAAGCAACAGAAATGAAAAAGATGGCTTCTTTAGGTCAGGGGTGACAAGCGACAGAGCCCCCTTTGGGGATAACGACGAGCTCTGAGCTACTCGATCGCAGAGATGGCAGAGCAAAGGAGAGCGAGCAGGTAGAGGACTCTGCCGCTCAAAGAGAGAGGATACCCAAAAGTGGAAAAGAAGCCAAAGAAGCCAACGAAGAAGATGGAAAATCTTCTGGTTCATCGCCTAAGAAGAAGAACTCAGGGGTTTTGGCGCTCAGAAATGCATCGACTCCCACGCCTGCCGAAGTGACAGCCAATAAGAGCTTGCCAGGTGGCAAGGGAGGTAAGCTTATCGGCCTCGAAAGCAGAACGGTTCACACGGAGCTCGAGACAGGCGGTATGATGAACCGCGGAGGAACATCTAAGGACAAGGCGGAAAAGTGGCTTTCAAGTGGGATTGAGCGTGAGCTATTTATAAGCGTGAACGGGCCTAAAGAGGGGCCCAACATGCTTATTTTAGCCCCTGAGACTAGTAACGCTACTTTTTTAAGCAATCAGATGGACTGTGGGCCCATCGAGGGGTCCGTCACAGGAAACAACACTACTCTTGAAGAGACATCGACAGTATGTGGGCTCACAGAGGAGTCCACGAAGAGAGTCTATTATTCTACCAGAAAATCAGATTGCAGATAGTGACGAGGAACTGGAAGATCGATTAAACTTGGACGAAGAATTCTTGTTCACAGACGACGACTCAGAGGATCTAGAATTTATTGCTAATACACAGAGGGAGATCTCTCCAGAGATGGTCTTGGCCATGATTCCAGAATCAGCACCGAGAGGTAGTACTGTCGCATCTCGCAGGACGATGGGGTTCAGAGTGCAGCGATCGCTTAAGAGGGCTCATGTAGAGTCCTTGGATGACTATCTGGAGGTAGCAGCAACAGCCAAAGCTGCAAAGTTTGACGACGGAGGTACGAGGAATTTTTTAGCATCTATTTTAAATTTCATGTCCGACTCTGAAGTTTTTTTTCCTTGCTAAGACCTGTGGTTTGGAGGTGTGTGACACAGAATGGAATGCCTTGCTCCTCAATAAAATTAGGGGTTGGGAAACGAAAAGGGTTAAGTCTAGTTATCAGAAAAAAGTCGGTACTGGGTCGCTAGAGGCAGGGGTTGTAACGCCCCGAATCCCAAATACAACTGAATTCGAGAGTTCTACAGGATCTTTCCACTTCATTTAGTACAATTTTACAAGGAAATTTGAACTTTTCACTTTACATCAGAGTTACAAGTAAAACATTACAATTTACATTGCACAGCGGAAGTAAAATTACAACATTTAAATAAATGTACAACAACATTGAATAATCTTTAAGCATCTGTTCCTCTTTAACCTTTATCATGTCATTTCCCTGCATATAAACTGAGGGTACGTCAGTTTATTCAACCGACGAACATTATACACGGCCATCCTTTCTATGCCAGAAATAGTATAACTCATTTTCCATATTTAACAAACACAAACTTGTCACATATCAAACTAAAGGGAATACCCTAATGATGTCGTGTTGTGATTGTGCACTTAGTCCTTAATGCAATTATTTATATTACATGACACTAATGCACACTTGTTCGGATTCTATGCATCCCATACTACATAGGTCCGAGGGCAAGCCTCTTAATCGTTCTTCATCTTTGTAGGATTCAATCCCTCGTCATGACTTAATCTACTACTGTAACTACGGTAAGTATCCTAGATGTTCTATGTGTTACGAGCTCATGTCCAGACAGCCTGGAGGGAAATCCCACGTCATGTCACGACGCATCGTGAAGACAGCCTGTGGTCAATTCAGCCTCCGTCATGGGACATGACACCACCCGCAGTCACCAAACATCCCATGAGCGTCGCCACCAGGACGGTACTCTGGAGCAGTATCCACGTCATGTCACGACGCATCGTGAAGACAGCCTGTGAATACTCTCACGCCGCCAATCCAATGGCCCTCATACTCATGTTCTTCTCCTACTTTCATCACGTCTCCACTATGTACTAATCCTTAGTTTCTATCAGAATCATGAACAAAATCAAAGCTCTAGAGTTAGCCTCTCCACTAACCGGACTTATTCATTCATTCAAACATGACCAACCTTGGTCTTTCATTTCAAATTTCATTTCATTTCTTTCCAATTGTCGGGGGAGACTTAGCTACTCTTTGTTTCAATTCCAATTCACAATTTCCAAAATTGAGCGTTTCCAGCTCATAAGTTCATTTTCATAATCATAATAGGTTTTCTTTTTCAAAAGCATGATCTCTAATTTATTCATAAGTCCATAGCCATGCATGGAATCATATACTTCATCAAATATCAATTTCACATTCCATAGTTTTTCACAGACTTAGCTACTCTTTGTTTCAATTTCAATTCACAATTTCCAAAATTGAGCGTTTCCAGCTCATAAGTTCATTTTCATAATCATAATAGGTTTTCTTTTTCAAAAGCATGATCTCTAATTTATTCATAAGTCCATAGCCATACATGGAATCATATACTTCATCAAATATCAATTTCACATTCCATAGTTTTTCACATTATTCTCAAATGAGAATAATTTACATCACATCACATAATATAATTCCTATCTTTATTTCACTTCTTTTCTAGTATTTTATTTCAAGTCCTTTTTCAAAGTGCAACTTTCATACAAGTGTATAACTTATAATTCTAAATTATACATTTTATTTTCAAAACATACTTCATTTAATGCAAATAATCCTCAAATTATTTTTTCACAAGTCCCACAAAATTTTAGGATAATAACCATATTTTTTTTTCACTCATCAAAATCACTAAAAAAATATTTCCCCCCAAATTTTAAACACTGCCAAGACCAGTGTTCGAACCCAGAACCACAGGGAAACCAACCGAAGGCACAACCACTGGGCCGAACGCGCTATGCGTTAATGAAGGCGCTGAGAGCATTAAATGCTCTCGGCTGCAGTACTTTATTTTTTCTCAAAAAAATGCAAAAGTATGTTGCTAAGAGGATTCGAACCAGCAACTCATGAGACCCGAACCCACTGTAGCGATTAAAGCCATCCCGACCACTTGAGCTACGCGCTCAGGTTGTCAATAATGCAACTCGAAATTTATTTAAATCAATTCTCTCTGTTATTTAAAACATTTCGATATTCAACAAGTCCTCATTTCATTTTGCTTTTATAAAATTTTTTGTAAATTTCCAGATTGACTAATACCATCGTAAATTATACTCCAGTATATATAAAATAATTTTTTCCAATAATTAAAACATGTTTTTCATACAATTAATTCGAATTCTAAATTATCACTACCACATTTCTTCTTTTTCGACATTTCTTAACAATTAATATTACTAATCTCTTTATTAGCAAACTTCATATTAATTTCCTGTTTTTAATCATTTCCCAAACATACGAATCTATATTTTAGTTCATTCATTTCAACAAAACACAAAGATTCATTTAAACACATAAAGTAGCATTGTAAATCTACTAACTTTTGTGTATAATTCTTGATGTAGATAATGAGATTTTCCTCAAGCAATCCATGGCCATATTCAATTCACACAAAATTTAGACTTTACTAATGGAACCACATGCAATTTCATATCAACATTTCAACAAATTAATAGATCATTTTTCCAATTAAATGTGTACTCATTCTTAATCTTTTTTCATGCATCATTCTTCCCATTCAAATCTAGCATGCATTCCTAATTAGAAACATGGAAAATTTACCCACCTTAGTTGGAGAGAAATACAACTAGTAACCTCCAAAACGAATGTCCTTGCAAACGAACGATCCTCCTCCTAGAAGCGCGCACACTAGCCAAACCCGAGCACTCCACAATGCCAAACCGAGAGCCCCTCTTTGATGCCGACCTCCTTTGATTGATGCAAGCACAATTCTCCCACACACTCTCAATCTTTTACTCACTTGCTAAACTACTAGATAATTGTATTTTAAACTATAAGCTTGGAGGAAAATAATTTGCACAAGAATACTAGCCAGGGGGGGGGGGGGGGGGGGGGGGTATTTATACTAAAAAAATAGGAGAATGGATGGCTAAGATTGAAGTAGGAGTTAGGAACAAATGGCTAAGATTTAAGAAGGAGTTACACTAACCACCCATGATCAAGTAACCACCATCACCATGACTCCACTCAAAATTTTGATTTCCCTCCTAAAGCTCCAACCGGCCTAACATAAAATGGTGCACATTGCACGTGTACGTGCAATGCACGTGCATGCAATTGCCTCCAAAAATCTGTACATTATATTTTACATAAAAATAAACTTTAAATTGTATCCTACATTACAAGTTGTATTTAAAAATAAAATAGCTCATGGGCTTTAGTTTTTTTTTGGGCCAAAATAATAATTATAAAAAAAAAAGAATTAAATTTGGGCTTTAAGAATAAAGGCTTTTTGTCTAATTGAAAGAAGGCTTTATATAAAAATAATTAAAAGCAAAATTTTAAATATCTATACTCATCATAATGAAAATAATTACCAAAAATATTGCACGTGCACACTACGTGCAAAATAAATAATTTTTCATTAAATGAAAAATCGGGGCATTACAGGGGTAGCTGAAACTTGTCCCACACCCACACACACGATCGAGTCAATCACGTTCCCCCAATGAATACACTTTTCTGGAATGTCAGGGGCCCTAAAGATAGGGAAAAAGAGATATGGTCAGGGATGTCATAAACAACTCCAAGGCAGAAATCGTAGGGTTACAGAAGACCAAACTCGGGCATGGATCCAAACTCAATAGGGTAGGGGGCTACAGAATCAAGGAATGGGTGCTGAGACCGTCCGCAGGAGCATCGGGGGGAATTGCTATTGGATTCAACTCGGATACTCTTACCTGTACCGAGGTTTACAGTGGAACATTCTCCCTGACTACCCGACTGAAACGGCGATCTGATAATTGGATGTAGACAGTCACTGTCATCTATGGACCGAATTTGGCTATAGATCGTGATGCCTTCTGGCAGGAGCTTGTCGATATTCGACAACGATGGTCGAGAGCCTGGATCGTTGGGGGGACTTCAATATTACCATATTTGCCTTTGAGCACAAGGGTAGAGGTTCCAGCGACAGGCACAGAGAAGAGTTCAATAGGGTGATCACGAAACTAGAACTCATTGATATCCTCGTTAATGATAGACTATACACATGGTCTAACATGCAAGCTACTCCGATCATGGCCAAGTTGGACAGGATCCTCGTATTGATGGATTAGGAGGCTAAGTTTCCATTAGCAACCGCCAGATCGATCCCGAGACCAACGTCAGATCATACCCCGATCCTTCTGGATACAGGGGTACGGGGAACTCAAAGGCCTAGGAAATTCAGATTTGAGAAGGCTTGGCTAGAAATTCAGGGATTCAACCACTTGGTGATCGAAAATTGGGCACTCCCCACTACTGGTACGGATGTTGCAGCCCGTTGGTGTGAAAAGATCCGCAGGTTGAGGAAGCGGCTGTATAGATGGAATCGGTCCAGATTTTCGACCATCTGGCGTGCTAAGGAAACCTTTTTGGAATGAATTGATGAACTTGAAAGGCTGGAAGAAATGCGGGCCCTTTCACAAGATGAAAGAAACATGCTACTTGAACTTCGAGAGAATATTGCCAATCTCTATAGATTGGAAGAAATCAAATGGCAACAAAGGTCAAGAATTTTGTGGCTCAAAAAGAGAGACGCGAATACGGCCTTCTTTCATCGAGTGGCAAGCACCAGATGCAGATAAAATCTAATTTTGTCTTTACAGACGGACACGGGAACGTCGTAGGAAGAAAAGGTGATTTCCACAACCTTTCAAGCCTACTATAAGGACCTCTTTAGGAAGAAAAATGACTTCAGGGTCCCACTCAAAGAGGATTACTGGCAGGCTTACCAGAACAACTCAACGCAAATTTTGTCCACATTGGAAGCTCCTTTCACGGAAGAGGAAGTTAAAAAGGCCATTTATCAAATGGGAGCAGACAAATCGCCTGGGACAGACGGCTTCCCAATGATGTTCTTCCAAGTGTTCTGGGAAGAAATTAAAGGGGACATTATGGCACTGATGGAGGAATTTTTTAACAACAATCTCAGACTGGGCGTGTTCAATTTTGCAGAAGTCGTCCTCATCCCTAAACGGGAGGAGTCCACGAGAGTAGGGGATTTCCGACCAATCAGCCTGATAAACTGCTCGGCAAAGATTATCACTAAGGTCCTGGCCATCTACCTGGGATGCATTATGGACAGCTTAGTCAGCAAAACTCAGACGGGTTTCATCAAGGACAGATGTATTCTAGATTGTGTGGCCACTGCGGAGCAAGTTATCCACTACTGCCATACGAGCAATTCTAAGAACTTCTTCCTGAAGCTGGACTTTGAAAAAGCTTACGATTTGGTCGACTGGGAGTGCCTGCTGGAAGCCCTCAGGGGAAGGGGTTTCGGGGATTAATGGATAAGATGGATCAGACAGTGTCTGCACTCTAGTAAAACGGCAATCTCGGTGAATGGGAAGGCAGGGCCGCCATTACCGTGCAAGAAAGGACTTCGGCAAGGGGACCCACTATCTCCACTTCTATTCACTATCATAGCGGATGTGCTGAGGGGTATGCTAGAGAATTGCCGAAGTAAAGGTTGGATAACACCAGTGGCCAGCAGCTCGTCTAATCAAGGGTGCACGATTCTGTAGTACGCTGATGACACCCTACTTTTTGGTAATGGGACTAGGTCAGAAACGATCTGCTTTAAAGGGGCACTCTACTGTTTTGAAGCCTGGTCAAGCCTCAGAATAAACTTCCACAAGAGCGCTTTGATTCCAATTACTCTATCCGATGCCGAAACACGGGAACATGCCACCATATTAAACTGTCTGACGGAGGAGTTCCCGATCAAATACCTAGGGCTACCGCTCAGACCAGGGAGGCTCACTAAGGTGGACTGGCTGCCCATCATAGACAGAGTGGAGGACAGACTGGCAGGTTGGAAAGGAAAAATGCTCTCTCTAGGGGGCAGGGTGGTACTCATAAACTCAGTTTTGTCTAATCTACCCATTTACTATATGTCATTCTTTGAGCTTCCTAAATGGGTTATCCAAAGGATTGACTGGATCCGGAAAAGATTCCTGTGGAAAGGGACAGATTCGAATAAGAGAGGTTACCACTTGGTCAAATGGAGTATCGCTTGCATGAAGAAGAAGCATGGAGGGCTAGGTATCATCGACCTCAGAGATATGAACCTTGCCCTTTTGGAGAAATGGTGGTGGAAGATATTTCACCACAGCAGGAAAGGATGGCAGGACTTCATCCAACCTTACCTCCGGAGAAAGGTACGAGAAACTTACGTTTCCGAGTAGGACCTAAAGTTTCGCACTTCTGGAAAGGAATTACAAAAGCAAGCAGCCAGTTCAACTCGGCAGTTACGTCGACAATCGGTAATGGTCGGTCAACTAGATTTTGGTGGGAAAAATGGTATGGGACCCATACCCTTAAGGAAGCTTTTCCTGAGCTGTTTGAGAAAATGAATCGGCCAAATATTTCTGTGGCCGAGACCTGGAAGAGGGGGAATTGGAGACCGTCGTTCCGAGGAACTCTTACCCCAGAGTTACAGCAGCAATTGCTTGATCTGCAAGAACACATAACACGGACGGGTGTGATGTGCGCTCAAGGCCCAGATCAGATGCGCTGGGGACTAAAAACCAAGGGAGCATTCACGGTCAGGTCTCTGTTTCACCGAATTCACTATCGAGGATGCAGGCCCAACTGGGCTAAGGTGCTATGGAAGGCAAAAGCCCCCCTTAAAGTCAGAGTCTTCCTTTGGCTGGTACTCAATAATACAATCCTCACCAGAGAAAATCTTGCCAAAAGACAACCACAGATTGCGACCAACTGTGGGTTCTGCTCTAGGCATACGGAGAATTTGAATCACCTATTTATTCACTGCCCTAGGAGTAAGGCAACTATGGTGGAGGTTTTACGAGCCTTAGGTACAGGTGACTACCCTAGCGAATATGAGGATTTGTGGATTGACCCCAAATTTGTCTCGATTCACCAAGAAATGAAGGATGCGTGGTACATTGCCATTGCGGCAACTACATTGGTGTTATGGCTAGATAGAAATAATTTTTATTTTTGTGCTTCATGTAATACTATTTCTGGTAACCTTACTCATATTATGCATCTTATCTCTTTTTGGGCGACAGCTGCTGCCACTGGAGTGAGAGGGAGGATCGGCCGAGTCTTCCAGGTGGAAGAATTTGATGACAAGGAGGTAGAGTTTGGGCCGACACTGGATTGAGGGAGGGCGCCCTACATACTCACCATGCTGCTCATTAACAGTCAGCTCTACTTTTTTGTGTTTTATTGACCTACTGTACTATTGGTAGTTTGATGTAGGGATAGTTAGACCCACCCCTCAGGGTTTGTTGTGGAGGTATGTTTTATTTCCTGCACTGTATTTCTCCCGGTACTTCGGGGTGTTTTATTAACCTCTTATTAATGAAACAGGGCGGCATTATCCCACCTTTAACCTAAAAAAAAAACTGAAAGGTGGAGGAGAGTCTCATATTTTAGCGAACTAGGACGTCAGACGATAATGGAGGACTGTAAGCTCATACACATCTATTTTTACACTAATTACCAGCTAATCTTAGATTTCTCCCATCTGAAAATTTAGTGTATCACCTACAGGTAATGTTTTGATTTGATTGGTATGGGGTGGGTGGGTAATTGAATTTCGGCTCGAATTCATGTGGAGGACATTCATAAAACAGCATTTTGCACCCATAGTGGCCATTATGAGTTCATGGTCATGCCCTTTGGTTTGAGCAATGCACCATCAACCTTCCAAAATCTTATGAACGACATCTTTAGGCCTTATTTACGAAAATGTGTCTTGGTTTTTTTATATGATATACTGGTCTTTAGTAAAGATTGGCGGCAACATTTGGATCACTTGAAGATTGTGTTGCAGGTTTTTCGTGATAACAATCTATTCATAAAAAGACCTAAATGTGAATTTGGGAAGAAGCAGGTTGAATATTTGGGACATGTGGTATCAGGGGAAGGGATTGCAGCGGATCCAAGTAAGATATCCGCAGTTCAACAATGGCCATTGCCCAAGAGTATTAAAGCATTAAGGGGTTTCTTGGGTCTTACGGGGTATTATAAAAAATTCATCAGAAATTATGGTTCAATAGCTGCTTTGCTTACTGACCTTACTAAGAAAGAGGGGTTCAAGTGGAATGAGCAGGCTACTGCTGCATTTGAAGCATTAAAGATTGCACTTTCTATGGCACCAATGTTGCAACTACCAAATTTTGAAGATACAATTATTGTAGAGTGTGATGCATGTAAGGAAGGAGTATGAGCAATTTTGTTGCAGAAGAACCATCCAGTGGCTTATATCAGTCAAGCACTCAAAAAGAAGTGTTTGTTTTGGTCAGCTTATGAAAATGAAATGTTGGCAGTTTTGTTAGTCGTAAAAAAGTGGAAGCAGTACTTATTTGGAAGAAATTTCATCATCAGAACAGATCACCAATCCTTGAAGTATATGTTAGATCAAAGGCTTTCAACTGATGTGCAGCATACCTGGTTGGTCAAGTTATATGGGTTTAACTTTGAGGTTGAATACAAAAAAGGCAAAGACAATATTCCAGCTGACCGTTTGTCAAGAAGAGATGAAGAATGTTTTTTACTTCAATTATCTACTATGGTTGCTAATTGGTGGCATGAAGTGCTCCTTATGAATGAGAGGGAAGAGTATTTCAAAGAGTTATCTGCTAAATTGTTGCGGTGACCCAATGCAAAATTTACTCAGGTCAGGGGTGTTTGGTATAAGGCAAGGAAGGTAATCATCAGTCCCACATCTCCATTTCGTCACACTTTGATCCATGAACATCATAGCACACCAGTGGCGGGGTCATTCAGGATATGATAAAACTCTTCAAAGACTTAGAAGCTCTTTTTGGTGGAAGGGTATTAAAAGAGATGTCTTGCAATATGTTAGAGAATGTACTATATGTCAAACATCGAAGTGTATTTGTCAAGCTCCTGCAGGCTTGCTGCAACCTTTAACAGTTCCTGATAATGTGTGGGAGCATGCCAGTATGGATTTCATTGAGGGATTGCCACTTAGATGCAAGTATTCAGCAATTTTGGTAGTGGTGGATCGTCTAAGTAAATATGCTTACTTCTTCGCTGTTAAATACCCCTTCTCAGCTGCTGACATAGTGAATATTCTCTTTGTGGTGTGTTCTCACTATATGGTTTCCCTATATCTACAGTTTGTGATCGAGGATCAATCTTCACCAGTGCTTTGATGCGGGAAACATTGAAATTGCAAGGAACTCAACTCAAGTTTTCTACTGCATATCATCCACAAACGGATGGGAAAACTGAAGTAGTTAATGGATGCTTAGAGACCCATTTGAGGTGTTTTTGTTCCCTAAAGCCGAAAGAATGGAGTAAATGGTTAAGGGGGGCGGAATACTGGTATAACACTTCTTGGCATTCTGCCACTAAGTGCACACCATATCAGACTTTGTATGGAAGGTTACCACCAACACTGTTATCATACATTTCCTCAACTGCTAAATGTCCACAAGTTGCTGAAACTTTATTGGCCAGAGATGTGCATCTCCAGCTATTGAAGGATAATTTGAAAAAGGCCTAGAGTCTTATGAAGAAATTAGCTGATAGTCATCGACTTGACAGAGAGTTTGAGGTTGGTGATTTTGTGTATCTCAAGTTGCAATCTTATAAAAAAATATCAGTGGCAGCTAGGGCAGTTCAAAAATTTTCCCCACTATACTATAGCCCATATCAGATTGTTGAGAGAATTGCTAAGGTAGCTTATAAGTTACAGCTAGCTTCAGCTGCAAAAATCCATCATGTATTCCACATATCTCAACTTCGTAAACACCTGGGATCATCTGCAAAGGTACAACAATCCTTACCAACTCATGTTTTTAAAGCTTTGATGGAGCCGGAGGAAATTATTGACAGAATGTCTGTTATTCGGGGTCGGAAGTTAGTTTCAGAATTTCTTATTAAATGGAAGAATCACTCAGTTGAAGAAGTTTCATGGGAGCCATATTGGCAATTAGTGAGAAGGTTTCCCTTGTTCGACCTTGAGGCAAGGTCTTTAGGGATGGGGGGAGGAGTTTGATACACACCAGAAGTGAAGAAGCAGGGTCGATGCATATTAGTAGCAAAAAAGCAGGGTTTTGTATGTAAATAATCAGTATATTAGTATACATTTCAGTATATTTGAGTTCTTGTAAGGGTCTTTGTGTAAATAAGTTGTTCATTCTGTTAGTAAGGGTCCCACGCTGTAACCGTTTTGTAAGAAAACTTGAGCACGTGCTTTATGCGTGTTTCATCAGTATAAAAGCAGCTTGATCAGCTCGAAGCTGATCATCTATTGTGTGAGTAAATTCTCCATTATGTCTTCTTGATTCTAGGAGCGCGGGTCTTCTCCTCAAACCCTAGTTCTTGTTCTCTTCGACCTACCTCATAATTCTCTCAATCAAACCCTAAATGCCTAAGAAAGCTTTGAAGGTTCCATCAATGGCAGCGGTGTAGACAGAGTTGCACCAGATTCGAGTTTGGTTTCGGTTTGGATTTGGATTGAGGATGGTGGTGAGTTGTTTGCCATGAAAATTATTTGATTTGATACCAGTTGTAGTTACCAGGGGGGCACCAACTTCGACTTGCTAGTCGAGATGGATATTGGTAAATTAGTCTAAAATCCTACGTGACCTAAAAGGGGAGTTTCTTATTGGAGTAGGGCCTAAACTAATTTAACAATCCAACCATTTCTTTATTTTATTTTTTTAATGTTGGACTGTTATTATTCGAACCACAACCCCAACAAATTCTTTATGTAGTAATAGAAACTTATATTATTTGGTGAATCGTACAGATGATAATCATATGCAATTCAAATACAATGTGTGTACATGTCCAGACTAAATTTAGTAATGGTTGAATGTGTTCTATCAGGTTACTAACGGCGAGTTACCTACAATGTCTATGTATACATGTTCTTTTTGTTAATGTTTCTCCTTTTAATTCATTATTAATGTTAGATATTATGTTAGATGAGAGATATTAGTTTGATCTCATATCGAATAATGTATTGATTTATCTTCCCTTCTCTCCTATATATAGGAGATATATTGTACTCAACTCAATCAATCAATAAAGTATTTTTTCTCATCCAAAATTCTAACATGGTATCAGAGCAACCCAGGTTTGAATACCACTGACTACGCAATTTAAATGCGGATTTAAAAAATACCGCTGTGTACAGTCCAGGTTTCGGCCCACAATTTGTTTGGCATTTATCTTATTTATTTGGCCCATAAAAAAATGGGTTCTCGACCTGAGGGGATGTGTTAGAATATAAGTGTAATTTCACTCAACCATTCTACAACTTCGAAGTTTTAGCATAGTGGCAAGGACTTTCATATGGTATCAGTGCCTATAATTCTATATATAAGGCCTACACTATTTTCTTTCTCATTATCATCGAGGTAGAGTGGTTCCTTCCTTCATCGGAATCACTCCACCTCTCGCTGTCAACATCCTCTCCCGATCAAATCCAAAACCCCAATCTCCCCCACTAACCAAATCAACCGTCAACCCTAATCCCTAATCTATTCATAATCTCTAAACCTTAACACTAATCCACAACAAAAACAAGAGTGGCTACACCAACAACTTTGGCAACAACCCATCAACAACACCCATCTCCAACTCCTCACCGGCGACACCACCACCAACTCCATCAACAACAACCACACACCGAACACCAACTTCGATCAACCCCAACCTCCTCTTCCCGAGCTCCACTCCGACAAGCAACCAACACCGAAACCTCAAATCAACCCAAACTTCGTCGACAACCACTCCCGGCGCCACCGAACTGCAACAACAGCAAGAACCCATCGGCAACTAAATCTGGCATCAACTAAACCCATCGACTAGCTACCTTCTCCTGTCAACTCTTGAAACCCATCGACTGACTCCTCAATCTCAATCCCGTATTTGGTTCCTGCCATCTCCCCTCGACAATGCTCAAAACCCTAGCCGGCACCTCCCGAAACCCTAGTCGCCACCTTCCCGAACATCAAAAAACCCAAACCAGCAAAATCTTCTATTTGGGTTTGTGTTGTTGTTTTTAATCTTCTGCCCGAACCCGACCCGCTAATCTATATCCACTCTCTTATACCCGAAACCTGTCATCCTAATCTTTTTTTTTCTTCCCAAAACCCTAGTTTCCAAAAAAAAAATGCTTGCAGGTTCTTCAGCTTCTTCTTCCGCATCCCGATCCCAATACACCTTACACTAGTTAATCCATCGTGAGTTTGAGAGGGGGAGATATTGACATCATCCCAATTTCCATCTCCCTCATCCCACCTTCCGTCAACGCCCACCAACTTCCGCAGCTACTTCTCAGTTCGGGGAGGAGATCTCATCATACGCCAACAGTGCGCCACCACTACTACCTCTTCTTCTTCTTCTATTATCATTGGTACCAAGTCACAAATATGTTTCACCTGGAATTTAAAAGTCACAGCATCAGCATATATATATATGTGTGTGTGTGTGTGTGTGTGTGAGAGAGAGAGAGAGAGAAAAGTGAGCCTCATATAGAGTATGAGGAAATTTTTCTCATACAAAGTAATTATACTCACTTGGTGGGGCCACTATGGAAGATCCACTCCGTCCATCATGTTTATCATGCTAATGGATGTATATGTAGAAAAAATCAAGTGGTTTGGAGGTCATTCATCTATGCATCATGTGGTTGAGAAATGAACGATTTCAACAGTAATATAAATTGAACCACAAATTAGACCCACATGATACATTGGTGAATGACCTCCAAACAACTTGATTTTTTCTACACATACATCTATTAGCATGATAAACATGATAGACGGAGTAGATCTTCCATAATGGCCCTACTAAGTGAGTATAATCACTTTATATGAGGAAAATTTCCTCATACAAATATGAAGCTCACATTACTATATATATACTCATACAAATATGAGGCTCACATTACTCTATATATATATATATGTGTGTGTGTGTGTGTGTGTGTGTGTGTGTGTGTGTGTGTGTGTGTGTGTGTGTGTGTGTGTGTGTGTGTCACTACTAGTTGGTATAATTGTAGACTTGCATCAAAAATTGAGCACAGTATGTACTAGTTATATTGCACTAGTATTTTTCACGTGTGATGCACGTTTTAATAAAGTGTTGGAGTTAAACGTGTGATAGATGTAAGTCAGCACAGTATGTACTAGTTATATTGCATGTTATCAACACTTAAAAATGTTGATTGAGCTACCATAGAAGACAGGCATACAAACAAGCTTGCTTCCACTACTCTTCCCATCAGAATTCAGATCAGCCAGAATCCTTAACTTGATTCATAACTTCGATTTTCAAGAGCACATATAACAAATCAAGCAACAAAAATAGAGCAAGCACGAGAGAAGTTTCTTCTTTCGTTTACAACCAAACCTTTTTCGTAGTGTTTCCCAAAACAAACTACGAATGTGACAAAATCTGAATAGTGAATGCAAAATGACAAGCCTTCAGTTTGCTAACATTCTTGAATATACAGAAAGCTACATAATGTATCAAAATCAACCTCTGTTTCAGTCATGTAATTGGTGTCGGAGAAATCTACTCCCAACTCGTAGTGCTAATAGCGGAAGTGCACCACAAACAATAGGAACTCCCAAGAAATAAATGAACCAAGAACAAGCCACCACAATATATAGATCTCACAAGAACACAACCAATATGCAGAGATAACCAATACTTCTTATTCCCAAAGAAATACAGAGATTACAAAAAAGATTACAACTCTCAATCTCTCTCTTTCACCTTTGAAACACTCGGCACAATCTCTCTTGAAGTTGAATAATGATCACGGCATTCTAAACCCTAGAGTTTACGACCATATATATAGCCCCTAAATAAACCCTAAAAGATATACACAAATCTAGCAAATTAGCTAGGCTTTTATCTCGCAGGCCCAAAAAAAAATCAGCCGACGTTGTCGGTCGACCGCACCCCAAGCCGGTCGACCGCATCGTGCGGATCCAGACCCGAGGCTGACCAGTCGACCGCACCCCTAGTGACCGGGCGACCGTTCCCTCCTCTGTTGGACGCCTACACTCGAAGAACACCCAGTCGACTGGGTCGGTCGACCGCACCCCTAGCCGGTCGACCGCAACCCTCCAGACTTCTCTTCTTCTACTTGCTGCTTGTCTTCTCTTGCTTCTTTGTCTCTTCCTCTTCTTCTCCAATTTCAAGTACCCCGTGCCTATGTGTATTTGAGGCCACAATTCCTAACAATCTCCCACTTGGACCAAATACACCACGCTTCAAAGTTATTGCAATCTTTCCTCGCATTATCTCTGTCATTTCCCACTTTCATGGAAGACCCAAGTACTCCGCACTCACATGAAGAGCACCTCCGCCACTCCACCACGTGGAGTGCACCAACCACCCCTCATCGCCTCATGAAGGATGTGCTCCACCAATCGCATAGAGCACGAATACCGGAGAAACCGTGTTATGAGACTCCCCACCTCGCAAGATCTCCATCAACACAGAACATGGTTCAAAGCCTCTCAATGCACCCTCTGCACTAGAAACCTCCGTGGACGACATCTCCACAAACTCCGCAGACTGTTCAACCCCTATAGTCCCAATTCGGTTACTCTCATCGATATCACCCCGTATATCGATACCAGTGCTCTCTATCACACAAAAGCGACTTGAAGCTTCAACTGCCAATTCGCAAAGTACCCTCACCGCAACAACGTCTTGCCCACTAGGATCACTTCCATGGCTAGCAGCTCCCACTAAATTAGTAACCTCCCCTCCACAACTGAAAGAACTCAGTTGCACCTCACACAACCTACTACTCGATTCCGGCTGAGAGTCAACTATAGGAGAAACGCCCCTCACGTCTCTAAGCAAATAAAGCATTCCCTCACGCTTTCCTTTTGCAATTACCCTTGAACCTGCAGCTATACACCACTCCCCACTAACAACTGTAGTAGACAACCCTCCTTGTCTAACCTTCCAATCGAAATAAGATTTTCTTTCAAGTCTGGAACATGCCTTGTCTCCCGCAAGACAACACTTTGATCATTAATGGTGTTCACGCGCTCCGCTGCTAAACCCCCTTCCCTCAACTTCATATTAACCAATTTCTTCAGATGAAGAATTTGATTAGATGCCGACGGTTTCTCATACATATCCGTGAAAATCTCCATAGCCTCCTTTGTGGTCCCATCGAATCTCTTGATCTTCGTCTTGTTATCGACCATCTCGAACAAACTGTTCTGATACCACTCGTCGGAGAAATCTACTCTCAACTCGTAGTGCTAATAGCGGAAGTGCACCACAAGCAATAGAAACTCCCAAAAAATAGATGAACCAAGAACAAGCCACCACAATATATGGATCTCACAAGAACACAACCAATATGCAGAGATAACCAATACTTCTTATTCCCAAAGAAATACAAAGATTACAAGAAAGATTACAACTCTCAATCTCTCTCTCTCACCTTTGAAACACTCGGCACAATCTCTCTTGAAGTTGAATAATGATCACGGCATTCTAAACCCTAGAGTTTACGGCCATATATATAGCCCCCAAATAAACCCTAAAAGATATACACAAATCTAGCAAATTGGGCTTTTATCTCGCAGGCCCAAAGAACAATCAACCGACGCTGTCGGTCGATCGCACCCCAAGCCGGTCGACCGCATCGCGCTGATCCAGACCCAAGGGCTGACCAGTCGATCGCACCCCTAGTGACCGGGCGACCGTTCCCTCCTCTGTTGGACGCCTACACTCGAAGAACACCCAGTCGACTGGGTCGGTCGACCGCACCCCTAGCCGGTCGACCGCAACCCTCCAGACTTCTCTTCTTCTACTTGCTGCTTGTCTTCTCTTGCTTCTTTGTCTCCTCCTCTTCTTCTCCAACTTCAAGTGCCCTGTGTCTACGTGTATTTGAGGCCACAATTCCTAACAATTGGTTGCTTTTGTCTGTAGTCTGTACATAAGTGAATACATGAAATGGCTATATAATTCTTTCTATACTTGCAGTGTATTCATCATATTTCATACTAGAAATTTAAGCTGGAAATTGTTTTCTTTCATATGTACAAAGATGAGATATGGAAATGGAATGAAGTGGCCAACAGAGAGCCACTTATTTACCCTTGCGACGCTCCAAGACGATGCAATCGGGTCTGCAACTGGGGCAGTACCACTTCCCTTTTGGTTGTTCTGTGACTTCAACACATGAGAAGTGGAACCACTCTATCTTACACTGCCAAATAGAGGAAGAGAAGGGAAAATCATGTTGAGAAAGTAACAACTTTATGGGGACTAAGATTGAGAGATAGTGTACGGAAAGTACGTGGGGATTATCACAGGCGACCATTTTTCCCCAGCTAACTTCATTGCATATGCAGAATGTTGGTTCGTTCGGGTCCACCGGCAAATCTAAAATCATGTGTGGCTGTGGTTCTGCTGTTACCGTCAACCTGAATATGCATATACATTAAGCCAGAAACATTGCATAACATAAAGAAGGGATTTTTTTCCCTTCAAATGAGTTTTTTTTCTAATTTACAAGCATTTTCTATTAGGATCCACAGTAGGTCCTCAATTTGTAAAGTTATTTTAAACATATCCCTGTAGTTAGATGACACGCATGGATTAGATTAGATTTAAATTCCAAGAACAAGCAAATTCAACGGGGTAACTCTTGATAACAAAAATTTCTTTTTCCTATATTTTGACTGATATTAGCCTAGTTTCTAGTGAAAGTTGATCAAAAGAATCTAATTTGACAATATTTAGTTAATGAGAGGTCCAATATAGCATAAATCGGGGAGCCTACTAGACGATATTTGTAACTAGATGACTAATTTGGGGAAATGCCCTATAAGACAAGTAGATGATATTGACTGATGAAGATTGTTCACAGGAAAAACATACTCCTTGTCACCCTCGGTTCTACTTTTGCTGGCTCTTCCAGATCTTGTGATCCTGTCATCATCAAGAGCACCGTCTGCAAAAAATTTGAAGAACACATTGTGCATTGTGCTGTGATGCGCAAAACCAAACTATTCTGTTTAAGTAACCAATGTATGAAGTAGGCAGAGAAGTGGACTCTTTTTGGAAATAAATACCTTGACGAACCACTATGATGTTTCTCATAAACTGATCAAGTTTGCGGATTCTCTCATCCACCTACACAACGAATTGAAGAAAATGTATGGAAACTTGAGCACCTAACTGTTTTTTTCAGACATGAAATGTAGCAAACTTAATTACATAGCAGTCATTAGATTGTGAACAATAACAGCAACAAGAAAGTGTTTATCCCAAACTTTTGGGATTAGATAGCTGCATGAACTTCTTCTACATCCAACTCTCAAGATTCATTGTATGTATTAAATATTAGACTTAGTCTTTTTGTTATTAAGTTTTGCTACAATTTTCATAATTTATAAGAACGGAAAAAAAAAAAGTAAAACTTATCTTTGCTTAAGGATATTTGAAAGAAAAGCACTCTCCAATTAATGGTTTATAGTTGTAGCGAGTGGTGTAGTCAGTGAAGACAAAACAAACTATACAAGCTGAACTTTGTGCAGATGCTCCATTATGGAAGTAATTACGACAAATGTACTGAGAAAATTTAATCACACTGGAGATCACAAAAGAATGTTTCAAAAATACCACCATAAGGTAAACAATACAAATAAAAGAAGGTACCAAATGGATTGTTCCTATTTGATTATAAAACGGAAAACAAGGCTATATAGAAATAAATAACATGTAAAAATTATTACCAGGAAAAAAGTTCATTTTCATGAACCAATAACAAATAAAAGAGGTGCAACTTATAATGAAAGATTTGATTAAAAAAAAAAACTGATAATGAAAGTAAGAAGAGGCATACAATTTGTAAGCCTCCTATTCTCCTGGCTCACTATCCTACAAAATACAGTGCCAATTATATATCAGGGTTACATTAGATAATGAGAAAAACATTCATGCCTAACAGATTTCAGGATTGCACTCAATTGAACAGTAACAGTCTTGGTAAAACCTCTGCGATGCATAATTTGTTTTTTAACATAAGAGTGGCACAGTAGAATAAATCTTAAAGCGAGATTTAGGCACAATTAATGTTTCACACAACACAGTACTGAGTGGCCTTACCAAAGCATAGGCTTCAGTGGCCAAAGCCACTTTTTGATCGGAAATATTGATGCATAGCATTTGTTCATCAAAAGTCTGGTCTGAAAATCTGAAACGTGATAAACCAGCTCCGGAGCCACTAAACCTACTCTTCCGGTTACGCAACGTACCAGGTTTGATCTCACCAGACTCAATCTTTCGCTTAATTTCCTCTATTTCTTGTTCACAGCGTTGCTCATTTTGTTGTTGTATTTCTGCAAATTTTAAGAGAACCATGCCAACAAAAAAATTAGTCCTAAAACTTTATGTACAAGTACGAAGGAAAAAAAAAATGAAAACAAGATATATAGCCAGATCCATTATAAATGGTACATTTGTGAGAGAGAGGCTCCATACTGAAACTAAGACTTTTTTGACTCAAATACTGAAACTAAGATTATCCCATCATGACTCAGGATTTACCATTCCTATTTGACTCCAATTCAAATCTGAATTAATGAAAAAAAAGGTCCATAATAGATACTCAAGGAGCATGTCCAAGGTTCAGTGTGTTAGCCTGCTTTTACATGAAGAATTTTTTTCTTTCTTTTTGCTAAGCACTAGAGAAGTCTTCAGAGACTGAAACATTCTATTCTTACTGTTAGGCATGCGTGGTTGGCATATCATGGTTAGGCATGCAGGATGTGTCAAAGGAGATCACTTTTGTTGCAATAAATATATAGAGAAAACAAGCACAAGCATTAATTGATCATACCCAGCAAACTTTTATCTAACTCTTGAATTTTTGTAAGAGAATCTTTCAAAGAGGCTGGCAAGGATTCAATACCTGAAGAAAAGATGACAATGTATCATAACTGGATGATGTAACAGTGGTGTATAAACAATAAGAAAATTCTACATGCGAAAGACAGTAACTAGAAGAAAAAATAGATTGAATGTGTGGCAATCAAACTCTATGGTTTTCAATGATCAACTTTATCTTGCAAGAATTGGTTGAATTGAGCTTAGGTGGCAAAGAGGATCCAAGGATTAATGCCTGGCCTCACAAAGCCTTGATATTGCCAACAGACCATCAACTCGTTATGTTGTAGAGTTCATTGTAGACTTGTAGTTGAGATACATAATTCTTAGAGTTCAATGTGTACTAGTAGTAGCTGGATTTGGATAGATGAGACATGTTGCATCTAACTGAATACAGATATGATACTGATGAATCTATAATCTAGTATTATCTTGGGAAAAAAAACACCTGAATACTACTATATTGCAGCCTCTCAACTCAATTCAAACAGATAACGAGAAGATACCAATTGAATGTTGGTGCAAGCAAAACATATAGTAGTAAACTGTTGCCAGCTTAACACAAAGCAATCTGTGAATTGATATTGATTCCACCACTGATATCAAATCATCTGATGTTACCCTCTTTCATCCTTCTATTCTTCGCTGCATTTCTCCATTCGTCTTGAATCTTGATCAAGTGGGATCATCATAATCGCATTCTTATCTACTTCAACTACAACTTGAATAATGCAATATCCGCAACCAAACTCAGACTACAATTTCCCTTATGCCAGAAACGGGTCGAATCCAAGATAACCGACAAGCATAATTTTTTTTTTTCAAAATCTTTCACGGGTCTCTGGTCGACATAGAACCGACAATGCATAAATAATAATGCCCAGCTTGGATGTTATTGCACAGATTAACATATTTCACCATTTCCTTCGCAACGAAAAGGGTTTGCATCCAAGATTACCAACAAGCACAAAACTTTTGTCAAATCTTTCTTTGGTCCTTCGAATCAACATAAAACTAATAATCATTAAATTGAACTAGTAGTTGACACGTGCGATGCACGTCTTAATAAATATAGTTTTTTTTAAAGTAAAAATTCATACATAGTCTGGATTTGATCTAAAACCTCATTTACAATAGTTATGCACGTGCGTTGCACGGGTTGGTAGATGGACAAATTACACTATAGTAGAGATTGGGTTGGGTTGGTAGTTAATCCCCATCTTGGCCTACTACACATGTCTAACTACTCAAACATCAAATTTTCAGCAAGATTATGAAAAGGGTACATTCATACATGATATAACCAACACATTTTCCAAGATTAACACTAAACTATAAGATATTCCAACTCATACCAACTTAGCTAATGCAAGAACATGGATCAAGATATTGAAACAGAGCAAGAAATAATGGTTGTAAAAGATTCTTACTATCATTGAGATCATCTGGAAAAAAATCCATGTTGGAATTTCTTGTTTGTTTCCCGCCCTAGAAGTCCGCCCTTTTTTCTTGATTTTTGATTTTTTTTTTTTTTTAATGATGGAAGCCGGTTTATATAGAAGCTGGAAAAAAAACATTTCGTCTGAAAATAACCGCAGCTTTTTTAGGACAGATATTTTCTGTACGTTTAACCGCATAATATTGTTTATGCGACGGACGATTTCGATGGGTTACATGGTCCATTGAATTTGGCCTTTTTTGAGAGATTTTTAAACTATTTACGCATAAAGTATTTGTATACGGTTACCTGTTTATACATATTGGCGAATGAGCTGATTTTACTTCTAACTTGTTAGCGCCAAAACTTTTTTTACATTTTATACAAAGTAGATTCTTTTTTTCACGTTTTGCAACTTAACACTTGATTAAAAAAGTACGGTATCACAGCCAATGAGAGCATCTGTAGTGATTTGGAGTCAAATTTGGATAGTTGGCATATAGGAATAGAAAAAATAAGTTTTAGCTGGAGTTGTTTGAACCTAAATTTTGGGTTTTAATTATAAAAAAAAAAAAGAACGGACGGAGAACGATTTTCTGTCCGATGTATTTTTAAAAAAAATTAAAAAAACTAAATCCTAATTAATTCCTAAATTACTGTTAAATTAATCATAATTAAATCATATTAAAGCTTAAATAAATCTTAATTCTTAATTAATTTCAATTAAAACCTAATTTCTATCCATAGAAACTTCTATCGGATGTATTTTATAGAAATTTGAACAAAAGGATAAGAGGAAATGGTGGGGACGGTGCTTCATTTCCCATCCTGCTCATTTATGTTTTTTTAAATTTTTAAATCAAACCGTTGATTTTTTTCAAAAATAAAAATAAAAAAATTCAAACATATGGGAAATCATTTTCCGCCTAATATTAGAAAAAGAGAAAAAAAAAACAATGATGGAAGATGATCTTTCGTTCGTTTGAACAGACGAAAAATCATCTTTCGTCCGCTATTTTTTTCAAAATCCTATATCGTCTCCCAAATATAGCCGACCGCTGTTCACCCAAAACCCAACAGTTGGGTATATAGCTAACGACTGTAGCTCTTTTTTTCTTTTTTTTCCAAAAAATGAGTAAATAGGCAATGACTCCAGATGATCTGATATGGTACTTACAGTACGTGTTATGATGTGTAGATATAAACATAAACCCCATATCACAACTTTAGAATTTTGGTATAATGGTTGGAACACTAAAGTTGTTAACAACATTCTACATGAATTCATGTCCTGAATTCATTCTAGTCGTCTTTTCAAATATTGTGTTAGAAACTCTCCCAAAAAAAAATCCAAAAAGAGAAAACCCTAGATCTATTAGAGAGGGGGCAGCTGCTAGGGTTCGTCGCTGCCGCCCCGGTGTTCCTCTCCCGCCGTTCCCCTGTTCTCTCGTCGCGCCAGCTCGCCTCCGTCAGAGCGCTCAGGTCGCCAGTTCGTCGCGCGCTCATGTCGCCAGTTCGTCGCGCACTCAGATCGCGGAGCCAGAGATCCAGTTTGTCGCGCGTCACGGAGCCAGAGATCCCCCGGCGATTGTATCGATGGTCGATTTGGGATCCGTCGCGCCAGATCTCACCCCTCCCCTCCCGACGCCGTAGGTGGAGAACTCCCACGGCGGGGAGATCCCACCTGCGGCGGTTCGGATTTGATCGGCTGGCGGGCCACAAACAACTCCCCCCCCGACGGCGACGGCTGGTCGGACCCACCCCGGATCTGTGGATTACTTACCCCAGATCGCAGAGCTCGTCCTCCACTACTTCGCGGCGACACAGACGAAGACCACCTTCGCGTCTTCGCCTCGCCTCCCCAGATCACAGAGCTCATCCACCGGTGCGAAGCCGCACTTCGACTGCAGAGTTTGTCGTCGCGTCGATCATGGATGTTGGTCGCGCCTCCTTAGATTGCGGAGCGAAGTCTTCGTCACGCCAGAGCATCCTCTCGCATCTTTGGTCGCGATCCCCCCCCCCCCCCCCCCCCCCCCCCCCCCCCCGCCTCACATTGCTTCCCGACTTCGAAGGTGGACAGCTCCCACGGTGGGGAGATCCAGGTACACCTGCAGTGGGGAAGATTTGCTATAAGAGAGGGGGAGTGTGAAGTTTGGACGATTGTGGGGCTTGGGCCTGAAGATGGGGTCCCTCCATGATGTGCGCTCACTTGTTTCAACTTCTGGGGTGTCCAACGATGTCGCCGGTGCAGTCTTGATAGCACCTACTATCTGGCTATTGAGCTTCTTCCAGCTTAGGCCACTGTCTCGTAACAGCGTCGTCTCTTCCCTTGGTTTAGGAGTAAGAGTCGAGATAAGTCTATGTGGTGAGAAATTGCCTGAGAGAGCAAGAGCATGAGAAAGGTAAAGGTATCTTCTCACGGCCCTCTCCTGAAACGTGGTCTTTTTGGTGGGATGAGCGAGATAGTTGTTTAGTGAGAAATTGCCGGAGAAAGCACATTCGTGAGGGAGGGGAATGTATCCTCTTAACGGCTATCTCTTTGATAGCGGCTGTGGGAGCTATTGGTGCGTTTGTAGGATGAGTGGTGGAGATGGTGGGAAGGTGCGGTTGTTGTGCATGTGTCGTAATTCGGCCGGCGGGACTTGGGCCCAAAGATGGGGTCCCCCAGCAAGGAGAAAGCAGGGATCGGCGGGTGATAAAATCCTTCCAGATTAGTTTCAGGTGGGTGTGCATGTGCCGTGGAGGCAGTGTACGAAGCTAAACTGACGTACATACAATTTAGCTGGACCGAGCTTGTTTGTCGGCCCACCGTCCAGGGTTGTTGGAGGGAGCCGTTGTTTGTACGGGTCATGTTGTTTCATGTATATTTTATTTTCTGTCTGACCCAGTTCTCTGAGTTTGTATCGTTAGTTTCTTATTAATGAAACAGAGTGACCAGATTTCACCTTTTTCTTTAAAAAAAAAAAAACAATCTACATGATACTCATTTTCGGCAATGACTATGACTACGCTGGTTATAACCAGTGAAGCTGAAAATGTGCGCTCCACAAACAGTCAAATGGTTGGATAATAAAGGGAAAATACCTTTTTTGTTCGCTATTAACTAAGTGTGATATAACTAAATGAAATAAATACTCGCTTCTCTGTTTCATTGTGGCTCCTTAGAACATCTGTAGTCTTCGTGAGTCAAATTTTGGATATTTGATAAATAAAAATAGAAAAAATGAATTGACAATGTAGTCGTCGAAAGCTCAAAATTTGTTTAATAAAATAGAATGACATATGCAATTTAAGACTCAAAATTTGTGTAAAAGGACTAAAAAAGTTGATGTGGCATCTATACAAGCTCATGAAAATGTTACCAAATGTCAAAAGGGGAAAGGATGAAATAGCATCAAAATTACCTTAATTTTCCAGTAGCACCTAAAGTTTTTAAAATATCCAAATAACATTCGAAGTTTTAAATATGGACGAAAAAAGCATATGTTGTTAATTCTTTAACAGATGACGTAAAATTACAAAAATAAACCCACTCTCTTCTTCTCAGTTCAGTTTTTTTTTTTTTTTGCACTTTTTTTAGTGGTGATGGAGATGGTAGTCGGTGGTAGAGATGGATTTAAATTTTAAACCGGTTAAGAGGTGAAAACAATTTTGACATTTCATACTATTCTTAACGGGTTTAAACCCATTAAGATGTATATTCGAAAAATATTTTATTAACTTAACGAAAAACTTAACAGCATATATTTTTTCGTCCATATTTAAAAACTCTGAGTGCTATTTGAGTATTTTAAAAATTTTGTGTGCTATTTAAAAATTAGTATCAACTTTGGGCGTGATTTGATCATTTCCTCCTGTCAAATTGACCTTTCGGCCTCAACATTGAAAACTTCTTGGTCAAGGCGATTTAGCCTTTCCATGACCAAGCAATTATCAATCTTTCCTCACAAATTACAGGTAGATATTATAAAGCTTATTGTCTGGCAAAAAAAAAATTTTAAATGGATATTATAAGTTGATTGGCGAATCATGAATTGATCGCTTATTGAGTTCAGATCTTAAAACGAATCAACTGGTGGAGAAAATTGAATAGATTACACATATAAATGCAGTAAGCTAACTAAATGGCTACCGAGATAATAACATGATTCCAAGATAAAGTAACTAACAAGAATTGATGCCAAGCAAAGTATCACATGCAAAGCTTTCTTCAGGTCCAAAATTTTGAGACCAATAATTTTCACTCTCCTGCTTCACAAATAGGTTTGAGGTAATAATGTTCGAATAAAGAAAAAAATTTCCCGCCATTAGTATTAAAAGAGAACACTATGACGATGGCTTTCTCATGACTGTAACAAAGTCACAAAAATACACAAATGGAATCTCTCTATCAGTAGCAGCACCTGTAGGATTCCATTAAGAAACTCTTCCTACAAGTACACGCCTAAACCGACCAAATTGAACTGGCTCTTGCAGTAGGAGATAGTGCTATCGATTCTGGATGATATTGGTGAGGAAGTTAATTGAAGATTCTAAGTTGCATGTTTTAAGCAGTGACTCCACGCTGGCTCTCGCAACCAGGACAATTGTGCAAGCTCTCATGGATGTAGATATCACAGTCAAGGCAGAAATGTTGGTGGCATTTGGGACAGAATACACGGAGGTTGCTCTTGCTCCCTGTATAAAGTTTCCAAGTTATAATTTGAAGCAATATTAAGTATGCAGAATCACCTGAATGTTACATTGAGATAGAGAAAGCATGGAGCAATTAGTTCTGTCAATTGAAATGAGGTGTAATTTTGTTTTACTCCAGAATGTTCCATGTCCTATAGGGACATCTAAATCTGTAAACAGACCAACAATGGGTTTAACTCTATTTTGTTTTATCTTTGCTTACTGGCATCCACATTTAAATTGACACCAGTCAGGGCCCTCAGCTTGAGGCCGGTGAGGCGACCACCTCAGACCCCCAGATTTTTTGCAATTTTAGGGGCCCCCAAATTTACATTTCCCTTGTAAATATAGGCATGTATTTTACACGTAAAAAATTTATATTGTTATTAGGGGCCCCAAAAAATAATTATTTGGCTCTTTCGCCTCGGCCCCCCAGGAACTCAGGGCCGGCCCTGACACCAGTTTGTAAGATCAAACAGGTTTTTTTCCCACTAATTTTGTAAGATAAAACAGTTAGTAGAAGAAGTGCACCATGCGTAAAATGAGAAACTACTCGTAATTATTAGTGCTAAACAATAGTAATATCCTCCAGCAAGTCACCAGACATGAAGCCGCTCATTTAATTTTCAGAACAAGGTTTTAAAAAAAAGACCTGGGATCTGATTAGCGATTATGTTTCCATATCAGTACAGCTGTTCAAGATCCTACAATCTAAAGTCTCTCAACATGCAAATGAGAACCTATCTTCTTGATCTATGTGGTAAAATTGCAAGATCCTCAGTTTCTTTGAGATCGCAGTCCTTTTTTATAGTGTTTCCTCTAAACACTCAAAGAAACTAATATCAGAACAAATATCTGGGTTAGTGATTGCCAAAACTTCACCGCGTTCACCATCTCAAAAACTTCAGCCCGACTCAAAAGAGTGATTTCATTCCATTAAATAGTGCACGATTTGTTGTTGTTGTTAATCCATTCAATAATAAAGTTAGATTACATCCAACAATTCCACTATGAACAAAAGAATACTATTTAGTACACCTCTCAATAACATGACCAGTTCATATTTGTCTCTGGACTGAGAACTGCTCTCTGCGGTTTTGATGGTCTAGCAATTTCGCTCTTCCCCACCAAAGAATTTTCCACATTCACCACCAAGTACCAAAATTTTCAAGTCGGAATGTTGTCAAACATTTTTTTCAAAATAGTGTCCAACTCCCTAGCCAGGGAAATTATGCACAATACAATGGCTGCGATCCTAAAAGGCCCACTTGGAATCATCTAATTTCTCTTTAGATTTTGCATGGTAGTGGTTGTGATGGGGTGGTGTGGGTGTGTTGTGGGGGATGATATATTTTCTATGAGAAATTGCATTCAACTCTTAAAATACTGAAAAAAGAATATATTTTGAAAACATGTATCTCCACGTTCACATCAAAAGTAAGAAAGCTAAATTGAGAGCCAAACAGAATACAAACCCATGTATCTCCACATTCATCAGAGAAATGAAATCGATCACGAAAAAGCTAAACAAAATAAATTTTATTTTAAGCACCTTCTTTATGGTATGATCTTTCTCAAGCTGATAAATGCAAATAAGATCTCATCAAGACAGTTCTTTTAGCGGATAAACTGGATACAAACTTTTAGTGTTATTACTCATAATAAAACTTACACATTGGTTCCATGGCAAATAATGAATATTATGTAAAGAAATTTCCAATTCACACTGTAGAAACCAAAGGGGAAAAGCTTTCTCCTTGTGACAATAGTCTCTAGATGACGAACCAGACCAGTTTGTCAAAGACGGATGCTAGTGACTTGGAGAACGTTAAACTCATGGTGAAGAATATTGGTACCAAGTTAGACTGTCGACTTAAATCTGATAAATAGGCTTAATTATTCATGTGTATATTCGAACTTGACTTTTACCTTAGGAATGAATTTTATTCATGGATTAAAAAAAACACAACTTTTCAACAAACATTGTTGGGTTTGTTCATTCGGTCTGACAATGTTTTCTCAGCCTGCTTTACTATCTTGGATCAAAATTAGTTCATGATTCATATGAGATTGGATTAAATCTACTTATCAGAATTTGAAAATCATCCAGGTCTTCTCGCTACAAAATACTGGTTGCTAGTATTTGTATGATGTTGAATGTGATAGAAAACCATTTCTTTCTTCTTGTTCTGCTGAACGACTATCCAATACAAAAACTTAAATGGGTTAAAATATATGGGTATCTATTCCAGTGCTGACAAGTTCTCTAACCCCTCCAAACCTGGACCCAGATCTCATGATCTAATTCATAGAGGGTTCGCAATCCAAATCTCATTACCTAGCGAAGTAGCGATGCTCATACGATTTTTTCCATATCTTCATAATGAACACCGGTATTTATTAATCATCAACTTCTCTTCAAACTCTCCTTAATTTGATTATTCCTCTTCCATCATATACATAAAGTATATTGCTAAGTTTTCCTCAATTAGTCTTTACATTACCAAGACATTTAACTTCCAATTTCTTCACCAATATAACAGAGAGTTGTGGTTGTGGCTGCATGGGCATTAGTCATGAGTCTTTAAACGTGTATTGCACATGTTTCCATCTCCATCTGTTTTATTAAATTGTTATATAAAAGCAAATGTGGTGCACATGCTAATCATCTAGTATAAATTAGTGAATTCCTGATCAAAAGCAAGAATAACGGAAGAAAAAGGAAAATAAATTATGAAATGTGTGCTTACCATGGCTCCCAAGGCTTTGTTGGCAACTATAACAAGTCTGCGGCAATTTCTGGTGAGTCTTATTAGGATACGTGGATGAGACCTCATTGAATGGTGTTACAGGAAAAAGATGATGATAAGATCTTGCTAGATGAGGAGAAGATACAAGTGTTAACCCACAGAGCCTGCATTCAGTTGGTAGTTCACACACTCGTGCCTTGCATCGTGGGCATGTATAGCCTCCACCAATTTTTGCTTCCCTATGGCAGGAACAAATAGAGATAGCACCCTCCGCCCCTCTTTGAGGAAACCCCATCTTGATCAAATTGGAAGCAGCATATTCTGCTATAGCAGGGGGAGGCGGAGCATGCTCCAATAATAATTCCTTGAAATGAGACTAAAGATAAGATAGCAACTGCTTTGTTAAAGTCTGTTGGTGCTCTCAAAAGAAATGGGGAAATGAAAAGACACAGAAATTTTGCTCACCTCATCTAATGCCACACTATATGAACCCCCAGTCTCCTCACAAAGATGTTTGCATATGAATATTTCTGCTGAGAGACCAACAACAGAGCACCTTATTTTATCTTTTTTGCATTTCTTTATTGTCTCCATTATATCACCAGGATCACAAGTATTTAGAGCGGAGTATAAGATTAAGACCTCCCGATGTCCATATGATGGGATTCGACTCAAAAATTCATGGACAAGTTCTAGAGAATTCTGTAAGGAAGCATCCCCCGAGCATTCAAGCTTACCCATCAGTGCTTTAATTTGCGAGTCGGGACTGCCGCCAAGTTCTGTTAAGCATTGGGCGACACCATCTTTTATGGTTATTAGACCAATATGGCTGAGTGGGTTTTGGTCAAAGAACTCTCTAATGAATGCCTCGGCACCTTTTGCAACCACAGCCATTCGACTTGGACGATAATCTGTTTCTGATGCTGCCTAAATCATTTAAAATCATAAGTCAATAATCATAACTGAATCATTAAACATGGATGCTGTGAATTGTAAGAAAGAGTGTATTATGTTTATATTGACTAACTTGATACAGCACAATAAGACGTGAAGAATTAGTTTCTAAAAGTTCCCTCTCTTCAGGAAAAAAAAAAGATCAAATCAATCAGGTTCAAACCAAAAAATACAACTTTAACCAACTCATCTATAAAGGGAACAAACCTTTCTTAAAAAACATGTTAACAAACAAAGACAAATTAAATGCACATTTTCTCTTCTAGAAATGAAAAACAGATTTTGCGTAAGCTTATGGGTATGCCCTTTTAAGAGGAAAGCTAGTGAAAATCAAAGAAAAAGAAAGCACAACAAAGAGTCGCAAGACTTGAGGAAAAGATCTACTGCGTGTGTTTACTGATTTAGTAACTTTATATACACCTACTAAGAGAAGAGAAAAAAAGGACTCTGTAACAAGTTGTTCAGCTTATTAAAAAAAAATAGGAGAACAAATGTACAGAGATCTACAGGATTCAATCTTTCTCGCCACAACAAGAATCTCTAGGTAAGTTTCCTACTAACATCCATAAATGGGTTATAAGAGGCAATGCTAAAATCAAAGACTCCCTTCAAATGCATTTCCCCCTCTCTGTTATCAATCCATCTCTATTAAATTATCGTGGGATGCAGATTAAATCCACCAATTAATTGAATTGCTGTCTCTCAACAAAATTAGAGATAGTCAACTATGTATTAGGAATTCTTCTCATTCTCTCACACCAACCTCTCAAAGTATACGAAGCTCGGTGATGTAAAACGTAATCCTAAATAGAGAATTTTCAAGAATCTTACAGGATTAATTTTACCAACATGTAGTGCGGATCAAAATTAGAATTTTAAACAGTTAATCGATTTGATGGATTTTCAAGAACTGAACTAAGTTTAACAAGCCCAATTAATAATTCAGTTCTAATAATCAATAATTATATCCCTAAGCGTTCTTAGCAAGTAAAAGATGCAATATTGATTTGTACTCTAATTAGGCTAGTAGAACACTCAATCTCAATATTTGTGAACGACAGATAAATCAGATAATATATTAGAGATGATAAAGCAGTATAGCACAAATATTTGAAAAGTGGAAAGAGTATATCGGGTTGCAAATAAGCGTTGCAGAGGTGGGAGACGATTGGGACGTTGGCGACGTCGAGGGAGGCAGCAAGTGGTTGCACTGGGATTTCAAGGAGGTGCAGCAAGTGGGGGGCGTCGGGATCTGACGGAGGAGCGGTAGGTGGGGGGTGTTGGGATCTGACGGTGGAGCGACAGGTGGGGGGCGTCGGGATCTGATGGAAGAGCGGCAGGTAGGGGGGGCGTCGGGATCTGACAGAGGAGCGGCAAGTGGGTCGATGGCGTGGTCATGGTGGTCGTGGTCGGAAGCGACGACGATGAGAAAAAAGGAGGAGAGGAGATGAGGTAAGGCGAGGAGGTGGCGGCAAGTGGGAAGGTGGTCGGCGAGGGTCGAGGTTGGGTGTCGGGATTCCAGAGGAAGAAGAAGAGAAGAGGATTAGAGTTTGGGTTTAATTTTATTTGGGAATTAGGGTTTAGGATATTAATTTGGGGATTATTGGTTTGGGAATTGAAGTAGATTTGGGGATTTGGGGGGTAGTTTTAGAGTTTATCACAACCCTAAATTTTGACTAGGATTTCTCACAAACCCTAATAATCTCTCAATTGTATCACACAAAAAGAGGGAGGAAGAGCAATAACTCAACACAATAATTTTTTTAATCAATAATAGCATAACTTCTCATTAATCTCAAGGTCTATATATAGGCTCAAAACAAATCTTGATACAAATCTCAAAATATTCTAAAATCTCAGAAATATTCTAATGCATAAAAGAAAGATTATATATGGCTATAATTGCCAAAAACAAATATGGTACTAAAATAAAATACTAAACTAAATAAAATTATGTCCTCATCACTCGGACACCTTTATATGAAATCCGAGCCGTGTCCAAAACACGATCTGTCGGTCAGTCTGTTCGACCCAACGCGCTGGCTATTTAGATGGAGGAGTTGGGACCTCTCCCAGACTCGTAAGAACTATAGAAGCCCCACACTCCATCTAAATCACTCAAATAGGTCATCCAAATAACCCAAAAACCAACACCCAAACCCAATTAAACACCAAACAACAAAACCAATCCAAACCCAAATAAACACCAAATAACAAAACCAATCCAAACCTACTTCCTTACCTCATTCCCTCAAACAACTACCCTCTACTAAATCCCCACCATAGCCCCACCCACCTCCCTCCCCAATTTCATCACACACCTACAAATGGGTTGTTCCATGAACTCCAAAACCTCCACAAGTTTCTCTATTTTCCAAATTTGGGTCATCCAAAAATCCAAAAAAACCAACATCCAAAAAACATAACAAAAAACCCAAACAACACAAGCAATCCAAAACCAACTTCACTCCATCATTCCCTCAAACAACTACCCTCCAACTAAACCCCCACCCAAAAAATAGCAACCACTTCACTCATCATTTCATCAAACACCCAGAATGAAACAAAACATAAAACCATAACAAGATCAATCTAACCACCTTACCCTAGAGTCCTAGACAAATCAATAAAAAGACGAAACCAAGATGTAAATATACTCCAAAACCCTTATCTTCTCTAAATCATGGAAATGGATATATTCCATTTTAATAGTTGTTTTAAATTTTGGTCGAAATGTGAGAAATTTCGGTTTTCAGACAGTTGGGGATACTGAAACATAAAATATAATTCGTATCATTTTAAGGCGAAATTCCCAAAATTTCAAGTTGATGCCAAAATTGTGGGTTCATGATTTTGACCAATATTTTCTACTATCGGGTTGGTATTTTAATTAGCAAGATGGGGCGGTTTTGAGAATAGAAACTTCTAGAACCCAATCCATTCTCACAGTTTGTCTAGTAATTTATGTTTGAATTGTGATTACGCTGACAAACTATATATGTAAAATATTGCATAGTTCCTTTATTTATGTGTGTTTCGTGTTAATGGTCACATATTTGGGTTGTAATCCATACTACTCAAGTTACATATATGATATTGCGAGTATATAGTGTTTGTACAGGTTATGTACAAAATATTTCGAAGATATATTTTAAACCGGCATGTCACCCCAACATTTATTAAATATCCTAAAATTCCCCAAAATCCTAAATCGAAAATGAAAATACATCACATCAAAATCCGACATTTAGAACCTTATTTATAGCCATACATAAAACCATAGTACTTTCCTTTGAGAATCTAATCTTAGCAAAAGCAATTAGTTCACAAAACATAATGATGTAATGGGATGTTGAAGAGAGGGGAGGGAGGGGGGAGGTGGGGGATAAGTCTCCATAAAATATACTTAAATTTTAGAGTTTTGCAAATCTATATAGAAGCTGAAAGTTTTATGAAATGTTGCATTAGTGAGGCCTTCTCTCTTCAAACTTTGGACAATTTAAGGCCCAAGAAGAGACAACATCTCACCACATGACACATTTTCATACAAAAGATTCTAAAATGTTGACAAAAGCAGCAATGACACAACAAGAAGTGTCATGTTAGATATACATGTCCAAGATGGAACCATTTAGATAGATTAGCCCACGCAGCATTGATTATGAGTTACGAAGCTAGATAAGATTATGGATATGCCTATATTTCTAAATTCTCATTTATTAAAAAGAAAATCTACTTTTAAGTGACAAGGTCAAAAAAGGGAAAAAAAATTATAGAAAAAGAGAGAATATTTGTAAAATTACTCAAAAGCTGACCACTATCCCAAAAATAGAAACAAACTACATCATGCTCTTCCCATCTTAAGTCTTCAAAGTTTTGATCTTTTATCCAAATCAAATCAGAGCCATGAAAGAATTCCAAGAATGATAGTTAACTAATAGAAATCCATTGCTTTTGTTGATGACTCAAACAATCAGTTTGAACACTTCTCCAGTGAAGAGAAATGGATTGGTTGTCTGGTTTATTGGTTCAGGTTCTTAGTAACAAAGAGAGAAACAAATGTATAGAGATCTATAAAGTTCAATCTTTTTTGGCCTCTCAATAATCTGGTGGGAAGTTCCCTACTAACATCCATATAAATTTTTAACTTAAGGGGCACCTCTCAAATCCAAAACTCCCTCATACATCTCTCTTCGAAAATGAAGCAAATCAAGAATTCCCTTGCAGCATCGCATCTAGCAATCCTGATATATGCCATTTTTACTCCAATGGTAAATAATTATTATCCCTCCCCATAATTTGAGTTATCCTACTATGTCCTGGGAATTCCTCCTATTATCTAACACTCATCCCTCAAAAGTTCACTTGCTGCATCGCATTTAAATTCCAATCCAGATATATGTCATTTTTACTCCAATGGTTAATAATTAATATCCCTCCCCATAATTTGAGTTATCCTACTGTGTACTAGGAAATCATCCTAAATCTCACATTCATCCCTCAAAAGTCCAACCATCGCCTTGATCCTCTTCAAAATTTAAAAGAAATTCCTTTTATACATCAACCATGTATAAATAAAATAATTTTCAAACATAGAATTTCTTATCCCATCTTTAATTTCCTCGCATCCTTTTCCCCAATATATACATTAAGAATTCAATTTTCCTTCTTCTATTGACTAAAATAAAAAGATGTGAATTCCCAAATCTTACCGTTACAATTCTCCAGTGACTAGCTCAAAATCAATTCCTCCCACCCTCCAATCCCAACCCATAAAAACTCCAAAACCTCAACTTCTTTAAGTGGGCCGTCCAAATAACCCAATAAAACGAACGAAGTCTTACTGTAGATAAAACCGAAATCATGGAACTAATTAAAAAAACACTTGTGGTTCTGTTTGGGAACAAAGTTAGTATGACCAGGTTATGTTTTAAATGGAGGTATAGGTACACTTTGGTTATCATTCATTTACCTCTAAGAAATAACTTCACTTAGGTCCTGTTTAGAAATAAAAGAGGTGACTTTTATACCTACAGTTATCTAAACTTTGATCTCTTTGGATCACATTTTGGAGTTCCACCCCGAATGTTAACATAAATGTCGGTATCTAAATTCCAATCCGGCCAAATTTATTCAGGAGAAAAAAGGAGGTACATGTATGCTACTTATACGGTTGTGTTTGCGAATGGCGTTGGGTACTTGGGTAACGGGTCAACTAAAGTTTTGTTTTAAGTGGAGGTAGAAGTTTGCAAAGTTTGGTTATCACACATCTCACTCCACTCAAAAAGTTAACTTACCCCACTTCTTTTCAGATGTTTTGCAAACTCATTAATTTGGGGTGTTGACCAAAGTTTAAATAAAAGAGGCCCTTCTGGAGTTGAGATAACTGGAATTATCTCAACTCCTAGTAGTCTGCCAAACAATCCAAAATTGAGAGAATTATAGTTTTGGGGATAACTCTCCAAAACTCTAGTTTTCTTAACTCCATACCGAAACACATCCTAAGTTGCATTCCTCTACCTCCGCTCTAAAATTCCAGCTATCATAACTTCACTGTGTCATTTCATCAAACAAGTACACTACAACCAAACACCCCAACAAAATCCCACCCCCAATTAACAACATCTTCACTTAGTCAATTCAGAGAACACCTGCAATGCAACAATTTGCAAAACTAAGAAGCAATCTTGTTTCTTACCCTCGAAAAATCGATCACGAGATAGAAGTATCTTATCAGGCCCTTCTGAATCCTCGCCGAAGACGCCGTTCTCTGCAGTAACCGTCTCCGATACTGCGCATGCACGAGCGTCTTCGTATCGATCGGTCGCAAAAGCCCCGACTCGTCCTCTTGCAGCGACTCCCACGACCGCTCGTCGGCGTAGGCGCGCTCCCAAGCTTCGAGGTCATGGCCGTCGTCGTCTTCTTGCTCGTCTTCGTCTTCTTCTTCGCCGTCTTCGGCTCTTCGTCTCGGTCTCGAGGTTTGGTTGAGATCGAAGAGAGTCATGGTTTGGGTTTTGGGATTTGATTTGAGGAACGAAAGGAGCGAGCTTTGGTGAGCTTTTAGTTGGAACAAAACCACGTGTGATACATGTACTTCACAAACAATACAAATTTGTATTTATTTAGTATAATTTTGCAACTTTTTATATTTGTTTTTAAGTCCTAAATGGGTACAAGCAGTAACGGGTTTTTTTTTATGCCACTTTTCGAAAATATTTGCAGAATGATGACATCTGGCAAAGTACTTATACTCGTGGACTCAAGAACTAAACTCGTCGTTCCCAACAGCGAGTTTAGTCATCCTCATCATTGGAACACGGCTAGTGTAGCTTTTTTGTTTTAGAAATTCGTTGTTCCCAATGGCGAGTTTAGTTGTTTCATACTCGTCATTGGAATACGGCGAGTATAGCCTTTTTTTATATAAAAGGGATAAAGCCTAAGGGCTTCAACCAAGCAAAAAGACAAGTACAAAAAGAGTTCATGCAGACTCCGAAGTACAAGAAGAGAAGTTGAGTATAAACAAAATATCCTCCAACAGAGAGGATCAAAATTCCACCTACATAGTAGCAAAATAACCTCAAACATAGAGGACCCAGACTCCAGCAAAAGTCAAACAACCAAAACACAGAGAACTATCTTAGACAAAACACAGTTTAGAAATCATCATCTGAATCCGAACTAGAAGCCTCTCTAGAAGCCTCTTGAGCTGCTTGAAAATTCTGAACCAGAAGAATGCCAGTAACAAGTTCTTGATGATGGGTAGACATAGCCGAAATAGAAGACAGAGTGTGGGAGACTAAACCATCATCAACAGCATCAGAAGGAGGCAGCTCATTAGCAAAAGCAGGGTTAGTGACATCATCCTGAAGCAAAGAGTCCACCTCAGGTAAAGACAAATTAGAAGAAGCAGCAACCTGACTAAGCGACTGACTAAGATGCTCTTGGAATCCCTCAGGCATCTCATTATCATCTTCAATGACAATAACGTTACTCTGAATAGCATTATGCTCGGAAGAAGAAACCACCGGAGGAGAAGCATTTAAAGTCGTATCAATGTTCACTTGAGGGATAAAAATCTTACAAGCATCAGCGAACACACTCAAGTCAACCTTGGCCTTCTTAGAGGGGAGCAGGAGATCAGTCCAAAATGAAATAAAAAAACAAACGGAATCCAGAATGTAAACAATATCCATAGATTTCTTAATTAAAATTCTATTGTTCCTCTCACTCTAAATAACCCAAATCAAAGCCATCATAACCATATCCCAGATATACAAACTTTCTTTTTAATTCTCTTCTTTCTCCAAATACCCCACCAAGACTTAATAGAAGGCGGGAAACCTCTGAATTGAAAAGCCATTTTCAGAACTGAAAAGGAACAATTAAGAAAGAGAAATAAGCATACTCATTAGCGCAAGAACATAAGACACATTTCTGACCTAAAGCCAAATTTCTCTTGTTCAGATTATCGACATTGAGTAAAAGATTATGAATGGTAAGCCAAACAAGAATTCTAACTTTAAGAGCAGCCACATTTTGCCAAATGAATTTATAAAAAGGACAAATTTGGCCACCAGCATTCAAAAAACTATAGAAGGATTTAACAGAAAACATACCAGAGCTATTCCATCTCCAAATAGCCTTATTGTGAGGTTTCCAGTCATAAGTATTCAACAAATGAAGAAGAGCACTGAGATCATGAGATTGTTGAAGAGAAAGAGATCTATGGAAACCAATATTCCAAACTTTCCCATATCTATTAGTAGAGTAAAGAGAAAAAACAGAAGCATTTGGTAAGCTAGCAATTTTAAAGAGATTAGGGAAATAAGAGGATAAGCTACAGTTACCAATCCAAATATCAGTAAAAAAACGAACATTCTTACCATCCCCACAGATTGTTTGAAGACCACACTTAAAGGGAGCCGAAGCTTTCCAAATCCCTTTCAAAAAAGAAGAACCAACAGAAGGGGGGAGAGACGGAAAATCACCAAGATTTCTCCTGCGAAAATACTTCCTTTTAATAATCCTAATCCAATCTTTGTCCTTTGAATTAAAACACTACCAAAGCCATTTACCAAGAAGAGCTAAATTTTAGTTGCGAAGGTTAATAACACCCAAGCCACCTTCAGATTTATGCTTACAAACCTAGTCCAATTCATAAGACATTTTCCCTGATGAGACTGAATAGAAGAACCAACCCAAAAAAACCTCATTCTCAGAAGATCAATCTTCTTAATAACCCAAATAGGAATATAAAAAAAAGGACATGAGATATAGAGGAATACTAGAGATAATAGAATTAATAAGAGCTAATCTACCAGCTTTAGAAAGAGACTTACCAACGATGAGATATAAAGGAATACTAGAGTATAGTTTTTTTGTTTTAGAAACTCGTTGTTCCCCACGATGAGCTTGGTTCAAATTTTTCAATGAAGACTCGCCAATCCCAACGGCAAGAACATTTATACTAGACTCGTTGTTGGAAACAGCGAGTTTAGTATTTTTTTTTTTTTTTTTTTGGGTGGTGGTGGAGACTCGCTGTTCCCAACGGCGAGGACATTTACACTAGACTTCCTGTTGGAAATGGTGAGTTTAGTTCATTTTTTTTTTTTGAAGACTCGCATTTACACTAGACTCGTTGTTGGGAACAACGAGTTTAGTTCCCCAAAAAATTCTATTGAGTTTTTTTCCGAAAATTCACTAAGTTCAACAGAGTGTTTCACTCTCTGTGAAATTTCCTACATCCTCGCCGTTCTCAACAGCGGGTCTAGTATAAATGTCCTCGCCGTTGGAAACGGCGAGTCTTTATTTAAAATTTTGAACTAAACTCGGTATTTCCAACAACGAGTTTAGTGTAAATGTCATCGTCATTGGGAATGACAAGTCTTCATTGAAAATTTTGAACTGAACTCGCCATTGGGAACGGTCGTGTCCCAACGGTGAGCATGAAATAACTAAACTCGCCATTGGAAACGGCGAGTTTAGTTGTTAAGTACACAAGCACAAATACTTTGGCAACTGTCCTCTTTCTACAAATATTTTCGAAAAGTGGCTATTAAAAATAAAAAAATTCGGCAGTAACGAGGATAAATTAAATTAATCAACAAAAATAAAATCGAGGAATCGGCCCATATTAATTAATTCAACTAGTAACTTACACATGCGATGCACGTTTTAATAATTTCAAAAAATAAAAATAAAAACTCTGACGTAGGGAGGATTTGAACTGGAAACCTCCATTATATTTAGTTATATATGTGCAACATTATATTTAGTTATGTACGTGTGTTACACATGTTAGTAGAATGACAAAATGATAAATGGCACTAAGGCCTTCTCCCATTATAATATTAGAGATTAGAGAAGATGAAGCTGATGCACATCTTGTTACAATTTTGTTTAGTTGATATGAACTTTATGCCTGCTGGGTCATAAATTACGCCACATAAAAACCGTTCTAGATACAGCATTTTGGTAGTACAAATACACATAAAGACCCACGTATATAATAGAGTAATTTTAACACAATTCTCGCATACTTAATAAAGCTCGAGTTTATCAGTCCCTAAACAGAACAAGGTGCCATATTCCTCTTCACTCATAATCAAATCGCAAAGCCCGCTCCCAAGCAACAGCAGGCTTTGCGATTTCTCACGATCGTAGATTTCTCAGTGGCTCCCATCTTACACAATCTTTAATATCGAGCTCATACTGCAAGAGGTAGCTTTTCACCATCAAAGAACGCGAGAAATTATTATAAGTATGGATAATAATCAGAATTAAACCCAAATGAAATAACAATACATTATGGGTTGTATCAAGGTAGGGTAATTGGATAAATAAAACACTGTTACTTTATATAATACAGTAGCAGGCTAAATAAGTTAAGCACTTGAAACTTTGCATTAAAATAATAGCAGAAACCAAGACTTGTTCATTATGTATGATGTTTGAAAAAGGTTTGCACAGCAAACTCTTCCGAAAAAAAGTTGAACTTCAGATGTCAACAGAGCAGAGGAGAATTTTGGTACTACAGATACATATAAACCAACATACAAAAGTGTAACTTAACAAAATCATCATATATTTGACAAATCTTGAGAGTACCAGTCGCTACAATAGAACAAGTAGTCATTATTCTCTACAGCGAGACATCTTGAATGAGTGATAACATCATAAAGCAAAGCATAGTTTGAAGTAATCCAAGAGTCACCTGCATCACAATTGCATTAAACTACGGTTCAATGAACGCCGACACAGAGATAGTTCGTTAATTTGCTTACATTTTCTTGCAAATATCATATAAAAAACGGGTTTTAGCTGGAGATAACAGTGAGTTAAGATTACCACAAGTTCCCAGTCCTGCACTCAAGCAGCGGAAGTAGACACCCCCCCAATTCTTGTCAGGTCAAAAATTTCAATCCAGTAGCCATCAGGATCTTTAATGAATGCAATACCTTTCATTTTTCCTGAATAAGAAACATAGTAACAGGTTACCAATTTTGAACAAATTGAAACAAAAAATAAAAATCACAAGTAATTCTTTGTCAACATTGAATGCAGTTAGGCTACAAAGAAAAATAACACAAATTTGACAAAGAGGATGACTACACATACATGAGTTTTTACCCCAAACATACATTATAAATGCATTGGGGCCCACTTCTCACTAAAAGACAAGGTTTTAAAACCTTGTCTTTTAGTGAGAAGTGGGCCCCAATACATTTAAAACCTTGTCTTTTAGTGAGAAGTGGGCCCCAATGCATTTATAATGTATGTTTGGAGTAAAAACTCATGTATGTCTAGCATTTTGCTTTGGTTGCATTTATAATGTATGTTTGGGATAAAAACTCGTGTATGTCTAGCATTTTGCTTTGACAAAAGATATCCATGAATAAGTATAAGAGAACTATAAAAAAATACAACCAAATTCAAGATTCAGCAAAAGATATTACTAAAGTCGAGTATGCATATCAGGCATGAACAAGCTTATAAAGCAGAGGCAAGCGAGCAACTTAAATTATTCTAGTACATTTTCCCTTAAAAAAGAACAATAAGCCTTCTTCATGCGTAACCATGATCCATGAAAAGCTTTAGTTGAAATAATTGAAAAGAAACGAACAGTGTAACTCAAAATTAGACAGCCCTACTAGTATTAACTCTAAAAGAAGTTATGAAACCACAATTGCATCATCTTGTTAATTTTCTGGGCACGTGCCTTCACGTGCTTTTCTCCTCGCAAATAAAATTTATGTTTGTGCACATGATTTTGGTTATATTTTTCTTGTACATCTGAAATTAGTAAACATTACTAAAACTATTATATTAAGCACCTAATATTTTTATGTAAAAATAAGAACAAAATGCATTGCATTTGCAACAAATCTAATAGCCATAACTAAAAAGGTTTGAAATGTGTCATGAATAAAGACATGAAAACAATTTTACTTCCAGATGAGGTGAGCATAAGGAAACCATGTTTCTCAAGTCTGTAAACTAGCAACCAAATGCAATTTCTTCCATTCAGTCAAAATATCTAGAATATCCAGTAAATAACTCTCCCATAACTAATTTCTCGAAAATTTTAAATAAATTTACGTTCTACAAATAGATTGACAGCAAAACTTGATAAGAGATATATAGCAAGATAATAGAAAGGTCTTTCCCATGACTGCAACATTACAATCACAATGATAATAATAATTATCCTCCCCAGCATCCCTAGTATTTTAGATAGAAGAATGTAATTCCTGGCATTAAGATATTAAATCTATTTCCAAATTTTTAAATGATATAGATTGAGCTAAAGCCTATGCAAACTGAAAAATCAGAAGATTTTCAAACAAAGCTGTAGTAGATAAACTTAAAACAGAAATTAAAGAACTATGTGTACATCTTCAGAGTATTGTTCCAAAACAAATTACCATCATCGGGCTTCTTAACAAACTCCACTCCTAAGTGTTCAAATCGCTCGCAAGCCTTGTAAGTGTCATCCACTGTGATGCCAATATGTCCTAGGAGAGCAAAAAGTAAATGTTAAATACAAAAATCTATTCAGAAACACAAAATTTTAGTTAGGATATGACAACGATTAAATAACAATTAAAGATCAGTTTGCATCAATATTTGAATATACAGACCGAAGCCACGAGGTTCTGAATTCCCATTATGATAGCCTTTGAACTCAGGATCGCTTTCTGTTCCCCAGTTACTGCAAAAATAATAAGAGAGAAGTCAAGAAGAGGGCCAAAAAAACAAAACATAATTTAACCGACCAGCCTGTCAAATGAATTAAAACTAAAAAGCAGGTCACTTAGAGCATCCACAGTCGTTTGCTATATTTGCCATTTTCCCATTTTTTGAGAAACAACCCGCTGCAATCGTTTGCTATTTTGCCAAAATTTGGCAAAATAGCTAAAGTCGCTTCTCATTTTTGAGAAGCGAGAGCGCGATTCTCAAATTATAAGAGACGATACAAGTTGTCTCGTCCCAAATTTTTTTTTTATTTTTTAATTACGTAGGACGAGACAACATGTATCGTCCCAATTTTTTTTTTAAAAAAAATCTCGTCGGACGAAACAACATGTATCGTCCCCCTTTTTTTTATCAATTGATCGAACGGTCAGATTCTTCGGGAAAAAAAAAATTCAATTTCACCTCGGACGAGACATGTCTCGTCTCAAGCTAAAAAGCTTGGGACGGGACAACATGTCCCGTCCTGGTTTGGTGGCAAAAATTAGTGGTAGGTTTAGGCTTTTAATTAGGTTTAGTCTTTGATTAATTAGGTTTAGATTATATTTTAATATTTAATTTAGTTAATTAACATATTTTAATTGTTAATTAGTTACTAATTAAATTTTTTAAAAAAAATAACGGACGAAACAAGTTGTCTCGTCCTACTCAAATTTTAGAAAAAAAATAGCAAACGACCACTACAGAAGATTTGGCTATTTGCTATTACTGTACTTGCCATTTGCTCAAAAATGAGAAACACCATTGTGGATGCTCTTATCCCACCATAATGAACAGATGGTTACTTACTGTGTTAATTCAAGTGTTGCCTTCTGGCTGAAGGTCCAAACAATCTTTTGAACTGGATCAGCTGGCGCAGTTGCTGGATTCTGTTAAAAAAAGGTTTAATAGAAGTAAAATTAAACACGAAGAATTCAGCTAAAAATATCGCAGAATTTACCTCATAACCCAAAAAATACAAGCTAAACTTCATTTCAGGGAAATCGAGCCTCTTCAACAACCTGATATTTTTTAAGAAAATAAATTACTTAATTAGTAAAATTGTAAGAAGGGCACCACTTTCAGTAGTTTAATAAACCAAAAGTAAGACATAAAGATTGAATATCCTTTCTGTAACGTACATACAAAGAAGTTGACCATATACATTATCATAGTTGGTAACAAGGTCTAAATTATATTGAAGAATGATAACTGGAAAGACTAAAACATGCAAACCAAATTTCTGATCTTTGAGTGAACTACTTAGGCCAAGATCTAAAACTTGGTTTGCTTATATCAGAATAAGTGGGTTTGAGTAGATTTTAAAAGTTATTCGAAGTTTCTTTTTTACTTTCAATTCACTGCTATATAGGTTTTTATGTACTTACCTTACTTATTTTGTATTTCCTATTAAGTCCTCGGAATCTTTAAATTTGCTATCAAGTTCCCCAATTGCAACCATTAGTTGAAACTGTTAGGACATGAGAAACTAATGGTATAGATCATAAAATGCAGCAAATACATTGAGGGCAATAGCCTCATATATATAGACAGAACCTATGACAGCTTATAATATAGATCCCCAGCAATCCCAATATTACACCTATACATCATACACTTAACAGAAATAAAACTAGTTGAAAGAGATCTTACTGTTTATTTCATCAAATACCTTGACCCTGTTGACCATGGCTTGGCCACAGTTGGTTAACACAAACCAAACACAAACAAAATTAATAACTATCGTCATCCTGGGTCTCTTATTGACAATAACTAATCCTAATTCTAATACTAAAACAATCATAACCTAGCATCCTCCTATTCTCTCCTTTACACACCATTGAACCTGATACCCCACCTTATCAACAATGGTCAAGAATGAAAAAAGAAGGGATAAGAAGAAATTTGATACTACCACTTACTATTTATTTTTTAGGAAACACCATATAAAAGATTCATGGTACCGTATGCCATTTTGAAGATGGAAGAAATTAATCTCAAGTTTCCAATGCAATGTGAGGAAAGGGTAATATATTGGGGTTAACCCTAAGTTATCCTTTTTTAAGACGGCAAAACTTTCAAGTTGCATTAAGGAGCCCCATTTTTTGCTTGTTCAGTGCATGTCGTAATGCAAACTAATGATGTCAAGGCTTATTTACTTCCATTTCCAATATACATGTATTGAGTTCACAAGTATTAAACTGCTTATTAAGTGTTTGTCTTCTCTCAGCTACTTACATTTTTCAAATTAAAAAACAATTCTTCTTTGCAGGGAAGCACATGAGGAAAATAAAAGGTAAGTTTGATGAGTTTCCCCTCCCTCAATTGCATAGACATCTTTGCTAAAGAAATGATTTCATCACCCATTTCTATCAGAAGATGACATAAAATCACCAAACCAGGAAACCAAGCTACAACACACAAGCTGCTGATAAGCTTGGCTGTGGAGCTAGGCTATGTAAATTTTGTCTCTAGTGAAGCCAATTTCCCATGTTTTCTCAGATTGAAATGGTTAGTTGCTTGGTTCTGATTCATCTAAAGTTGTTGCTTAAGACAGAAAAACCTTTTAACCAAAGTCCTTTTAAGTCCATAGGTTTCTTTCACATGTTTTGTCTTCCAAATATATCACCCCTTTATTTCCACTATATCCACAAAGTGAACGAATTAATCTTCTCAGAGGCAACCATATACCCACATTTTCTTTATCATTTTCTATCACTTCAGCTGGAAATATCCATTCAAACTCCTTCAGGATTTTACTTTCCGCCCATCCCGGGTACCCTTTAACTTGCATGCAAATGCCGAACACAATCACTGCAAGAAGAAAGATTGTAGACTTTAAGCTTTGAAATGTTAAGAGCTCATGGATTGCAGATGGAGCTTATAGTGGGTGTACAGGTGAGGGTTACTATCTGCATATTGGTAATCGTATCTTAATGTTAAAGATGGTGGTCTTTATGTATGAAGATGGTGCATGCTTTGAATGTAGTGATCCTTTAGGAATTCGCAATTCTATCTTATATGGGTTTTTGGTTTTGGGTGGTCTCTGTGTGTCTGGGTGTGTGTTGTGTTGAAGAGATTGGGGGGAGGAGATATATATCACTACATTCCGACATTAATGTAAATGGTCCTAGGTTTTGACTTTCAATACCCAATTTTTAAAAAAATCATTGTTCTTTAAAATTATTTAACATTGATCTTCTTAAATATGGTTTACATTTTTCTCAATTTAGGTTGGAGATCCAAGTTTTGAGAAATAATAGGAAACCAAGATGAAGCCTGAGATGGGAGAAACCTCTGGACATGTATGAAGCTCTATACTTCATTTATCTCTGCATTCTAGATAAAGTCAAAATTTTGCTACCAGCACATGCTAGTAAATCATAATAGATTATTTTTACTATACAGAATTTCTCTTTTTACATGTTTTGTACAAACTATATGTTTTCTTTCCAATTTAAATTTCCCCATTGCTCATTGGTCCTACCTTCGTTTCTCCTTCTATGCTGATAAGTAATAACCGTTGGAAGATGTACTTAGCTTATACTACATTTGAAATTTTGACCTACAGGAAGTGGTATCCTATCTGGAAATCCTAGAAGTAACCAATTTATAACTACAATTGTGTTTACATTCAAAACCAATCACATAGTTGTTAAATCTCAACCAAACTTTAGTCTCCCACATGCATTGTATGTGCTAACTAAGCAGTTACTATCGACCACTTAGTTAGCACTTCAATGCATGTGCTACACACTAAAGTGGATGGTTGATATATATCACTGACTTAAAAATATTTCGGGATTCATAGGTCGATGGTTAGCCACAAAACACACAACTTCAACTCTTTGGTTACAACAATATAGATGTGAATTCAAACAAAGCTCATAAACTCATAACATAAACCTCTATCCATTATGGGAGACTACATTATGGGGTCTCTGCCTAGACCGAAACGAGTCGTGTTTCCGTAGTCATAATAATAGATGAACTGTCATGATGCATAAAATATTTGTCCTCATTCGTGCTTTGGCAGAACAGGCAAGATCGAAGAAGAGACTTCGCATAGAGGAGTAGACCAGAAGAGGTGGCGTTGGGCGTCAAGGATGGAACGAAAAAGAAAGATTTGTAGTTCATTTGAGTATTTGACGTAGTAGTTGGTGTATTGATTGCTTTAGAACTATGATTTATCTTCTGATATGGATGTAGTTTTATGTTCTACTTTGTATCATTAATATACCATTAATGAATGGTGACATGATCACCTTTATTCTTTAAAAAAAAACTCTATCCATTTACCTCACTTATGAGAAGTCCTAACTAATATCCAATATTAATGGGGTAAAGTCATGAAACCCCCTACTTTTGGTCCGAAATTAAGGAACCCCTGCAGTTAAATTTCACTCACTTAGAGCATCTGCAGTCGTTTGAACCCAAGATTTGGGTATTTGGCATTTAGAAAGAGAAAATTTGGGTTATAGTTGTAGTCATTTGAACCCAAAACCTGGGTTTTGATTTAAAAAGAAAGTAACGGACGGTAGATGATCTTTCATCCTGTAATTTGTTTTAATTAAAAAAATATCGGACGAAAACATCGGATGGGAGATCATTTCCCGTCCGAGAGCCTTTTTTTATTAAGGAATCTTAATTCCATCATAATTAAATATTAATTAAATCTTAAATCCTAATTAAATCTCAATTAAATCCTAATATGTATGCATAACAATTCCTATAGGCCTAATTCCATAGAACATACCCTTCACATTCGGGAACAAAATTCACGAACGGGATATCATTTCCCATCCGTTCTATTTATATAAAAACAAAAGTGTCGGGCAAGATATCATGTCTCGTCCGAGAGCTTTTAAATGAAAAATTTTGAACGGACGAAAGATGATATTTCGTGAGCTATATTTTCCAAATTCCTATATCTGTTCCCAAATATAGCAGCCTACTGTTCCTCTCAAACCCAAATTTTGGGTATTTGGCAAACGACTACATATGTTTTTTGGCCAAATTTTGCAAAATTTGGGATTATAGACAACGACTACAAATGCTCTTAGCACCCCGCAATTATCTCTCTCATTTCTGGTGTTAAATCTTACTTGTGTGTAGTTAACTCATTACCCTTATCTCATATAAAAGTACAGTTTCACCTATTAATAAGAAAGGGGGTAATTAGGTAATGACACGATTCAAATTTAACGCAAAAATTAAAGGAGATAACAGTGGGGTGCTAAGTCCTAATTAAGTGAAATTTAAGGGCAGAGATTTCTTAAATTGGGACCTACGACCAACTCCAACCCAGCGCCATTTTGGTGCAAAACGCCATTTTTGGCGCTGGATGGAGCTCCAATCGAGCGCCATTTCCAGCACCAAAAATGGCATTTTTGGTGCTGGTGTACAATGTTGCGCCAATTCTGATGCGGCACTGTTCATCAACGCCAATTTTTTAATTTTTTTTTAATTGTACATTTTGTAAAAAAAAGTCTCGTAGTTTTAGATAATTGTATATTTTGGTCACAATTGTCTTAGTTATAAGTTTGTGTTTTTGTCAATTTTACAATCTTAACAATTTGTAAGTTATTTTGAAAGTGTTCTATATTTTACGTTGGTCTAATAGTTTTAGATTTGTCATTTTAGATCATTTGTTTTATAATAAATATTAATTTTTTCATTTTATATAATAAAATATAATTTACTCATATGATATTTTGTTTAAATTTTAGAATAATATGAAACTAATCATATGATGATCAATACATAATAAAATTTGTATGTGGTGAATTGATGAAATAGATAACAAATAAGGATTTTAGTAAAAAGTTATATAAAAAGTAGGTAGAGAAGAATATTCAGATAATATTCCTTTTTGGTGTTAGAAATTGTGTTATGAGTTGGAGATGAAGTTATGTTTGATGTCAATTTTACACCATTTTGGTGTAACTTTTACACCAAAATGGTGTTGTGGGTTGGAGATGGCCTAAACATTTGGGGTTTGATGACTTTAGAAATGCAACCTACGGTTATCAAGTAACCAATCAATCATGAAACTAATGGAAACTTACGACATGCCGAGAACTCGAGAATAGAAATCAAGGCTCACTTTGGGATCCTTAATCCGAAACATCTGCAAAACCCAAACTCAAACAGATTCAACACCTCGCTATCAAAAATCAAAAAATAAAATAAAATCATTGATCGAATTAAATGGGTTTACAGTTTGTTGAAAGAAGTAGCTCTTGGTGGCCTCATCGGGCTCGGACTGCAGTCCTGGGTTGTTAGAGGGTGATTCTTTTGAAGAGGCCATTGATGCAAAGGAAGAAGAGAAGGACCGGATTCTGATGGTGGGTCTGAGGGAGATGGACGGTGGATGTGAGAGTAACGGGAATTTTGAGGAGATGCGAGGGAGGAGAGAGGAGAGGAAAGGAGAGATGATTGACTTGGCCGCCATGGGTTAGATTTTGATTGATATAATAAAGGGAAGTGACAGTGAGAAAGATACACCTGTTTGTTGATGATATTGTGTACTTCTTTGATTTCTAACCGTTGGATTTTGATTTTTTTTTTTTTTGTATTTCTTATTTTCCTTAAATAAATAAATAAATAACTCCCATCGAGGATAGAAATAGGAAGGAAATAAGAGCCAAAAAATTGAGTATCATCACAAATTTTTACTAACTTATGCACTGTCATGTTCGCTGAACACTCCTCATAAATAATTACTAAATTGCTAATCTAAATTATACTCCTGAAAGTAGTCAAAATTATACTTCTGAAAGATATGTTAGAAAATGGGTGTTTTAACACTATTTTACGAACCCGTTTTGAGTAAGATCCACTGCATATTAGTGAGAGACTTTTATGAATTTGTGTTGTCCTTCATGAGTACATCAAATTCATATATTTACTTGCTCAAAACGGTTATGAGGTAAATGAAAAATTGTCTCACAAAATAAGACACTTGATATCTAAAAATGGGTTGAGGGAGAGAAATGGCTTTGTCTGTTGTTACTACCTATGCATTCATTCACCTGTCTACCTCGTCCCAGTTTTGATTTTTCTGATCTGTAATGGCCAAAATAAATGTAGAAATGGTTCTGTCTGTATAACGGACGAATCAATGCAGAAATATTATGTTTGCTGTATTTATTCGCACGTTTTAAACCGAGAAATGATTTTGCCTGCCGTTACTATCTGTGCATTTATTCCACCTGTCTACCCGGTTCCCTATAAATTGAGATTCATCTATTCTCTTTCTTCACACCAGAAAAATTCTTCTCTCCTCTCCGTTCTGTTCTGTCCACTTCGTTTGTTCAAGTTCGGTGGTAGAGTTCTCCACTGCTTCAGTTCGGAAGTGTGACATGGTGCTCTAGTCAACACTCCTCTGTCATTGTATCCTGAGAGACGGACGTCTCTACAATCTCCAACACCCGGATGAGGCGAATCTGTTTTAAGGATATTGTGTGATACACAAGCCTCGACACAAATCGGTTGGTTTTATATTCTTGTTACTTTCATTTTCTCTTTAATTTGTTCGGTTTTTGTTCTTCTTCTCCTTCTCTGGTTTTGTGCCTCTCAATCAAAAATTGGTTTTCCTGTAAATATTTTTTTTAAAATTAAATACCGCGCTGAAGCGAGATAATGTTAAGTACTTTGATGAGCTAATACAAACTCATGCATCGAAGTTTCGGCTTCCTGTGATCAAATCTATGCTCGCTATCTTTAATTCAAATCTAATTCATTAATTCAAGCAATAACCATAGGCAAACAACTCAAATAAAATTCTAAAATATTATTGCCTAATCAAAATGAATTAAACGTTAAAACTAAAAATATACCCTACCGAGAATAAATATTAACCAAAGTAAACTACACATCAATTATATTAATGGGTACATTAAAAAATACTTGTAGCATTCCATCTTAATAATATTCTCGACTAATTATGTAGAAGAAAATGTCTTCTGTTAAATATTTTCTTAAATATGTTTCACGATATGCTATGCATTCTGGAAGAAACAATGTTAGGCAATAGGTAGTGTATTATGTATGATAATAAGGATATATAACCTACCAAAAGTAATTAGCTAATTAAATACATTGCGGGCACGTGCAGTTGGGGGGATTGTGGGCTTCCATTTGTTTTGTCCAGGTAGAGAGTGGGCTAATCTGTTCCTAAACTGACCCAATGATTTTTTTTCTGATACTAGGCAAAGGTGTCATGTTAGTCCCACATCGCCAAATGTCTAGCATTATGCCTTCTTCATGACTGCAACATCAACATCTGTTAGTGTCCCTTCGGGGACATCTGATAAAATTGGAACGATACAGAGAAGATTAGCATGGCCCCTGCGCAAGGATGACACGCACAAATCGAGAAATGGTCCAAATTTTTTTGCCAGTCACTCCGGTTGTAGCCTACATTCCGGTTGTAGCCTACATTCAATCCTGCTTTTTTGTTAATTCATTGAATTTGTAGCCTGTATCTAATTCAACTTTTTTTCTCATAATTTTTCACTTATGGGTGCTATGGATGTATTCTGCAACTCGATGGAGTTGAAAATCAAAATAATGATTCGTGTTACTGATTTTTTAGAGCATTGACAGCTAATGTATTGAATTTTTGTTAATTTATTGAATTTTTAGCCTCTAATTCAACCTTTTTTCTCGTAATTTTGCACTTATAGTTGCTATGGGTGTATTCTGCAACTCAATGCAGTCTAAAATCAAAATAATGATTCATGTTACTGATTTTTTGGAGCATTGATAGGTAATGTATCGCCTACATTCAATCCTGCTTTTTTGTTAATTCATTGAATTTGTAGCCTCTACCTAATTCAACCTTTTTTCTCATAATTTTTCACTTATGGTTGCTATGGATGTATTCTGCAACTCAATGGTGTCGAAAGTCAAAATAATGATTCGTGTTACTGAATTTTTCGAGCATTGACAAGTAATGTATCTTCATACTTTTTTGTGTGTATATAAAGTTGTGCATTCTTTGTTTCTGTATTCATTCATCACAAAAACCAACAATGTAAAAATCATCAGCACAATATAAGCAACCATTCTCGCTGCGTTCAAGTTTCAAAAATTATATAATTTAAAAGTTGCAATACAATAAATACTCAAAAAATACTTAAATACTTTCAACTACAAAACGTAATACAACTCTCATACTGGGTCATTCCTCTCCATGGCGATAAAGAACCATGCGGCATTCTGAGCATGGCTAATCAACAACTGAGACATTACAGATGTTAAAGGAGCTGGGGATGAACGAAGCCTCTCATTCTCCGAAAAGATCAAACTCGCAAGCATGTTTTGCAATTCTTTAAGCTTCTTTATTACTACTACTACTCGCATAATTAGCTTTGACCCTGTTGGCTTGAACCAATAAATTTCTCCCCTTGGTCGATAAGGTGACTAACCAGCAGAGGAGCTCCCTCAGAAATGAAGTTATTCCAACCGAGTAACTACCAACAAATCATCACATTTCTCCACCTTTTCCTAAAAAAAAAAAAACAAACAAACAAAAAAATCATCACATTTAATGTGAACCTCCACCTCCATATGCATAGCCCAACAACCGGGCATGATACCAGCCATAGTTTGAGCCAAGGGTTGGATAATGGATAGTAGCAGCTCAATTTCCTGTTGAAACTCTCGAGCTCATTCCAAGAACCCCTGAAACTCCATCCCCTTGCAAGGGCACTGTGGACAGTCATCCTCACCGTATCAGTATCAGTATTATCGCCTTGAATTGCTTGTTTAGGAGATACGAGAGTTTCAAAATAAGGAACATCACCGCCTTTGGGCACAGACTGTTAGGAATATAGCCGTAGTGGAAGGGTGGTTGTAGAGAAGAGATAGCTGATCAATACAAACAATCAAGCAAGTAGACCAAATTAAACACACAATGCGCATAATTTTGTCCGAGTTCGGACGAATCTAATCCGGGGGAGAAATAACCGAGTTATTATTTAACTAGAGAATATACAAAGAGTTACAATCACTCTCACCAAGAACATATCTATTTTTCAAGCCTCACTGACGATACTTTTTTGTTTACAATGGAAACTCTCAAATGGAATACTTCATCTCAATGAAAGTCATTACAATATTATATAGAGGTCTAGAGAAACCATAGGTTGTAGTCTTGATCCAAGACAATCCGATATATCCTGAAGAGAAAGTCACACGATAGAAATCGTACGATCTAATTTGGAGAAGAAGTCGGGCTCAAACATATTCACCCAGAACCCGACCCAAACTGTTGTTGCCTCTGGTTGTAGTCGACTGCTTTGGACTCGAAGGCATCCAGAAAGCACACCTAATGCTTGCGGTCGACTGCCCCCATATGGCAGTCTGATGGAGCCTGAACAACAACTCTTCTCTGCTACCACATTTGCTTCGAATCTCTTCTCGCTTCACCATCTTCTCTTCACATTGAACCTAGTATGCATGACATAAACCAACACGAGCAACGATATTGAGGGTATCTTTCTCCATCCTTGCAGCAACCAGATTCGTTCTCAGGGTTGCAGTTGGCGGACTTGCTAGGCAGGTAGCTGCTAGGACTGTAAGCACCCAAGAGAGGTGAATGGCGAAAACAAGCAGCTAAGTTGAAGGTTGCAACCAACATAACAAGATATTATCTGCAATTCTAATTATCACCAGAGCTTTGAAACTGTAAGGATAAGAAGATAATAGTTGTCATTCCTCGTTGGAGGAGTATGGATCGAGAATGAAGGATTGGTTAGGCAACACATTGACGGAAGGTATAGAGATCTATTGGGAAGAAGGAAAGCTTATAGTTGCAAGTTGATACAAGATATGTGGAGCTCTTCAAGGATATACGGAAGCGAAAGAATCAAGAACATGTTCTCTGAAGAGGAGGTATTAAGCGCTGTTACCGCTAAATCTGGTGTGGGGGCAAACAGATAGAATTTGTGAATTCTTGGAGAAAACAATAAAGCAAACATGTTGACCTGTTGACCTTCACCAACTTGTTGACTTGGTCTCTTGCCGCTGCTGCGAACCTGTAAAAAGTGCGAAACACCGGAGTTGATCCCGGTGACGCACCCTCCGACGCTATAGTCAGTAATCATAAAGATTATGAATGAGCATTAATTGACAAAAGATTGATTACCTGCTAATAGTAGGGGATGGGGGGTATTTATAGCCGCCTTAGGAACCAGTTTCGGGATAAGATTAAATCCCTACTTCCCAGTGAATGGATAGAAGTGATCAGGGCCGTTGATTAGGGACAATCATAAACCCTAATTCTATCCAGCTGGACTAGATTTCTTGCGGGTTGGAATCCGCACCCAGTTAAGGCGGGTCCGTTTATGGGTTATTGGGTTTTGAAGAAAAGCCCAGTTCCCATTTCAGGCCCGTTTGTAGGTAAAATTACCGTTTTACCCCTGAGCTTTAAAATTCGTGTCCGATTTGAACGATCTCGATTTAATCCCAATTTTGGCTATATCACGAGCCCCCCACTCCTGAAGACTGAGTTTAACAGCCTTTGAGGAGTAGTTTGTTGTTGAAACGGCGTACGGAATTTTATTGGAGTTCTCGGGGGAGTTGGATCTAGCTCAGGGTGTAACGGTGATTTTCTGAACTTGTAAAATACCCAAAATTATTCTCAGATTTTTGTGGATTTTTGTGACTTTTCCAGATTTTTCTGATTTTTTTCGAATTTTTTATTTAATTTCCGAATTAAATAATTAATTATCAAAAATTTTAATTAATTATTCTAATTTAATAATTACTATTTTCAAATTTAAAAATTATTTTCTGAATTAATAATTATTTTTAGAATTTTTAATTAATTTTTTCTGATTTTTAAATATTTTTTCGGATTTTTTAAAAATAATTAATTCGATTACATAAATAAATAAATAAATAAATACCTGGTGACGTGGCGCGATCGTGTGCGTTGATCGCGATCAAGCAAGCGCGCATTGGGAGGAGGTCAATTTTTCTCCCATATGAGCTCCGGTGCCAAGAACTCTCGGCAAAAGTTGTCGAACTCCCTGTCGACGCCACGTGGCAAAGTCAACGGCGTGCCGTTGACTCCTTTTTTTTTGTTTTTTTTGTTTTGTTTTTTTTTTTGTCTTCTTTCTTTCCTTCTTCTATTCCGCTGCTGCTCTTTCTTTTTCTTCTTCGTCTCATTCTCGTGCTCTCTCCCTCGTTTCCTTCTCCGACTCAACCTCCGAGCAGAGCCAGGTGAGGAGACAGAGCTTCGACGAGGTAGGCGAGCTCGACGGACTGGCGGTGAGGTTGAGAGCTCGGCGGACTGGTGGTGAGGTCGAGAGCTCGAAGAGGAAGTGAGGGAGCTCGGATAGTGAGGAGGTTCGTGCTCGGAGCCTTGGAGACAGTGAGCTCGGCAACGATGGGTTCGTCGAGGAAGAAGCTCGGAGCTCGGAGAAGACTAAAGTTGGAGCTTTTTCCTCGTTTGAGCTCCGGTACCACGAACGCTCGGCGATGACTGCCGACCTTCACGCTCCATCGTCAATGGGGCTCGATGATAGTGGAGGCCGATGTCGGAGGCGGCTCGTCGAGGAGCTCGTGATGGGGAATTTTTCTCATGTTTGGGCTCCGGTGACGAGAACGCTCAGATTTTGGTGGTGAGCTTCGTGACTTCGGGAGCGGAGGACCTCGACTGCTGTGGCGAACAGCTCGGCGGCGACAGTGTGGAGCTCGTCGGAGCCATGGTGATGGGCGGCGAAGGTGAAGCTTCGCAAAGGAGGTTTGGGTTCGGAGCTTCGACGAAGATGGAGGAGCTCGATAGTGGCGATTGTGAGTAGAGGGGGAGCTCGATGGTAGCTCGAGCTTGGCGAAGACTCGGAGCACAGCGAATGGTGATGGTGGCGGAGCTCAGCGACGACGGCGTTCGATTGTGTCTCGACTACGGGGCTTCGAAGTGGAGTTTGGCTCGAAGCTTAGTCGAGACGAGCTTGGAGCATGGCGACTGGAAGAGCTCGGCGGAGCTCGTCGAGGTAGAAGAGTGCTTGGCAGAGCTCCTTTGAGGGGGAGACACGGCGGAGCTCGATGAAGGCGAGGCCATGGCGGAGAGTTCAGAGCTTCAACATTGAAGGAGGAGATGTTGGTGTTTTCTGTGTGGTTTTTGGCGGGAAATGGAGAAGAAGAGTGAAAGCTGAAGTTGGTTTGGGTCCTTTAATGGGTCCAAACCGACCCGTTCAGCCCCTTGTTTATTTCCCCTCTTTCCTTTTCTATGTTTGTTTGTTGGGATCTGCGCTGTTGATCGTGTTAGAGCACGTATTTCGAGGCAAAATTTCTCTCATTTGAGCTCCGGTGGCAAGTTGCTACGGCGATGTTGCCGACCCCCTCCAAATATGTGTTAGGAAGGAGGCTGAAGTCCAGAGGGGTTCGGGGTCTCCTGCCGAGGTGCAGAGATACATCGGCGTGGCGACATGTGCAAAGAAGGGGTTCGACAAGTCTTTGCCGAAGTCCGGAGTGAGTTTTTTCCATGTTTGAGCGTCGGTGCCAAGAGCGCTCGGCAAGGTGTGCCGAGGTCCCAAAGTGAGGATTTTTTCCATGTTTGGCCGTCGGTGCCAAGAGCGCTCGGCAAGGCATGCTGAAGTCCCAATGCGAGGATTTTTTCCATGTTTGGGCGTCGGTGCCAAGAGCGCTCGGCAAGGGGTGCCGAGATCCCAAAGTGAGGATTTTTTCCATGTTTGGGTGTCGGTGCCAAGAGCGCTCGGCAAGGCGTGCCGGAGTCCCATTGTGAGAATTTTTTCCATGTTTGGGCGTCGGTGCCAAGAGCGCTCGGCAAGGCGTGCCGGAGTCCCAATGTGAGGATTTTTTCCATGTTTGGGCGTCGGTGCCAAGAGCACTCGGCAAGGTGTGCCGAGGTTCCAAAGTGAGGATTTTTTCCATGTTTGGGCGTCGATGCCAAGAGCGCTCGCCGAAGTATGCCAAAGTCTAGGGAGAGTTCTTCTCAATGTTCCCAGTGCTGCGGAGGTCGGATCGGGGCGTATGACCCTTTGTTCCGAAGCTATTTCGAAGATCTACAAGTTCTCTTCAGAGATGAATTGGAGAATCCGCCTTCCTCAAGGTCAAGATAGTCTCGCAACATCTTCGTCTTTGCGAAGTTGATAAGAGATTTGCATGGCTCTAGGGGAAGTCCGTCATTGGAGGACAAGTTTGAGGAGCACCTCTCGGGGAGAGTTTTAGCTCCGAACTCGTTGAGAAGAGGTCCGCTCTGGGAGTGAGGAAGCAAAGAGCTTGGCTCTAGGAGAGAGCCATTTGGGAGACAAGTTTGAGGAGCAACTCTAGGAGAGAGTTGTGAGATCCAAACTCGTTGAGAAGAGATCCGCTTTGGAGGTGAGCGGAGCAAAGAGCTTGGTTCTAGGAGAGAGCCATTTGGGAGACAAGTTTGAGGAGCAACTCTAGGAGAGATTTGTGAGCTCCGAACTCGTTGAGAAGAGGTCCGCTTCGGAGGCGAGCGGAGCGAAGAGCTCGGCTCTAGGAGAGCCATTTGGGAGACAAGTTTGAGGAGAAACTCTAGGAGAGAGTTGTGAGCTCCGAACTTGTTGTTTAAGTGAGAGAATCAACGGTTGTGGAAGCAGTTCCGAATGGCGAACCACTTCTTACGCACTTATGAGCGAGTAATTTGAAGCGGAATCGAGCCAAGTGTTGGACTCCGAACTCATCGTTTAAGAGAGAGACACAATGGTTGTAGGAGCAGTTTCGAATGGCGAACCACTTCTTACCCGCTTATGAGCGAGTAATTGGAAGCGGAATCGAGCCAAGTGTTGGACTCCAAACTCGTCGTTTAAGAGAGAGATTCAACGGTTGTGGGAGCAGTTCCGAATGGCGAACCACTTCTTACCCGCTTATGAGCAAGTAATTTGAAGCGGAATCGAGCCAAGTGTTGGACTCCGAACTCGTTTTTGAGCATAGTAAGTTGCAGGAGCAGCCATGTAGGAGAAGCTGGATTCTGAACTCACTATTTAACGAGTCGTATATGTGACTCGGAGAGATAGAGATGAAGCAAGAGCAATAATTTTCAATGAAAAAATGTAAAGTTTTATTGGGATAAACTAAGTGGCCGCTTCAATGGGGTGGGCTATTATTATATGCTATTGGCCGGGTTACAAGCATCGGCCTTATTGAAAATCAAGATCCTACTTCTACGATAAGGTGAAGACCCCTTGGGAGGAGCTGGGTTCTCCCTCCATTGGACCTCCTTGGATGAGGTGGAAGACGGCCCCAGGTTCTAAGTCTTGAAGCTCGGCGGGCCTCTCTGTTCGTTTGTAGGCTCCTCAGGGGGGAAGCTCGGCCTCATCTTTTTGGATGAACTTGGTCAGGTGTCCCCGCTGTATGAGTTCTTCAATCTCCTCCTTGAGAGCCCGACAATCATCCATGTCGTGACCGTGGTCCCTGTGAAAGCGGCACCACTTATCCTTGTTCCTCTTCTTGCCAGGGGTATTCATTCTAGGGGGAGCACGGAGTAGCCCTTCCTTGTCCACCTCCATAAGAACTTCTGATAATATTGGCAATGAAGGGTGTGAACTTCTCAAAACGAGGAGTCGGGCGGCGCTGACCATTGCCGTCCTTCTGGGATTTTTGGGATCCCTCTTCGCTCATATTCTTCCGTTTGTTCCCGGGAGATGATTCTTCAAGAGTAGGGGGGTTGAGAGCCTCTTCCACTCGTATGTACTTCTCCACCCTAAGCAGGAGTTCTGAGAAGTCCCGAGGAGGCTTCTTGGCAAGGGATGCCTTGAGGCGAGCGTCGGTGACGTTGCGCTCGAATGCTGCAGAGGCTACTAATTGGTTGAGGGAGGGAATAGACCGAGCTTCGGTGGTGAAGTGTTGAACGTAATCCCTTAGGCGTTCACCCTTTTCTTTGTTGAGGGTCACCAGAGATACACATGTTTTCTCGGCCCGGCGGCTACTCACGAAATGAGTAAGGAAGAGCCCTTCGAACTGATCGAATGAGAAGATGGAGGCCGGGGCGAGTCGAGAGTACTATTCTCTCGCAGACCCTTTCAGTGTGGTAGGAAAGATCTTGCAGAGGAGGGCGTCTGAAGCCTGGTGGATCATCATGAGAGTTTTGAAACTCTCTATGTGATCCGCGGGGTCCGACTCCCCGGTATACGACTCAAAGTGAGGCGACTTGAAGTTTTTTGGGACGGGGGCCTCCATGATGGTGCGAGAGAATGGAGGTCTGCTCGGGCGGAGGTTTATCGCCCGTTGCTCTCCTTTCTTGTCAATTCGGCCGAGGTGCCTCTCCATCTCGTGGAGACGGTGGTAGACTGAGTCTTCTCTTTGATCATATCTTGCCGAGCTCCGAGACTCATCTTCGTACAAGGGTGGATTGGGGCTGCGGCGATGGTAGCTTGGAAATGGACGAGGACTGGGAGTGTGAAGGCAGTGGCTCCTAGCTGGCTCTTGGATAGGTGGCCTCTGGTTGTTATTCGGGGCGATATTGAGGGCCCGTAAGACTGCCGCTTGGAAGTCTTGAAGTTCCGCCCTTGTGAGTGGTGCCTCTCCAGCTTGGCAGTCCCTATGTGTAGCTCGGCTTACTGGAGAATGAGTTCTCCGCCGATGACGCTGAGGGGACTCTCTTCGCCTCCTCGGGGGAGGGGATCTTCTGGTCCTCGGTCGGCGAGGGGTCCAGACTCTTGAGACCCCTGGGTGCTCAGGTTGTTGGACTTTCGCAAGGGCTCACCATCCATTCAGGCAAGTTTGAAGGTCAACCCCCTTTTGGCGGTCGGCAATCACTTGATGAAGATCCCGCTCGGGAGGGCTTCGAGAAGCCATAGATTCAACTGAAGGATTGGGACTCGCGATATGGTTATGAGGAGGATGTTGCTTCAGACGACTCTGACTGGAGCCCCCCGGGGCAGCTCCCCGAGACCCTAGAGGGGCCTGTTGAGGAGGAGCACCTTGAGCTGGAGGAGGGAGAGAAGGAAGAGAAGTGGTTCTTCGGTTGGAGACCGCTGCCTTCCCCTTCTGTTTTGGATGTATGGCTTGAAACTAGTCTCGCTGATGAAGTTAGGTCGGGTTGCTTCTTCGTTCCCACAGATGGCACCAATCTGTTACCGCTAAATCTGGTGTAGGGGCAAACAGATAGAATTTGTGGATTCTTGGAGAAAACAATAAAGCAAACCTGTTGACCTGTTGACCTTCACCAACTTGTTGACCTGGTCTCTTGTCGCTGCTGAGAACCTGTAAAAAGTGCGAAAGACCGGGGTTGATTCCGGCGATGCACCCTCCGACGCTCTAGTCAGTAATCAAAAAAATTATGAATGAGCTTTGATTGGAAAAAGATTGATCACCTGGTAATAGTGGGGGATGGGGGGTATTTATAGCCGCCTTAGGAACCAGTTTCGGGATAAGATTAAATCCCTACTTCCCAGTGAATGGATAGAAGTGATCAGGGCCGTTGATTAGGGACAATCATAAACCCTAATTCTATCCAACTGGACTGGGTTTCTTGCGAGTTGGAATCCACACCCAGTTAAGGCGGGTCCGTTTATGGGTTATTGGACTTTGAAGAAAAGCCCAGTTCCCATTTCAGACCCGTTTGTAGGTAAAATTACCGTTTTACCCCTGAGCTTTAAGGTTCGTGTCCGATTTGAACAGTCTCGATTTAATCCCAATTTTAGCCATATCAAGCGCCATAAAAGATTTAGGACAGGACAAGGTACCGGGACTGGACGGATTTCTAATTTTCTTCTACAAGATTTATTGGAATATCGTCAAGATGGATCTCATGAAAATCTTTCATGCGTTCTACGATGGAATCGCAGTTTGGATAGGAACTCTGCTAACATTGTTCTAATTCCAAAAAAGAGGGAGGTGTTTAGGGTGGAAGATTTTAGGCCAATTATGTTAGAGATTATGATAGATAATATCAATATAAATTAGGGTTAATATCCTAGACTAAGGTGCTTGAGATATTTACCCTAGGTATCAAAATTAGAATACCTAGACTACTATCACAAGCTAGTATTTATAAGATAAATACTGGTTTGGGTACCGAGTTCTCAACCCACTCAACCCGCGTTCCGATATCCATACAATTAGTACGTGTAACACACGTGTTACCCATAGAATAATTTTACATATAATATTATTCATATAGTGAGAATATACCTATATATCCAACAATCTCCTCCTATATTTTCAATATATAGACGTACTGGATTATCTCATCAGTTCAACATGAAGCTGATTGGCTGATAGCAGTCTTTAAATAGAAGAAATGCATCACTCAATGTACAGTTCATAAGGACTAAATCAATTATAAATCCAAATAGTTCAAAAAGATTAAACCAAAATAATTAAATAGTTTCCAAACCATATCACAACAGAATAGTTCACAATGACTAAACCAATTGGATTAATCTGTCATAGTTTCAAATCAAACAAAGCAAATAAACTTCAAGAACAAAATAAGAGTTTTAAGCTCAATGAACACAAGAGTCTTAAACTTAACAGAAGTTTTACCAAGCAAGTGACTAATTTATTCTTGAAAGAAATAAACTGAAACTCTATCCTTGCCCACTGCTTTATGTTTACTCCTCCATTTTGAGCAAATCATTATTTCGAAATCTATGTTGACAGATTCAACTCCTCCATTTTTGCTAGCTTATTAAAAACAAGAATATCAAGAGACGCATCTATAAGAATTCTAGCGAATTCCATAAAGTATCTAGTTCCACTGAAGAACTTAGTACAATTCAACGATAGCTTAGCAAAATATAGCGCAAGCATCACAATCAAGTTTTTTTAACAAAATAAAGGACAAGAACTATTATAGTTTCTACACAAAAACTATACTGTGTTTCATATTGCAATGATAGAACAGTCAAAATCAATTATGGTTACCCTGAATCATCAAAATTAGAATGAAATAAGAATCCATAAGAGAGATATATCACCAAAATTGGAATGATATAACAACATTCTAAACATCAGAAAAACATCGACAAGTTTCCATGTTTCGTATTGGAATAATATGATTATTCTAAGTAAATTCTCTAGATATATAATACCATCAAAATTGGAATGATATGATATATTTGTGGAATTTATGTGGAATCATCAAAATTATCTAAAATATGTCAACTGCCTAAAATTGATGCTTAAGTTTGAACTTCTTTATGGCTTCAATTGGATTCTAAATTTCAAAACAATTTGGATGTTAAAGCTTTTGACTCAATAGCTTTTAAGTCCATTTTCCCCACAGTTTTGATAATTATATCACTTTCAAGTCTCTTAGCAATTGCACTTTATCTATGAGAAAATTCAACTAGGCTTCTTTCAGCCTTAATATACTCCTCTTACTATTATAGAGTGAGTTATGTGTTACAGTGCATTGTAGCTTGATAGTCGCATAACAGAATTAGAGAGTTACTTAAACTTCTTAATGGATGACTAACAACAAGTTCTTCAATCCACTCAGCCTCCTCTCCTTTATCTATGCAGAGGATAACACATAGAGGTCTGATTTCATGGATGATAGCACAGTGCCTGTTTGCCTTTTAATTTTCATAACATTTCTGTTCCTCCTAGTGTAAACACATATCCACTAGTTATTGACTTTCACTAAATTCTGGGCATCATAATGCATCATATCAGTCATTCATTCGAAGAATGACTAGAGTAGCACAAAACAAACTCTTGAGTACCACTCAGGTATCTCATTAGCCTCTAAAGGGCACTCAAATGTGTATGGGACGACTATTAGTGAATCTGCAGATCATACATATCTCAAAGGCTATGTCTATTCTAGTGCAGATGTTTGTATACATGAGACTTTCAATTCTTTTAGAATGATCTACCTGTCTCATAGTTGCATCATCATTAGGTGTCAACCTTTTATCATAATCATAAGGTATTTCAAAACACACTTTCAATCACTATATCCCCACTTTTGAAATACATTATTGATTTGATGAGTTTGACTAAGGTTTATCCTGTGCCAACCGAAACTCACCCTTATACCCAGGGTGTCCAGAATACCTTGGTTTTTCATGTTGAATTCTTTGGATAGCACAATTCTAACTTCGTTTGTAATAGAGAGGTCACTTCCAAGAACAAGCATATCAACAGAACAAGTAAATAATAACCACTATATTTGACACACCACAAAGTTAAAGGCACTGATCTGAATTACTTGATTCATATACTAGGCTCTTTAAGAAATTCATCAAATTATTTATTCGTCGGCTATACATGTTTTAAGAACATACAATGATTAAACTAATTTGTAAATCTTGTTAACTAAACATATTAGTTCATAACTTTTCAGTACAAAACTGTTTAAATATCCTTTATAAATAACAAAATTTTTAATAGATGTAAGGGTAAGAAGAATACTTATTGTAACAATGTGACAAACATGTGAGTAGACATCAAATAAATCTATCCCATTTTTCTCAGTCAATCCGTTAGCTACTAAAATACATTAAAATTTGCTACTGAACAATCAAAATTAAGTTTCTTCTACAAAAACCCTACTAACTTACTATAGTTTTGGCCCCTTTCGGCAGATCAACTAAATTAAAGTATTACTGTATGACACAAAATCATCTCATTGTCTACTAAAGACTCTTCTTAGCTCATTTGTCATTCAAGTTTAAGTGTCAGTATGACTGGTTCTTGATTCCAACTGTGAATCATTGACCGTGTCTGTAGGACTAGATCATTTTATACATTTATGTTTGATGAACACATCTTCAAAGAACTCTGCAAGTCTAGATTCTTCTAACTCAAATTAGATAGATCCAACATCTGTCCACAGAACTATATTCTGCACTTTCTAAACACACAAATATTTGTTATAGGTCCTACTTTAGGCCTTCTAGTGTCATGTACTCTAACAAATGTATCACACCACATGTTTTCTCTTTAACAAAATTATTTGTATTTATATCCCATAGTCTACAAGGTGTAAATAATTTAGAGTATAGTAACATATTAGGAATATGATTAACAATACAATATCACCCACAATTACACAAAGTCAAACAATAGTCAATAATATAGTTGTGTTTGATTCTAACTTTTATCAATGCCGTTTTGACTGTTGTAAATAGAGTATTCTAGAAATTATGCCAAATACAAACTTCTCTTAAAATTGTTAAAACATATTCACCACTTCTATTAAATTTGAAACCTGTTGATCTTAGCATTTAACTAGATTTCTATTCATTAAAATAATGAGTGCTTCATTCTCCATATATATATGACAAACATTTAATAATCATCTACATAGGTGATTAAATACTTCTGATCAATCATCGTCTCATCTAGTCACAAAGCTACTGAGATCACAAATATTAGAATGTATTGACTTAAGAAGTTGTGTACTCCTAGAGACCATACTAAATGATTTTCTAGTGATCATAATTTGAGCACAAGTTTCACAATTGTCATATTTAATGAAGTGTCTTACAACAGAGTTATGAGTTTTAACAAGAACAAACAATTTAACATATAGTTCACATGTCCTAGCCTATTATGCTATGTTCAAGGACTATACACAATTAGAACTATTATTAATAATTGTCTCATTTGTTAAACTCAACTTATACATGCGACTGACAATATATGCACATTATAAGAGTTAATACAAAATTACTCTACCACATTTTACAAAATTGTTTGCTTTCTCTAATAATTCTAACAATGTCTACTTGCTCAAACATAGTAAGAAAAATTTTCTTTATTCGTTCTTCATCATCTTCGAGACTCTAAACGAGATGATGACCAATATTTTATAATTCAATTTTGCACACACAGTACAATGGACGAGGCTGAACAAAGCGTAACTAATGAAGTCATATCATACACTAAAAGATTCTCTCTCCTAAGTTACAGACATTTGTTATACACTTTATATATTAACTTTTATTAGACATGCAAACATACAATCTCATCAAATTGCAAACGATGTGTCACCCAATATATCTATACACATAGTACGACAAGGCACACTAAACAATTAAAACATGCTAGTTTCAAAATGAGAATAATTATGATCTAAAATCCCCAATCATGTGATCAAACGCACACAACGTTAACACATTCATTACATGAAAATACTAAGAAAGATTAGAGTATATCATACCGACACTCCAAGTTAGAAGTATTTTTCAAATTCGATGGAGAAGCCTGTGTAGTGCAGACTTATCATACCGTGATGCAAAACCATCGTCTCCAATACACACAATTTGTAGGTAATTTTGAAGTTCCTACATTCATCAAACTGTTAAAGATTAGCCAATTAAACAAATTATTGGCACTATCTAGTTCCCAACAATTTAATTGGAGATTCAATTTTATAGTCAAAACATATAGTTTAACCTATCAAAATAGATATTTGATTTTTAGCACATAGCCAAAACAACTGTTCAACTTGTATTTAATTAAACAAATGCTTAATACAGTCTTGAACTTAACCACTTAGCATCATAGTAATTCTATAATTCAAAATATAAACTTAAAACGAATATTTTGAACTTCCAGCACATGACAAAATATTTAACAAATGACTTTAATGTGGTATAGGAAATTAAAGAACTTATCTTCAATTTGGATATAATCCAGTCCATTCACGTTTGGATCTAGTCTGAGCAACATCATCATAGCGTGCACGAATCTTGTTGAAAATCAAGTGGCATGTTGGTCGGGTAGATGATTTTGTGGGTTCCGAGTTTAGATCCGCAAAGACTAAGAGAAACCCCACACAGCTTGGCGGCGACGGCAACCACACAACAAAATACCATACACTAAACACCAAACACTGGTACAGAGACAATGAAGAGATCTCTTTTGCTTGTTAGGTTGTCGGTCCACTCAACAAACACCAAAATTGAACCAATAAAAAAATCAATTTTTTTTTTATCTGAATCCCTTTATTCTCTCTCTGTTGGCGCTCGGGATGAGGGAGAAGAGGTGGGTGTCGACTACTAGGGGTGGCCAATCATACCGAAATGAGCCAACCGACCGGTTTTCCAACCGAACCAATCGATTCGGTACCGAAAAATTCGGTTACCAAAAGTATGGTACGGTACATCCGTACCGAGTTCTAAAATCCGGTTCGGTTTCGGTATGAATATGGTTCAGTCGGTATTTTACCATACCATACCGAATACTCATTATGAAATGTAGTAAAGAAAAATGTAGTAGATTTGGTAGTAGGTGTAGCATCACTCTTTAATAAATTGTCTCCCTATCTTCTCTTATCTGTCTCTGGGCTCTGCGTATGATCTTCTACATCTCGTTCTGTCTGCATTTTAATGTTTATCTGCTCCAGTGGCTTCGAGAATGGTATTCTATAAAGAGAAGATAATGGGTTTTCAAAGTATGGGCTTCAAAGCTGTGCTCAAAGTTTGGAAGTGAACCAGACTGCGGTCCTCGCGGTAGATGCATCACTACAATCTGGAAAGAAGATATCCGACCATCTCTTTGGTATCTTTTTCGAGGTGATTGTCACACTTCTATACAACAAAGCAATGTTCGTCATTGAGTTGTAACTCGTAACTTACTTTGCTTTCTTTCTCCTGTTTGCATGTTTTTAGGAGATCAACCATGCAGGAGCTGGTGGGATATGGGCAGAGCTGGTCAGCAACAGAGGTAATGAATATAATCAGCATAACTATTATTCATTGGTAGCAATCGAAGGTTCAATCCGAAAACAAAATTGATATACTTAAATAAATAAAAACAAATGAATAATATATAAATAAATAAACTATCTTACTAATGGAAAGAAAAAGCAGCGGACCTTAGTAAGATAGTTTATTTGGTACTATTAGTTCAATAGGGGTGGGCTTGGTTCGGTATTGTTAACTTGTTATTTTTATTGGTACTGATATTTGCAAAGGTATTTGTTGGGTCATATTTGGTATAACACTAATACCAAACCGTACCAACCGAAGTAGTCGGTATACCGAAGTTTCGGTATACCAAACTTTTTGGTTGGTAACTGTTTGCATATTTTCAAACCGAACTAGTTTGGTATGGTAATGGTACAATGTCAAAAAGTCTGGTACCGTACTGAGCCCACATCTATTGATGAGAGAGGCGGATGGGCCAACGGATGGCCTGGGGCGGCGATGGCCTGCATTGACGTCGACGACAGAGGCGGCGCCCAGCGACGGCCTCCTGCGGCAGCGCCCAACGGCTCTTCCACCACCTTGATCTCCGACGACTTGGCGGGATCGAGTTAGAGGAGAGGAAGACGGGTCGAGGCGTGCGGCAGAGCTGGCAGCGCCATCGATGGTTGCGGAGGCAGGTGTTGATCCCGGCGATGGCGGCAGTAGGCGACGACGAGGAGATCCCAACGAACAGTGATTTCGACGACCTCTCTCTTAATCTCAAATTAATTCTAAATATCTTAAGATTGTTAGAGATTATGAGAGATAATATCAATAGAAATCGGGATTAATATCCTAGACTAAGGTGCTTGAGATATTTACGCTAGGTATCAAAATTGGAATACTAGACTACTATCACAAGTCGGTATTTATATGATAAATACTGGTTTGGGTACTGGGTTCTCAACCCACTCAACCCGCGTTCCGATATCCATATAATTAGTACGTGTAACACACGTGTTACCCATATAATAATATTACATATAATATTATTCATATAGTGAGAATATACCCATATATCCAACAAATTAGTCTTCTCAACGGATCTTTCAAGATTATTACTAAAGTGTTAGCACAAAGACTGTCTCCACAGCTGGATGATGTGGTGGGTGAATCACAGAGTAGGTTTATCAGAGGAAGAGACATCATGGACAACGTTGCATCTGCACACGAGATTGTATACAGAGGAAGCAAAGAAAAATCTTCTATTAAAACTAGACTTTGAAAAGGCCTATGACTCGGTTGAATGGGAATGTGTGGACGAAGCATTGCAACTCAAAGGTTTTGGAATCAAGTGGAGAACGTGGATTATGATGTGCGTCCGAGGAGAAAAATCATTTGTTCAGGTGAATGGGCGCCTAGGAAAAGAAATCAATTGCCGCAGAGGACTTGGACAAGGTGACCCACTCTCTTCACTTTTATTTGCCATTGTGGCTGATGGGTTGGCTGAAATGATTAAGAGGGGTAGAGAACAAAATGTTATTCATGGAATCTAAATTAAAGGAATCCCTGATGCGATTTCAATTCTACAATATGCCGACAACACTCTTATGTTTGGAACGGCTAAAGAAGAGAAATTTTTTGCTATTGGCATGGTTTTGCATTGTTTTGAAACATGGACAGGGAAAGTGACCTTAAAGAAGAGTTGCATCCTACCAATGAGTGAACAATTATCCATCCATATCAACACTATCAAGAACTATTTCGGTTGCGAGGTTGGTCAATTTCCGCTACTCAACCTAGGAACACCCATCAGATCGGGGGCTATGCGAAGAGAAGATTGGAAACCATTAATAGACAAGATAGAAAAAGGATTGGTCAGATGGAAGGGACGTTTCCTTTCGCTGGGAATAAGAATCACGTTACTTAATTCAGTGCTCAGTAGTCTCCCGATGGATTTAATGTCTATCTACGAACTGTCTAAATGAGGCATCAACAAAATAGACAAATGCAAAAGAATATTTTTGTGGAAGGGAGTTGATGAGTCCAATAAAGGTTTCCACTTTAGTGAAATGGGGCAAAGTGTATAAGAAGAGAGAATTTTGAGGTCTTGGAATATTGGATCTACAAGACATGAACAAAGCATGTTGAGTAAGTGGTGGTGAAAAATGAAAAGGAGACGCAATAGTTGATGGTGTAAATCTTTTGCAGTCTACCAAAATCGAAAAAAATATCGATTTGGGGGTAGTAGTGTGTTCGGGAAAACATCGTTTCTGTGGAAGGGAGTGGCGAAGGTGGGGGAGATTTATCATTCTAATATTGGGTGCAAGATTGAGAATGGAAAAGCCACCAGATTTTGGAAAGACAGGTGGTGCGAGGAAAGGTGTCTTCTTCGATTATTTCCGGAAGCGGCAGTCGCTACAATTAATAACGATACCTTAGTAGCGGATGTTTGACGTAATGGAAGACTCACCCTTGAGGTTTCCGATCGGTTACCGCAGGAGAGTATGAACCAGCTAGAAAATCTCAACAACTTCATTGGAACGGAAGGACGTTATATCACTAAATTAGGAGGATGTCAGAAGCTGGAATCTTGAACCATCTAATTCATTTTCGGTATCATCTATGTACAAATGGCTAAACGATGGAGGATTACAATGTAAAAAGGCCAACATTATATGGAGTGTTAAGGCACCTCTGAAAGTCAAAGTTTTTATCTAGCTTGTGATGAACAACGTGATTCTCTCTAAGATCAATCTGCGGAAAAGAAATATGCAAATTGAAGTTAGGTGCTTGACATGTAATAACGCTGACGATGATTTAAATCACCTTTTTTTCACTTGTCCTAAGGCCAGCCTAGCTTGAGAGGTAGTGAGTCTAGGATTTGGATGTGTAGAGGGTCCTAAATTGAGTTCTGAGGTATGGGTTCATTGGAGGGTAGACCTAGTCAGGCAAGAAGATAGAATTGCCTGGGATATTGCGGCAGCTGCAACTATGTGGGGTCTATGGCTAGACCGTAATGATTCGTGTTTCCGTAATATCAACAATAAATTTCGTGTTATGATACATAAAATCTTCTTCTTCATTCGTGATTGGGCAGGTCATGCGGGGGCGAAGAAGATGCTTCGTACGGAAGAGGAGAAGTAGATCAGTATATCCGCGGGAAGATGGAAGTCATACCCTCATATTGACTTTTGTATTTGTATCTTCTTTTATGCACTTGAGACTATAGTTTAGAGGTTCCATGTTATTTATGTATGGTTATTGATTAGCAAGTATGTAACCCGTTCTACTATGTTTCATTAATTTTTCTACTATGTTTCATTAATTTTTCATTAATTAAGCGATGACACTGTCATCTTCGTATCATATATATATATATAGGGGAATGCTCCATTGCAAACAAACGGGTTCTGTGCAAACGGTATGCAAACCACTAAAGCCATTGTTCCCAACACCGGCTTAGGTGGTTTGCAATGGAACATTCCTCATATATATATATATGATAGGCTTTATTATCGCTACCCTTTGGGAAGATATAATGTTTTTTCGTTTATCTCGACATTTTGATGTCTGAATGGATCAACTATCAGCACTCAAAAGTGGAAGCTAATTCACTTTTGAACCAGAGAACACAATTCACTATGAACAAATATTTATTGATAGAATTAGCCAGTACTGCTTCAGCTGTTTTCGATAACATTTGTACAAGTAACATCTTTTTGGAATGCAATAAGCCAATAACACAAAAGTATGATTACAGATAACATATATTCATACCACCAATATATATGAAGGAAATATGACAGAGAAAAAGAATTAAATGAAATTAACATGAATTTTCCAAATCCATTTAAACAATGGGTTAGTGCACTCTGCATATACTCCCTGAAAACAGCGAGCCACTTTGTATGTTTCCAACTATCTAGAGCTATAAGAGCAGAGAAACGCTCATTCATTCCCTGTTGTAACTTTGTAATATACATGATAGAAAGATAATGAATATAGAAGAAAATGACAAATAAAAATATCTAATATCAAATGTTAGCATTGATGCTTCACCCGAGATTTTAGTATTCCTGGAATGGGAGGAGAACTGGGCACACTCGCCAATGAACTGGGCAACGGAGGTTCCGGCATTTGAGGTGGAAACATGCACAGTGTGCTCAAGGTCTCGCCTCCATTTGAAGTAGGCTCTCTGTGAGCCCCATCATTCTGCTCTCTATCACAGAAACGCATTGCCTTGATAACATAGGAGTCATCATGTAACTCGAAAGGGGTGCTGCATTTATGATTTTCCAAAGAGTAAATCAGACAGCTAAATATCATGTAAGCATTAGTTTAACCAAACCTAAAATTTAATTTGACTATCATTTGCTAACAGATAATCTTGCTAATGGCTACTATGTGAGCAATTGCAGATTTTGTTACACTGGATTTGCATTAAATAAAGCTTTCAAATTTTAGCCAGAAAAAAACTACAGCTTTCAATGAGTAGGTGTTGGTAAAAGGAGTAAATTTGGATCAATTCATCTTGAAGATTCAAACAAAGCAAACACTCTGGAAGTAAAAGCGTTGACTGTAATGACCGTGAAATTTTGAAGATTTATCATCTACTTACCTATTAAAGTCAAAATGCACCAGTTGCATATCTTCTGATATTTCTACCTCCACAGTTGCATGTGGACGAGTCTGTGTATACAAAATGGAGAGAGATAAGATGGTTATGTCAGAGCATAGAACTAGTCATTTCAGAAATTCTAAAAATCATGCATACATGATGAACGAGACAACAGAAGAACAAAGCCACTACTCAGAAATAAAATAAATTTCAATTACTGTAATACAAGATGCATCTCAAGCTAAAAAGTAACCTAAGAAATATTCAGGGATGGACGGACACTGTGATAAGTATGAGGTGGCCGCACTGGGATTTAAATCCATGTGACACTGTAAGTAACAAGAGCTCCAAACAGATTATATATATTTGTTAAAATATATAGTTCAAAAGCTGCGAATAGCTTAGTTGGCTTGGGTGTTCCTGAACCTTGGCAAGAGGTTCTTAGGTCAATTCCAGCGACATTCATACATTATATTTTATTTTTATCTGTTGGCAACTACGAAATAACACGAGGGAATAATAAAAAAATTATGATAAAAATAAATGACCACTATAAAGAAGACTTGTGCCAAAGAACCTCATTCTTTATTGCATGTGAAGCCAACCACACAGGAAATACATGTATTTGTCCCTCTAAATATTGCGATCTGTAAACATCAATACATGTTTTATACTTGAAAAAGTAGAGAACACTTTTTATACTGTTGTACTAGGCACCCTTGTACCAGTCAAATATAAAGTCTCCTTTAAAAAGCATTTTTTATTTAAAATCTTTCATACTAGAAAATTCCTCTGCCATTGGATATATTGCAAGTACATAGCTTTCCTGAGTTTCTCGCACGATACCAGGTACCTCTACATGTTATGCACAATATACAATATAGACAAAAGTCGGTATTTTTTGTATAAATGATACCTAGATACTCACCACAAATTGCTTCCCCAATTGTGCTCTGGTGTAATGAAACCACAAGACAAATTTAGTTGAAACATGATGCATTTTAGAACTAACGTCTGCTAGATGCATCCGCAATAAGTAGTACTTGCATGGTACTTTAGGTTATAGATTGCTTTCATCAGTCCATTAATCAATTAATGGGAATCTGCCTTATGACACTACCTAAACACTCCAATCAAACTTCAAGAAGGCAATAAGATCAACAGATTGCAGGTTGAGCTCTTCTATACAAGACCTAAACCCCATATTGTATATAAATTGATGCATGTTTGCATGCATATCTGTAAACAAAGATGTATCCCTCCATCCCATTCAAGCTCACATTCGACAGTGGCGAACATGCATCCCATGTCAGGTCTGAGATACAGCAACGGTATCAAAGGGGAATTTGCCAATCAATACTTTCAATATGTCCAGTACTTCCAATAAAGAGAGGCTGATACCTGATATCAATACCACATTTTTGAACCATGATATGTCCACATAACACGTGGTAAGTGTAAATAGTTTGAGGCAGAAATATGTCCAACTAGTAGCTACGTCTTTGCTGAGATAATAAATGGTGGGACAGAAAGAATATTCATAATTGGAAAGTCGATGCATAGCAAGCATTCAAGAATGCAAGATGAGGCAACAACTAAGTACTTAAAGTAGTGCCGTCAAACTTCGGTAATGCATAGAAAAATCTAATAAGAAATAAATGGTAATGCCTGATAATTTCGATTTTTCTTATATGTCCTTTTCAAGACTGACATCTCCACTTATACAAAACATTAAAACAGAAAATACAACATGTAATCAAAATAACGATACATCATGGAGTGTTAACAGGGAGAAATTCTACTTCTGCAGTGCTACCATACTGTGTTCACATTTACAGAAATCCGCCATCTTATTATTAGCCCCAAAAAACTAGAAGCCTCGTGCTCCAATTAACGTGGAACTATAAATATACTAATTAAATATCGTGTCCATAATGAGAAAATCATTGTAAAATTCCAGGGAAAAAAGGGAAAAAATGGTGAACGTGAATTTCAGACAGTTGAATCCACACACAAAAAAAAGTAAAATCATTATCAACGAGATCCAAGAGATGAGGAGGATCTTAACAAACAAATGAATAATGATCTTCTCCTAATAGACAGAATTGTGTAAAGAGAATGTTAGTGTCTTTATTGATGGAGGGAGCAGAAGAGGACAGAAAACAGAAATGTAAAATAGGTCCATGCAACATATAATACAGTAGTTTATCTAGAAAATATAGAAATGACGAGTAGGTTCTTGCAATATATAAAAGTTAAATCTCTAGTTAATTAAAGCCTTTTATTTGTGTTCAGGTTAATAATGCAGCAGAAATCATAACCCCTCAAACAGTGGACAGCATGATGCTCACAGAAGGTATAGTTGGGTAATGAAATTATGCTAGCCTAAGCCCTTACAGCATAATAATCTGAACTGAGTTCTGTTTAAAAAATATTTTGCAGCTGTAACAATTCAAACAAACTATCAGTAATAATTAACACAGGTTTATATAGTCAGTATTAGAGTGCATCATAGTTCTTTTTCCATTATTGTGCATAGTTTAATTTAGTTCCCATAGGAAGGAGAGTGTGGTCTCTAATATATGGTACCCTCTTCTTCCATGCAGTTAATACAATCCTTTCTCTTGTTCTCCTATACTAACACATAAGTCGTAACATAGTGTAATACTGAGAACAGCTAAACCCATCCAACCCTAAGATTTTTTTTTCTTCTAGTATTTATTATGATTGTTATATCTCTACTATTTTAATGGGAGAGTTGGGGTTTGTAACAAACAAACCCTAACTTTGTAACTATATAAACACGTATAATATACGTCCAAACTATATCCAACAAATATAAATGTGCACCGCACGTATAGCCCAAATCAAAACATTCAAATATAAACTATTTTTTTCTTATTCAACATATATTCATTTAATTTGATGACTGTACCTTTTTTTTAGACGTGCATCGCACGTACATTATAATAGTTCTTAATTAATGTCTAGGAACTTATTATCGCTAAAATCCTTTCAACCCTAAGTGCACTTCTATTTTTACAACATTTTATGGTTTGAAAATGAGAATGCATAAAAAATGACAGCAGGAAAAAGATAAGTTGATCAAAAAGATAATAATAATAATAATAATAATAATAATAATAATAGAAGAAGAAAAGATTATAAAAAAAGGATACCTGGACCAGGATGAAAGGTAAAGCAACTCCTCCTGGAGGATTATTTCCATATAGTTGCTCGTTTCGATTTACCAAGTTTTGCAGGCCTATGTACTTCATGAGATAGAATAGAATAAAAATAATTAAATCCCCCCTAGAACATACTGATATGTGACACATTTCCCTTTTTTGCAGAAAGTTTACATGTACAGTTGTAATGATGTATTTACACCTGCATGTATATGCAATTGTGCATGCACCTCTAACATAAGAGCATATGCATGCAAAGGGTAAAAATTGACATGACAATGGAGCTAAATAATAAATTTCTAAAGTAATATTATCTACGACTTGGCCAAATGTATAAGAGAAGAAATTTACTTGATCAACTAATTCTTGCAAATATGTAGCTTTCTTATCAATTCTATTCTTCAATGCAACCTGCTCTTTCTGAAATGAAGTATGAAAAAAGAGTACCATTAGTAGTAAAAGGTATCAAAACAAGTTTTCAGAACATAGAGAAGGAAACAGTTCAAAAAATATATAGAGTCAAACATCATACATATATGAAACAAATGAACATACAAACCTTTAGTTCGTCAATATCATCTAGACTAGTTCGAGGTAAACCCTTCCACTGAATTTCCTTTTTATCCTTTGAGATAATGTCCATGGCCATAAGAACATTCAGAGCATCATACACTCTCCGACGTATGTTTTTCTCGTCGTACTGTTGCGGTATGTATTTAAACAAAATTACACGGTTCACACCATATTAAGGAAAAGTTGACAGGAATACACTTGATTGGTCCGTCGAAGAGCATGTTACCTGATCAGGAGCTTCTGTACTATTGCCTGGTTCTGCGAATTCAGCGACAAGTTCATCTGCAACCTAAAGAAAGGGAATTTCAAATAGGCTTGTAAATCTAAAAGTAATATTAAGGAATGAAAAAAACAAAGTTGTAGGGAAAGAAGAGGGGAACAGCAGGAAACAAGTAGAACGACAGAATATTCAATTTGAACAGCCAAAAAGCAGACGAAAAAAAAGAAATAAAATAAATGAAAACAGGGATATAAAGAAAAAGGAAGGGGTGGGGAAGGATGGGCATTGCTTTCTATACATCTATCAGATAGTGTACATAAGTACGCTTCCATCTCCTTTGAGACCGAGACAATCTTAAAGCAAGAAAATGATCAAAAGAATTGGAAGCACAAGACATAATACAAGTTATAACCGCCAGAGCCAATAATTAGGTTAAATAATAGTACTACAAGATATAAATATATGATCGCCACAAGCAACCAGTATTCATCTATTCGGTATCAACTGTCAACAATTTATGTCTTTTTTTTACCTTGACATTCTTAAGTGTAGAACTATTGACGACTGAAACATCTGAACACTTTCTGGGCCACACCAAAAGGCAAACCATCTATATGATGAACCACTCCGTTAAAGAATTTCAGCACATTAAGGTATATCATTTGGCTTATTCTTTTAGATGAGATTGTTAGGGTAGAGGGGTAGGTTAATTGGCTAAAGTTTTCTACCTTCTTATATAAACGGGTAGGGTAAGGTACCATAAGACATTTGTTCCTACATATGCATGTTCACCTGTAAATAATAAATAAAGATAATAACGTTACATTGTATATTAAAAAAGATCGTATTTATTTCTCTCCCCTTTCATGCAGATATATAGGTCGAATTTTTATGCCAGTAACTGACGGTGTGACATATCGCATGCCTAAGGAGAAAGCATACAGACTATGGGTTTGCTAGGAGCCAACTCTGCAAGGGAAAAACCAAGCACATATAGAGTCAATGTACAATGTGTGATGTGAGTTTCTATTTCTTCTTTCCCCAAACAGAAGACAGCAACAAACATAAGCTGTTCCCCATTCTGATGGTGACATGAAGCATATGTTGTTCTGTTGCCCCCCCCCCCTCTCTTTTGTTCTTTAGTAATTATAACAGGTGCAGAAACATAGTTGGCAAATTCTCTGTAATTCAAAATCACAATAAACACATATGAAGAGGGATAAGGGACCATGACACACTAAAAGACACATCTTGGTTGCAATTGTAAAGATTTTTCACCTACGTGTTAGGATAGTGTAGTAATAATTCAAATTACTTGTAGGGTAACAGTAAATGTGAACCTACATGTTAGAATAGTGTAGTAATAATTTAAAATTACTTGTAGGGTAACACATCTTGGTTGCAATTGTGGATAAGTATGGGACCTTAACTGCTCCTGTTGCATTCCTAATTTTACAAAAATTCTGGAGATTCTCTATGGAAGCTATCAAGCTTAGATTGCTATATGCCCTTTGCCTTTCCTTATTTCACCCAAACTCGGGAGAGTAAGCGATTGCACAAAGGCAAACATTAAGTTTATCTTATCAAACTATTGTCTATTAAATTAGTTTAGTTTACAAATCTTTGCAGTAGGTATTCTCCTAAACTAGGAATCACATCAATACAAATACAGGGTGCTGGTATGACGCGGCAAGGGTACGGGGCTACGTAATTTTACAAAAAAAAAGGTAGGATACGAGTGCGTCGGTGGGTAGATAAATATAATATATTTGCATTATATCTATAAATAAATAAAAAATATTTATCTTGTTAAAACTGCAAACATTGAAAGAATTTCATAGAACTATAAGAATATATTATATTTATGAGCATTTTTTGAGAAAATAAATGATAATCCAACAATCAAAACATAGATTATACTTGTTTTGTGTTTGACCATAACTTGAAACAACAAGTTTTTTAAATTACATTAAACATAATTGTGTCCAAAAGTTGTCAAAATGTATTACAAAATTTGATACTTCTTGGGTACACACCCGGGAGTACCAAGGAAGTATCGGCACTAAGTACGCACCCGACATGGGTACGTTGGCCATTTGAAAATATCCGTGCTTCCTAGCTCCTATGTCAATATTTTGAAAGATTTCCACATTTAAATTTCATCACACCAAATCACATGAAACCTATGCCCTGTCTCCATGCCCATGTCATTGTAGAGAAGATACTAAATTGGATATACATACATTATGCCTAAAAATAAACAAATTTGTTGTATGATATGCATCTCTAGGAATGTGTATACACAATAGTTGCGCCTACTATATAATTAACGGAAGGAGTAAGTAGTTGGCCAAGCATTACTAGCTACACAACACAAACCTATGTCGAATATTGCACAATGCCAAGAGAAACAACATAGTATAATAGATAGTCAAACCAGAAGAAACATACCTATATCAAATATTGCACAATGCTAGAAGAAACAACATTGACTAGAGAGAGAGAGAGAGGGTGGAAAATAGTTTCAAACCTGAAGAACAACATTCTCTAATATTGCAAAGTTGCTACCCCAAAAAAAAAAAAAAACAGACATACTACCAAAAGAAGATTTGAGACAATAGCACATAGCTAAGAAAATAATAAAAGAAGAAAAATGTAAATCCTGACCTCACTGTAAGTGGTTCTCCCTTTGCTTTCAACTTTCTCACACACTACAACCAATCCCAAGCACATCAGATACATGCAAATAACAATAGTCAGTTACATAATTTGCATTGAAGATAACTATCAGATATCACAAATATCAGGGTTACAACACACAAAAAATTATAAAGTGCTGAAGCCTCCTGAAAGATTCTAACTTTAGCTTGCACAAATAAAGAAAATTGAAGTGATTTATAGTCACCTTTCATACTGAACTGCCGCAAACCCCTCCCACCTTTATCAGCACCAGCAACGGCTCGTGCTCCTCTCTTTTTCTTTTTACTATCAAAAAGCTTATCTCCATTAATATCAAAAATAATATAGATATTCACCATTATTAGCCATTCTCTCTATCCAACTAGAAAATCTAATAGAAACAATACCACCAATTAACACAATTACTAGACATTGCCAAGATAACTCATTTAGTTTTTTTTTTTTCCCCTTTTCAATTCTTTGTTATTATAATTCCAGAGTTTGAATGCAGCTTCTATCCACCAACAAACATTGATAGTGAAGAAATTTGAACAATGAGTCCCCGACACAAAGACTGTGATTTATCGAGTTATCATGAATCATCATAGTAGCAAGGAACACCCCACATCACCTTTATATGTAATAAACTTATAAATGCATCCCTTCCAGAATGGTGGCTTTGTTGCACAATTACTAAGCTTACCTGAATCGCATGTACCATCCATTTGCAATGTCTATGTCTGAATTTGTCCATACTTACACTACCACATGCACAACTTAATCTTTGAGACAAAGATACGCTACGAATTAAAAAGCTAATGGGAATTAGTATGCATTAAGAGAATAAAACGACCAACACCCCCCCCCCCCCCCCAAAAAAAAACACGTGCATCACATTGCTTCTTCTTTTTTCCTAACCGTGCATCACATTTGCTAATCATCGACTCCATGACAATTCACAAAACCAATTATCTAAATCACCAAATTCCCTAATTAACCACAAACTCCCCTAAAAATTACCGATTGCCACGATCAAGTTCTCTTTTTGGAGAATCATACCTAGAATCCGCTGGAGCTTGAGGCGATCCGGCATGGATATCGAGCTGGTTCATTCTGACGAAGGTCCTGTCGCTGGCGGGGGTGGCGGCCGATTGGCCGCCGGAGTTCGCCGGAGTCCCCCACGACGACCGCCCCGATTGGAGCTTCAACGAACTTTCATCAATTTTCGCGCCAGTTACCATTAGAGATAGAAAAGGAGAGATCTTGATTTTGAGAAATGAAGAAGAAGAAGAAGAACCCTAGTGGGCGAAAAGAGAGGGAGCGGAGATGGATGAATTGTTTTTGGTCTTTTTGTGTGACCAAAATGCCCTTCATGAAATAGTAAAATTACTCGGACTAGGTGGATTATTTTATTTTATTTTTTAACTAGATAATTTGCACGTGTTTTCTCCTCCTGGTTCCAATAGCAAAACCTGGCGCTAAGCCGTTTATCGAGCCTCGGCCTCCTGACTAATCAACAAAATATCGACAAGACATTTCATTATCCGAAAACAATGAAATAACATCCATGGTTAAGAGCATCTGTAGTCGTTATTGTCAATTTTTAACAAATTTGGCTTGTAGCATATAGTAAAAATGGATTTCGTAGAAGTCCTTGTAGCTAAAATTTGGCCGGATAAATAATTATTTTCCGTCTGACGTTTAAAAATAATAATAATAATAAAATTAATTTAAGAACCCTGATGACTGACATTTTTTTAAAAAAATCAAAAAAAAAAATCAAAAAAGTCACAAAAGTGCACTGAATAATGATAATGACATTTTTGTTTTTTTTTCCAAAATTGTGTTAGACGGTAAATAATCTACCGTCCTTCACTTTTTTATTTTTTTTTAAAAAAATTAATTAATGGGACGGAAGATTATCATTCGTCCGACAGTATGCAAATTTGGAGGGAGATGTATCGTTTCTCGTCCGACGTTTCAGACGAAAGATAATTTAACGGACGAAAGATTATCTTTCGTTAGCTATAATTTGGCAAAAGCTAAATCGTCTGTTATATTTGGCCAGCGACTGTTCACGCGCGACTCAAATTTTTGGTAAATGGCCAACGACTACAGTGTTTTTTTTCTTCCATTTTTTCCCAAAATTTGGGTAATTGGCAAACGACTATAGATGCTCTTAACATTTTTATAATCCTTCTTTTTTTACGCATGGAAATTAGGTTTGATGTCTCATAGCATCTATAGTCGTTCGCTAAAATATCAAAAAATTGTGTTGTAGTCATTGGTTATAAAACCAAATTTCGGATTTTAAGGAAATAGTGTTATGCTATATTTGGAAGAAGATATTGGAATTTGGAAAAATATAGCCGATAAAATATTATCTTTCGTTCGTTCAATTATGCGAAATATCATTTTTCGTCGCTAAATTTTTAAAAATAAAAATATCGGACGGGGAATCATTTTCCGTCCCATTTTATAAAAAAAAATGGACGTCCCATTTTATAAAAAAAAATGGACGAGAAATAATTTCCCGTCCAAGAAATTTGCTGTCATTTCTATATAAATATAGCTATAGAATTATTATGCGTGCAAATTAGAATTTAATTAAGATTTAATATTAAATTAAGATTCAATTAGAATTAAATTAATTATTCAGTCAAATTAAATTAGCTGAAGAAACTCTCGGATGGAAAAATGATTCCCCATCCGTGAGCAATTTTTTTTTTTTTTTATAATTGCCGAAACAGGAAATCATTCATCGTCCGATACATTTTTATTATTAAACAAAAAATTTATGGGACAATACATCTGTAACCCCTGTTTCCGATCATACGGATTTCTATTTCTTTTCTCTTTCTCCATGTACTCTTGTATTTCAATTTCTGTATAAATTCTTTCCTGTGCATTTAAATCCTTTTAAATCTTCTATCGAAACCCAAATTTATATTCCAAACTAAAAATCTTGTCTCTCGTCTTTTTGGTTTGAAGCCCAACAATTACTATTGAATTTATTATATCTAATTGAGGCCCAAACCCTAGCCCATCTCCTATTGGACTCTAACCCTAAACCCAAACCCACAAACCCATATACTACTCACTCGTATACAAATTCCCCACATTTCCCCACTCTGCACAATCCCCCGTATCCCTACATTCCTCACTATCTCTAACTACCCATTACTCTATTTTATTATTATTTTAATAATCCCAAACCCGCACACCCTCTCTCCCCGTTATTCTCTCTTTCCCTCTCCTGTTTCCCAACAGAACCAAAACAAACCCAACCGAACAGAAAACCCCTCCCCCGTCTTCCTCCACCTCCAGCCTCGACATCACCCACATCGCCTTGCCGCTCTTCGCCTCGCGAGCGACTCCCGCTCGTCTCCTCCACAGAAGCGTCTCTCACGAGTTTAGTTGTTGAGTTCTCTAGCGCAATTAGTTTGACAAATGTCATCTTTCTGCAAATAGTTTCGAAAAAGAACATATATTTAAAAAAAATTCACTATCACATTCTAGATGACTAGTAAGTAGTAAAGAGATGGTAAATTTACAAAATCGCCATCAATTTAGAGGATTTGACAGCGAACTCACATATTTTATTTTCATCATCAATGGGATCCCTCCATACAAATTTAGTAATAAAACCACCACCTTACAAATAAGTTTGTCACGTGTGGTTACTTGAAGATTTGGGCAACTTTTTGTCTAAAATACCCTTGATTTACTCTAACCGTTAGTCATGGTTCTAAACTATAAACAGAGAGATAGAGATCAGAATCATATATGAACATGAGAATGCTTAAGTTGTTCTTAAGATCGGCGGCAGAGAGAAGAGGAAATGATGGCTCGGCAGAGAGCAAGTTTTGAGAATTCGCTGGATCGGGAATTGAAGGGAGGGATTATGCAAGGGGGTGATGCGAGGTAGAAGATGATGGAGAAAACGAGGTCGAAGAGGAGGGTAGAAGGGGTGGATGTCCGAGGTTAGGAAGAAAGAGATAATAGAGGAGTACTTGGATATGGGTACTTGACACACGCAATGCACGTGCCAAAGATGGTTGCCCCTCTTGAGAGCGAATTTTTTCCCAAACTGACCCACCTTTTGAAAGTTTTCCCCAAACTAACCCACTTTTTTAAAAAATTCTCAAACTGACCTACTCGCTTTCTCAGATAGCGAGTGTAGTCAAAATCCATTCGCTATCTGAGAAAGCGAGTGTTTGTTTTGGGTTTTTTTGGTTTCTTCCTTAGCCAAGGCTCGTTGTCTCAAAAAACAAGCTTGTTTTAGCCAAACTCGCTTTTTGAGACAACGAGTGTCGATTGGGAATTTCTTAAACCCTAACCTCCCTGTTTCGAGCATTGAGCTCTCTCTCTCTATCTCTTTCTCTCAACTCTCCCTCCAATTACCCATAAACCCTAGCCCCCAAATTCGAACGTTTGGGTCGATTAATCCATCGAAATTTGTTTCAATCTTCCACATCCCTCTCAAGCATCTATCCCCACTCTCAACCCTCTATCCTCACACTCGCAAAACCCTAAACCCCAAAATCGAAGATAATCTTGAATTCGTGATTTTGTGAAAAAAAGTGCGGAGATTTGGCCTAAACTCGCTTTCTGAGAGAGCGAGTTTAGGCTAAATTTCATCGCTTTCTGAGATAGCGACTGTGTGGATAGTGAGATATACAGAAACCAGCTAGTATCTGGAAATCTATCAACTCAAAACTCGCCATCTCAGATAACGAGACACTTTGACCCAAACTCGTATGAAGCTTGAACTATATCTTGGGTTTCGGAGTTAGGAGTAAGAATGGAGAGAAGAAAATAAAAAAGTTCGAGTCTGGGTTTAAGAAATCCTCAATCGACACTCGGTGTCTCTAACAATGAGTTTTATTAAAATAAGCTCACTGTTTGAGGCAGCGAGTATGGGTTGAGAAAGTTAAAAAACTCCAATCGAGACTCGTTGTCTCAAAAAGCGAGTTTGGTTAAAAGAATGTCCTTTTTTTAGACAACGGGTCTTGGCCAAGGAAGAAATCAAGAGAAAGCGATTGGATTTTGACTACACTCGCTATCTCAGAAAGCGAGTGAATCAGTTTGAGATTTTTTTTTTAAAAATGGGTCAGTTTGAGAAAAACTTTCAAAAAGTGGGTTAGTTTGGGGAAAAATTCCTTGAGAGCACCGAATGCTATTTACTGCCATTTTACTTAAGACTGTCATCGTGCCATTGATCCGCTATGCCATTGGCCTTGCTTATTGTCCTCTCCAACCACCTTTGATCCCTCTCCACACCGATGACATCATCGAGATCAAGCATGGTTAACCTATAAATAGATTTACTTATCCTAAAATTTGGAGATCCAATGTTAATTTTACGATAATATATTGGTTATCATATGAGTTCGCAAGTAGATGATTATTTTTAATTTTTTTTCTTTTTTGGAGTTTTCTAGCTCAAGAATTAGTTTTCATTAATTTGACTGAGATCTTCCTTGTCATCAATTGAAGATGGAGGATAGGCTAGATTGAAGATGAAGGAGAGGCCTTTGTATTTGGATTTTGAGATATAAGTGAATTTGGATTTTGGTTTTGTTTTTTCTCTGATTTTTAAAATTATTTTTATTATTTTTATTTTACAGCTAGGTCTCATAATCAAATGAATGCATGAAATTTAGGAGATGTTAAAACATTGGTATGTCTAAATTTTCACATTATAAATAATAGTGTTATATCACAATGGGGGTGCATGCATTAAAAAAAAGGTTTGATGAGGTGATCTTATTGATGAAGAAAATAAAACACGTGGATAAAACCCCTTAAACTAAGGGTTGTTTTTTGAAATTTGTTGGAAAATGTATTTGCAAATTTTTCGGGCCGGATTCCGGTGGGCCACCGGTGGCACCGAAAATTGATTGGATCATGTTCCTCTCGTCGAGTACTATTCCGTGATGTTTCATGTGCCAAAAATGAATTCCGTATGAATGAGAAATGTTGGTCTAAAGTTGGGTACTCGAAATGTACTAACTTGGATATTGGGAGAAAATGGATAGTCCCATATCGAAAATGGAGAAAGTTTTTTCTAATATATATACTAAAAAATGGACTAAAGGGCGTGGCCCGGGGGTTACCACTAACGTGTAGTGGAGAGAGGACACGGCCTCGATCTCGGCTTTGGCTTGGCTTGGCTTGGTTTGGTTTGGTCTGGTCTCCAGTCAAAAAATTTCCCCCAATATACTGTTGAGACTTTTCAACTTCAGTAACTGCTACCATTACTCTGCAACAGCAGAGTAATGGCTCATCAGTTATGTCTTTGAACCACTGCTCTGCTGTTACAGAGTAATGGACCCTTCAGTTGCTCTCAATCTCCTATCTAGTTCGATCAGATCTCTGAAGTTAGGGTGTTGCTCTTCAGGGAAAGGTAATACAGTTGTATCCTAGAAGGCATTTCGTCAACCACCGTCACACTACGGGGCGAAAATTGCTTTAAGGACAGAGATATTCAAATCTCGACTCTGTATTGTATTGTATGGTTTGTTATTTTATTTCCTGTAATTGTAACTCTTCACAATTATTGTTAGCATTTCTGTTTTATGAAATTCTTGTTCTAACAATCTTAAAGTAATTTTTTCCCCTCTATTCTAACAGTTTTTTGTGAAGATTCTTTACAGGTTCATTTCGGAAAAACAACTAACAGTTATATTCTAACTATTTCAGAACATGGAAAACACACAGATCGAAAATGTCAATGGGCTTATCAGCGCCAAAACACCAGTGACCCAAAATGTGACTACACAATCGGTTGCGGCACATTCGGTCGTTTTGCCCACACATATTACTGTGGGAGAAAAACCAGAGAAGTTCAATGGAACTGGATTCAATAAGTGGTAGGGAAAGATGCAGTTCTACCTGACTACCTTGAAGATGGGCAGGTTTCTCACTGAACCTGCCCCTATACTGGCACCAATGGATGCACACTCCGTTGCTGCGGTTGATGCATGGACTTAGGGTAACTTTCTCAGCAGAAACTACATCCTGAATGTCTTGGTAGACTCGTTGTACAACATCCACTGTGTCTTCAAGACGTCCAAACTTCTGTGGGTGTCTTTGGAGAAAAAGTACAAAACAGAAGACGTCGGGTCCAAAAAGTTTGTAGTTGGCAAATTTCTGGACTACAAGATGGTTGACTCTAAAACAGTTGTGAGTCAAATCCAGGAACTGCAGGTGATAATGCATGAAATCGCTGCAGAGAACATGATGCTGTGCGAACCATTCCAGGTTGCAGCATTCATCGAGAAGCTTCCACCTGGATGGAAAGACTTCAAGAACTACCTCAAGCACAAGCGAAAGGAGATGTCTCCTGAAGCCCTCATTATCAGGTTGCGTATCGAAGAGGAGAATCGCAAGGCTGACAGGTTATTTGGAAATCAGTCCATAGAAAAGGCAAACATTGTGGAGCATAAACAGAAAGGCAAAAAGAGAAAGTTCTTGCCACATGCCTCGAACAAAAAACCGACAGCAAAAATGTTTGCTGGAAAATGTCACAAATGTGGTAAGCTGGGCCACAGAATTTTCTGAATGCCGCAGCAAGGACAACAACCGTGCTGGAACCGGATAGGAAAAAGGATCCCATGCACACATAGCTGAGAACTTGTCCACCGGTCTCTCTGACTTAGACCTCTGTGCTATTGTATCAGAGGTGAATCCAATGAGGAGCAATCATTGAGAGTGGTGGTATGACACTGGGGCCACCAAGCATATCTGCTTGGACAAGGAGATGTTCACTTCATACCAGAAGTGCAACAAGGATGAACATCTGTTCATGGGTAATTCTTCCACCTCCAAAATTGCAGGAATGGGAAAGATAGTGCTGAAAATGACTTTAGGCAAGGAACTAACACTCACAAATGTGTTGCATATTCCAGATATTAGAAAGAACTTGGTATCAGGATCTTTGCTAAGCAAGAACGGATTTAAGGTTGTTCTTGGTTCTGATAATTTTGTATTGTCTAAAAATGGGGTGTACTTGGGTAAAGGATATGTAAAGGATGGATTGTTCAAGTTTAATGTAATGACAGTCATCCCTAAAACTATTGTTCCTGTTGTTCACAAAGTTAATGAAATAACTCCTATTGCCTATGTTGTTGAGTCTTCTTCTGTTTGGCATGAAAGACTAGGCCATGTTAATTTCAATTCTATGCGTAGATTAATTAATATGAATTTGCTACCAAAATTTAAGGTAGACAACACCAAAAAATGTGAAGTTTGCACAGAGGCCAAACTCACTAAAACTCCACCACGTTCTATAGAAAGAAACACAGAAACTCTATGTCTAATTCACACGGATTTATGTGATTTAAAATATGTGCAGACCAGAGGTGGCAAAAAGTACTTTATGACATTCATAGACGATTGCACAAAATTCTGTTATGTATACTTGTTACATAACGAAAATGAGGCTTTGGATAAATTCAATGAATATAAGCTTGAGGTTGAGAATCAACTTAGCAAAACGATTAAAACCGTTAGGAGTGATAGAGGAGGAGAATATGATGCACTATTTAATATGTTCTGCTCTGAACATGGAATAGTTCATCAGACAACTGCTCCTTACTCACCTGAATCAAACGGTATTGCCGAGCTCAAGAACCGAACTCTAAAGGAGATGATGAATGCCTTGTTGTTAAATTATGGCTTACCCCAAAACATGTGGGGGGAAGCGTTGCTGACTACCAACTACATTCTCAATAAAATACCTCACAAAAACTGGCAAGACACCATACGAACTGTGGAAATGTAACATACCTTCATATAAATACCTCAAAGTGTGGGGGTGTCTAGCAAAAGTGGCAGTACCTAATCCAAAATAGGTCACCATAGGACCTAAGACGATTGATTGCATATTCATAGGCTATGCACACAACAGTAGTGCATATCGGTTCTTGGTATATAAATCAGATATACCGAATATCCATGTGAATACAATAATGGAATCAAGGAATGCTCTAGATTGTTCTTGAGCTCTTCTGGACACTTGGGGATTTTTCATACTTTTTATCTTTTTTTTTCGGATCACTTATTTAATTTTGCGAAGTGTCGATTCGTTGTTCGGGGGTCTTAATCGACTATTCTATGTAATAATCACTTACCCAGGGGTCCAAAAATGTTTCCCTGAATTTATAATTATTTTTTAGAATTTTTAATTAATTTTCCCAAATTTTTAATCATTTCTTCGCAATTTTTAAATAAATAAAATGATTTTAATAAATAAAAATTAATTATGTTTTGACGCGAATTTTGGGACGATCCGACGGTGACACTGGTTCGGCTGAATTTTTCTCCATATGTGGAGGTTGGTACCTCGTCACTTTGGCTCGGTAGCTCGGTGAGGCACTCTGGTGGCTTGGCAGCTCGCCCTCTCCCCTAGTAGCTCGGTTGCTCAGCCAAGCTGTTCGGTAGCTCGGCTATGCACTCCGGTGGCTGGCAGCTCGGGAGGAACACGTGGCTTAATCTGGAGCATTCATCATGGCACGAATCACGAGGACGGGGTTCAGATCACGAGAAAACATTATTTTGTCGTTTTGTAGGCGTGGCGTGATCTGAGCCGTCCATCAAGTTTTGACCCGAATTTTGGGACAATCCGACGGTGACATTGGTTCGGCTGAATTTTTTTCCATATGTGGAGGTCGGTACCTCGTCACCTCGGCTCGGTAGGATGGTGGCTTGGTGGTTTCGAAGAATGCTCTGGTGAATCAGGAGCTGGGATCGAGTCTTCGAACCATTTGGTGAGATCTGAGACATTCATCGCGGTGCACATCACGAAGTTGGAGGTTCAGATCATGAGAAAATGTTATCTTGTCGTTTTGTGGGCGTGGCGTGATCTGAGCTGTTCGTCGTGTTCTGTCGCAAATTTTGGGACGATCCGACGGTGACACTGGTTCGGCTGAAATTTTCTCCATATGTGGAGGTCGGTACCTCGTCACTTCGGCTCGGTAGCTCGGTGAGGCACTCTGCAATTAGTGGCTCGGTGCCTCGTGGTTTGGCGGGCCACGAGTCGTCGAGGGGGATATTTAAGCAAAACGACGAGCCTTTCCCCTGAAACGTCGCAGTTTTGTCGTTTTACCTCCTTAGTGGTCCCTCAGACGTCTCGAAAGCCCAACAGTCGCTTTTTGGCTATAAGTTCTTACCCCCCCCCCTCTCACCCCTTGGCTCATTTCTTACTTTTACTCCCAAGTTTTTACTTTTGCTCTAAGTTTGCTCTGCTAACGGCGATTTTGTTCCAAGGTGGTTGCGCTAGCTGTCGCGAGGGCCAGGCGATTTCCGGCAAACTATTTCCAACCGTGAACGTCACTTCAAGGCTACGCCACATCAAGGTCAGTCCTCTTTGTCTTAGATTATTTATTCGAGATGTCAAGAGTGAGCTCGGGGAGCGAGGCATCGTCCTCGGGAGATAGAAGCGCCGAGGAGGCGAGGGAAGTAGTGAGCCGTAGGAAGGGGAAGGGGGTAGTAGGGTCGTCCGCGGTCGAGAAGAAGAAGAAGAGAGTAGTGGCCCGGTCTTCGATAGTCGAGGAGATCGTGGAGCCTGAGAGGCGAGCCCCCAAGTCGGGTCGGTACCGTGGCATGCTGTCTGATCACACCGAGATTAGGCAGTACAACGGCGATTTGCTGGAGAAGGCGATCGTTGGTCGCTCGGCGACTTACGAGAAGAACGCCTCGAGGGAGGTCACCGAGGTGGATGGTCTTGCTTCGGTATTATCCAAGCGGGATCTTCTCCGGATCAGAAAGGGGTTCGCCATCCCTCCGGAGTATAGGCTGATCCTCCCTGGCCCAGGGATGCGAGCGAACACCGATCTGTCACCGGACACGTGCGTCTTTGACTTCGACTCCTTAAACGCTGGTCTGCGCTTCCCTCTTCACCCTTTCGTCATGAAGGTCCTTCATTGGTACTGTCTTGCTCCGGTGCAGTTCATGCCGAATACTTGGTGCCACATGCTTGCCTTCTTGCTTCAGTGCCGTATTGCCGAGGTCGAGCCGGACATCATCATCCTCTGAAGTTTGTATCAAATCAACTGGATGACGAAGCTCGAGCCTCACTATTACTTGTCACCCCGGCGAGGCATTAAGTTAATTGAAAATCCGGATTCGATAAAGAATTGGAAGGAGAAGTTCTTTCTGTTAAAGGGGCCCTCGCCGTTGGGCATCCCGACTCGGTGGAAGGCAGAGGTGCCGAAGTTCGCGAGGGTCGACCCGGTGTTGACGGCTGCCGAGGAGGAGGTGGGCCAAACTAATTGCTCTTCCGATGTTGAGCTGGAGAGAGATGACCGAGGAGATGCTACATGGGTCGGGCCTTAGTCCGATCGACCCAAGGACGCTACTGACATCTCACTGTAAATTATTTTCTTCAAATGCCTTATACATTCTTTTAACTCTTTCTTTTGTCGCTCTGAACAGAGGCGCCAAAGATGGATTTAATGGGCATGATGACCGAGCGAAGCAAGGTCGCCGATGGCAGGAAAAGGAAGAAGCCGAGCACTGGTCTCGCGTCCGGCCGACCCACCAAGTCCCCCTCGGTAGCTGCCGAGCCAACTCAGGCACCGTCTCCATCGGTGGCCATCCTCCCCGACCCTTCTGCCCCTGCCCCATCTGCCCCGGAAAGTGAGGACTTTTCTATTTCGGCGGCTTTGGCACTGCAGGCTCCGCCCTTGATGCCTCAGGCCGAGCAGATCTTGACCGAGGCCCACAAGAAGCTGTTCGTCCCCGACTGGCAAGTGAAGAACCACGACGACTTTTTGGGCGACTCGCAGATGTGCATGCAGGCCGTCAAACATCTTGCAACCCCAAAGGACCGAGCCGCCCTGAAGGCGGGGACGACCGGCGACGATACCTACGAAATTGCTCGGTTGCTTATGTCGGTAAGTCTTGATTCCTCCTGAAGATTTCTTAAGTCCACAGCTCGGCTTTCGTTGCGATATAACTCAACTTTTTGCAGGCCACCTGTCACTTCGGCCACCTCGTCCAAGAATTCACCGAGCATGAGAGGGAGTTGAAGGCCCTCTGTGACAAGGACCAGGCGAAAAGGGCAAGGGTTGTGATTCAGCTCGACGCGGAACAACACCGCTCGGAGGCCCTGGAGGCTCGAGTAGCCGACCTCGAGGCGGCCCTGGAGCGAGCGAAGGAGGAGCTCACTGCGGAGGTCGCCAAGGCTGACGAGGAGAGGGCCGCAGCGGCGAAGGCCTTGGAGGCGGTGAAGGCAGGACAGGCCGAGACGGTGGAGAAGGCGAGAAAAGAGATCGAAGCCGAGGCGAAGAGCCACATGGCCAAGAATATGGAGCTTTCTTACGCGAGAGCGCTCGACCATGTGGAGGCTCGGGTCCCTGGCTTCGAGAGGGTGGGGTATCTGCTGTGGCCCAGCAGCAAGGTAGAAGGCGACGAGGAGGCAGGCGAAGAGGAGGAAGGAGAAGAGGAGGGTGAGCAGCGTTGTGGCGAGGTGCCTGACATTTCGGAGACCGTGGCAGCCGACCCTCAAGCAGGGGCGACGGGGGGCGAGGGGCCATCTGCCGTGGCGCATGTGTCCAAGCTGCCGCCCCAGGTGGACCTTTGATCCCCTCGCCTTTGTAATTTTTTTTTTCTTTTTCTTTCATTGTAATGCCTTATAGTGGACTGGCCACCGCTTTTTTGCCATGAATGACATTTCGTCCGAACTCGAGTTTCGACCAAGTGTGGGACAGTTTTTTTTTTGTGTTGATATGCTTCGTTCTTTCAGATCGTCGAACTCAGTTCGGACTCTGAGGCAGCCCGCTTTCGTGCAGAATTACGGAAGCGGTCTCGCGAAGCTCGTCTGGAGGGTGAGGTGGAGTTGCTCAGGTGAGTGTTGTTCGGCGTCGAGAGAGAGAAAAGGGAGCTGCTGGCGAAGGTTCACCATTTGCAAATAACCGAAGAAGAGCTCTCGGCGAAGGAGGATGAGTTAAACGAGCTAACTTTAGCAATGCGGAAACTGACGGCCGAGCGTGACGAGCTTACGGCGAAGGTCGAGCAATTAAGGAGGGTTACGGTCGACAAAAGCATTGAAGTGACCAAACCTTTGCCGCATCATAGCTGACAGTGCTGGTGACGCAGGCTCGGCTAAGCTTCATCGGTTTAAGATATCTGTGAAGGGCGATGCTTTGAAGGATAGGATTGTCAAACTCGAGGAGGAAGTTGCCCGCCTTAAACCTCATCCTTTGAGGGTTAACGTCTGAAGCACTTCGTGTACCCGCGAGGAGAGTGAGAGGGGGATCTCCTTCTACGAGCTCGCGACTCGTCCACCTATCGTTCGGCGGAGCCCAGCCGATGCTCAGAGCGGCGTGGCCATCTCGTCTAGCGGAGCCTCGGTCGGGGCCACAGTCATAGGCAGTGCCGAAGAGGCGTCTCGGCTCGTTGGTGTAGAGACGAGCTCGGAGGTTAAGCGGCGCTGCCCTCGTGTTTCTCTAAACCGAAGCGTCCCCATCCCGAAGAAGCGTTAAAAGAGTTGTATTATGCTTTTGAATTTTTATAGCACCTCGTTGTAGTAGCTTGGTCTTGTAACTTGAATGTTTTCGTTTGTTGTACTCTTTAATAAAAGTTCGTTTTTCTTTTTGATACTTGTGTGTTAGAGTTTGTTTCAACGGTTGTGGGAGAAATTCTGAATGGCGAACCGCTTTCAGCTTGCTTAAGAGCGAGCTTGCGAAGCAGAGTCGAGCCAAGTGTTGGACTCCGAACTCGTCATTAGAGTTTGTTTCAACGGTTGTGGGAGCAATTCCGAATGGCGAACCGCTTCGAGCTTGCGAAGCAGAGTCGAGCCAAGTGTTGGACTCCGAACTCGTCGTTAGAGTTTGTTTCAACGGTTGTGGGAGCAATTCCGAATGGCGAACTGCTTCTGGTTAGAGTAAGAGCGAGCTTGCGAAGCGGAGTCGAGCCAAGTGTTGGACTCCGAACTCGTCGTTAGAGTTTGTTTCAACGGTTGTGGGAGCAATTCCGAATGGTGAACCACTTCCGGCTTGCTTAAGAGCGAGCTTGCGAAGTGGAGTCGAGCCAAGTGTTGGACTCCAAAATCGTCGTTAGAGTTTGTTTCAACGGTTGTGGGAGTAATTTCGAATAGCGAACTGCTTCTGGCTCGCTTAAGAGCGAGCTTGCAAAGCGGAGTCGAGCCAAGTGTTAGACTCCGAACTCGTCGTTAGGGTATAAAGAAGGTAAAAACAGAGAGATACAAGCAATTCACAAGTAAGATATGAAGAAAAATTTTCTTTATTGAAAACTAATAGTCGGGTGCTTCTAAGTTGCAAGCCGTTATTACATTGGAGAAATAAAGGAGCAAAAGTAAAATTACAAGTGAAGGGAAATGAACGGTTCGACATCTGACGGTACTAGGAGAGGCGTTCATGCGCTCTCTTGGTACTTCAAGAGATGGTCGGCATTCCAAGTCCTGAGAATCTCTCTTCCTTCAAGGTCTTCTAGATGGTATGTTCCGGGCCGAACCACTTTGGTGATCTTGTAGGGTCCTTCCCAATTTGGGGCCAGTTTGTTCTTCTAATTGGGGAATGATATAGCTAACTTTCTGAGGGCCAAGTCCCCTTCTTTGAGGTTGGTGGGACGGACCCTCTTGTTGTAGGCCAGCTCGATCCTCCTTCGGTAGCTTTGTTGGCGAATCGAGGCTCTTTCCCTGAGCTCATCAATCAGATCCAGATTCACCCGAAGTTCTCTGGCATTCTGCTCTTCTTCATAGGCAATGAGGCGATGAGAGGGTACACCGACTTCCAAAGGGATCACAGCTTCCAATCCATAGGTGAGATTAAATGGCGACTCTCCTGTAGGGATCCGTTTGGTAGTGCGGTAATTCCACAGTACGTTTGGGAGCTGTTCGACCCATAAGCCTTTAGCGGACTTATCCAGCCTCTTCTTAATACCGGAGAGGATTTGTCAGTTGGTATTTTCTACTTGACCATTTGACTGTGGGTGGGAGACGGAGGAGAAGCGTTGTTGGATGGCGAGGTCTTCACATAGATTTTGGAATGCGGTCCCTGTAAATTGTGTTCCATTGTCGGTTATGAGGACCCGAGGGACACCGAACCTGCAGATGACGCTCTTCCAGAAGAACTGAAGGACTTTGTTCTCGGTAATTGTAGCCAAGGGCTCGGCCTCTATCCACTTTGAAAAGTAGTCGATCGCCACGACTAAGAATTTGAGCTGGCCGGGAGCTGGGGAAAACGGCCCTAGTAAATCCATTCCCCACATTGCAAAGGGGATCGGACTTAATAGGGAAATGAGCTGAGCTTGAGGTAGGCGACGAATGTTGGAATGCTTTTGACAAAAGATGCATTGCCAAACGTGTCGTTCGGCGTCTTGGAGGAGGGTAGGCCAGAAGTATCCATAATTCAACACCTTTCAGGCAAGTGATCTGGAACCTGAATGTGCTCTGCCTATGCCTTCGTGAAGTTCTTGCAAGGTGTATGTGGCTTGTTCGGGGGAGAGGCACCTCAGATACGGTCTACCTTCAACTTGTGTGAAGGAGCGTTTGTACAAGATCCCCTCAACAAGGGTATACCGCTCCGCTCTGGTTCTGACTCGACAAGCTTCCTTAGGATCTTCAGGGAGGAGCCCATCCCTTAGAAATTCTACCAGGGGTTTCATCCAATTATCTTGAAGTTGAACCGGCAGCGACTCCATCGAATCGGAGGTTTCTTCTTCTATGCTCGGCCTCAGGAGCACTTCAATCAGGACGGTCTGCTCGAGACCTTGGAGGGAGTAAGAGGCTAACTTGGATAGGGCATCTGCTTGGGCATTTTTCTCCCTGGGGATTCGCCGAATAAGTGCCTCTTCGAATAGAGCCATGAGATTTTGGACCTTGGCTAGATACTTTGCCATTCGGTCATCTCGCGCTTCGTACTCGCCCAAGACTTGGTTCATGACCAGCTGAGAGTCACTAAATATACGGAGGCGTTGTGCCCCTGCTGGCTATAAGAGCTTCATACTCTGCTTCATTATTGGAGGCCTTTGAAGTTGATGCGGAGGGAGTATTGGAGAACGAAGTCATCTGGGCCTGCCAGAATGACCTCGACTCCGCTCCCTTTGGTGCAAGAGGATCCATCAACATATACCGTCCAAATAGGAGGTCCGTTTGCCGCTTGACTGACCTCGGGAATGGTGTTTTCAACTATGAATTCAGCTAAGGCTTGAGCCATGATCGCGGTCTGAGGTTGGTAGGATATATCATGCTGGCTCAGCTCGATCGACCACTTCATGAGGCGGCCAGAGGTCTCCGACTTGTAAAGAACTTGCTTCAGCGGTTGGTCAGTAAGAACGACTACCGAGTGAGACTGGAAATACGGGCGAAGCTTCCTAGCTGCCATAACCAAGGCGTATGCCATCTTCTCTAGCCTTGGATAACGAAGCTCGGCATCCCGAAGTACCTTGCTTACGTAATATATGGGCTTCTGAGCCTTGTCTTCTTCCTTCACCAAGACAGCACTGAGGGTTTGTTCGGAGGCAGCTAAGTAGAGGTAGAGTGTTTCCCCGGGGATAGGCTTGTTGAGGAGAGGGTGGTTGACTAGATAGGCTTTAAACTGATCGAACGACTCCTGTTGTTGTTGACCCCATTCGAAGCCCTTAGCCCCCCTGAGAGCCTTGAAGAAGGGAAGACACTTCTCCCTAGACTTGGAAAGGAAGCACCCTATAGCTGCGAGGCGTCCGGTTAGCTTCTGAACTTCTTTCACATTTTTGGGAGGAGCCATATCCAGTATTGCTTTGATCTTCTCGGGGTTGGCTTCGATCCCTCTTTGGCTAACCATGAAGCCTAGGAATTTTCCCAACGAGACTCCGAACGCACACTTGTTCGGATTGAGCCTCATATCATGTTTCCTTAATACATCGAACGCCTCCTGCAGATCGGTGACATGGTCGGCCCTACGGACGCTCTTCACAAGCATATCATCAACATACACCTCCATGTTGCGGCCGATCTGATTTTGGAAGACTTTGTTGATGAGGCATTGATAGGTGGCGCCTGCATTCTTCAACCCGAAAGGCATCACCCTGTAGTAGTAGAGGCCCTGATCGGTAATAAAGGAGGTCTTCAGATATCTGGGGGGAACATGCGGATTTGATTATATCTGATGAAAGCATCCATGAAGCTGAGAAACTCATGGCCCGAAGTGGCGTCAATCAGGGTGTCGATGCTTGGAAGAGGGAATGGATCTTTAAGGCATGCTTTATTCAGGTCCGTAAAATCGATGCAGATTCTCCAGCTCCCGTTGGCTTTCTTTACCATCACAACATTTGAGAGCCAGTCAGGATAATTGACCTCCTGTATGAACCGAGCCTTAAGAAGCTTGTCCACCTCTTCTTTTATAGTTTGTTGGCGCTCGGGAGCAAATTTGCGCCTCTTCTGTTGAACAGGTTTGGACCCCGATGCAACACTCAGGTGGTGGACGAGGAGCTCTTCGGAGATTCCTGGTATGTCGGCAGCCGACCATGCGAAGAGGTCACGGTTCTTTCTAATACATTGGACTATGTCTGAGCTTAGGGCAGATGGGAGGGTCTTGCTGATAAAGAACTTGCGGTTCGGATCTTGCTCAGAGAAGAGCACTTCCTCCAATTCATCCACCGGCTCGGACGTTGGTCGGACTCCGTCCTGGGGGATTTCAAGAGTTTCGAGGGAAAGGACTGGAACCCCAGTAGAGGTCATGTAGCATTTGCGGGCCATTTCCTGACTGCCTCTTACTTTCCCTACTCCTGTCCGGGTTGGGAACTTCATCTTGAGGTGATAAGCGGAAGGGACGGCTTCGAGAGCAGCTAGGCCGGGTCAACCTAGGATCACATTATAAGCAGCAGGGACATCGACGACCATGAAGTCCATCAGCTCCGTTCGGGTAGCAGGAGTTTTGCCAGTAGTTACGTCGAGGGTGATCACCTCTTTAATAGTCACTGGCACTCCCGTAAACCTATGGAGTGTGTAGTCGGTGGGCTTAAGTCTGTCCCGGGGTAGCTTGAGTCTTTTGAAAGCATCGAGGAAGAGGATGTTAACGGAGCTGCCATTGTCCACTAGGATCCTCTCCACTTTAAAATTCGCCATATGGAGGTTAATGACTAGTGCATCACAATGGGGGTTCGGACGCCTACCAGGTCTTCATCTGAGAATGTGACGGGTACTCCGAGGCCTTTAGGGAGAGGCATGCCATGTACTGAATTGACTTCCCTTATGAAAGCCTTTCAAGAGGAGTTGGAGGAGCCCCCCATTGGGCCCCTATGAATGAGGTGTAGGACACGTTCCTCTTCGAATTCGGGTGTCTCACCGCGTCGTTCAGGACGCTTGTTAGCCCCCCGAGGAGGAGGAGGAAGGTCGGTTTGGTCTTTTCTCACGAATTTGGCCAGCTGCCCCCTCTGGATGAGGGCCTCGATCTCGTTCTTCAGGGCCTGACAATCATTGGTGTCGTGGCCATAGTCCCGATGATAGCGACACTATTTCTCTTTGTCCCTTTTCTTGCCAGGGGTGTTCATCTTCGGGGCAGGAGGTATCACCCCTTCCTTCTCTACTTCCATGAGAATAGTGGAAATGTTGGCGTTAAGAGGAGTGAATTTCCCGAATCAGGGGGGAGGGCGGCGCTGACCGCTATTATCCTTTTGGAGCTTCTTGGCTCCTTCTTCTTCTGTTCCCTTTCTCTTGGACCCGGAGGAAGGCCCCTCAAAGTTGGGGCGGTGCTCAGCTTCCTCGGCCCGAATATACTTCTCGCTTCGGATAAGGAGATCGGAGAAGTTCAACGGGGGCTTCTTGGCAAAGGAGGAGCGGAGGCTGGAATTAAGGACGTTTGATTGGAACGCTGCTGCAGCGACCGACTGGTCGAGGGAAGCGAAAGACCTAGCTTCCGCGGTGAACCTTTTCACATAGTCTCTCAGCTTCTCACCCTTCTTCTGGTTGAGGTAGAGTAGCGAAATGCTGGTCTTCTCAGTTCGGCGGCTACTCACGAAGTGGGTGACGAAGAGGGTCTCGAATTGCTCGAAGGAGAATATCGAAGATGGGGCAAGGCGAGAGTACCATTCCCGGGCCGGACCCTTGAGGGTAGCGGGGAAGGTTTTACACAGCAGAGCATCGGAAGCTTGGTGGATGAGCACAAGGGTTTTAAAGCTTTTGATGTGGTCGACGAGGTCGGACTCCCCGGAATAAGTCTCGAATTGGGGAGGCTTGAAGCCTATTGGAACGGGGGCCTCCATGATGGTTCGAGAGAAAGGAGGTCAACTTGGTCGGAGGTTCCTTCCTCTAAGCTCTTCTTCTCTGTCTAGCTAACCCAAGGGCCTCTCCATTTCGTGGAGACGACGGTAGACAGTGTCATCCCTTTGACGGTAATCAAACGAGCCTCTGGACTCGTCTTCGTACGAGGGAGAGCTGGGGCTACGACGACGGTAGCTCCTGGAGCGGCGAGGACTAGGAATGTGCTGGGGGTTGCTAGGAGCTGGGGGAGGAGTTAGGAACCGTTGGCGAGGACTTTGGATTGGAGGAGTGGGGACCCTTTGAGCATTGTTATTGTTGGGTCGGAGATTGAGGGCTTGTAAGATGGTTGCTTGGAATTGCTGGAACTCGGCACGGGTGATAGGTGCCTCATCATTGCTCGGGGGTTGCCGACCAGCAGGAGAATGGGGTCTTCTCCTATGATGGCCTGGGGACTCTCTCCACCCTCTGCGAGGAGGGGACCTTCTGCATTCTCGGCGATGAGGAGATCGCTCATTTGGACGGTGTTGGCGGGAGGCTCCCTCTCGGGCCTGCCTTTAATCCAAACGGTGGCGAAGATCCTCTTCTTTGTGCCGATTGTCCAGAGTGTTGCGGAGGTCATCGGATGCTCAGGGATTGTGAGATGCCATGGAATCGCTAGAGGGGTTGTGCACAGAGACGTGATCATGTTGGAGAGGTTGTTTCTGAGGATTGGGACGGGAGCCCCCCGCGCCGGCATTCTGAGGCCCGGCTTGACCCCGAGGGGGTTGAAGATTCTGAGGAGGAGGTTGGTTCTGCTGCGGGGCCTGATTAGGCTGAGGAGAGGGTCCCGTTGGCTGGACGGTTTGGAGAGGGATCTCCTGTTGTAGTTGAGGAGGAGTGGGTCCACGGTTGGACCCTCTAGATCTTTGTTTCCTTGGAGGCATGGCTGGAGAAGATCTGACCGACGGGAAGAGGAAGGATCGCTATTCGTGGTTTCCCCACAGACGATGCCAATCTGTTACTGCTGAATCTGGTGTGGGGGCAAACAGATAGTATTTGTGGATTCTTGAGGAAACTGAATAGTCAAACCTTAACTTCTTCTGCCGAAGTTTGACCACTGACTCCCGCCGTTCACCTGCAAAAAGTGCGAAACACCGGGGTTGATCCCGACTACGCACCCTCCGACGCTCAAGTCAGTAATCATGAAAGATTATGAGAGAGCGTAAATTGGCAAAAGATTGATTACCTCTTAATGGTGGTGGATGTGGGGTATTTATAGCCGCCTTTGGGATCAGATTAGGAATGTAATCCCTATGACAGATAAGGAATGTAATCCCTAATTCCTAGTGAAAGGATAGATATGAATCAGGGTCGTTGATTAGGATTAATCAGAAACCCTAATTCTATCATGCTGGACCGGGTTTGCTACTGGTTGGAACCCGCACCCAGTCGAGATGGATCCGTTCGTGAGTTATTGGGTCTTTAGGGAGAAGATCCAGTACCCACTTCAGACCCGTTTGTCAAGTGAAATTACCATTTTACCCCTAGGCTTTAAGATTCACGCCCGATTTGGACGGTTTCGATCTAACCCTATTTTTAGCCATATCACGAGCCCCCCACTCTCGAAGACTGAGTTTGATTAGCCTTTGAGGAGTAGTTTTACTATTTTAATGGCTTGCGGAGTTGTATCGGAGTCCAAATGAGGGGTGTCGAATCTTTATACGGAGTATTGCAGTAATTTCTAAGTTATTAGCGTGCTCTGGATTGTTCTTGAGCTCTTATGGACACTTGGGGATTTTTCTTACTTTTTATCTTTTTTTTTTCGGATCACGTATTTAATCTTGCGAAGTGTCGATTCGTTGTTCGGGGGTCTTAATCGACTGTTCTAAGTAATAATCACTTACCCAGGGGTCCAAAAATGTTTCCCTGGATTTATAATTATTTTTTAGAATTTTTAATTAATTTTCCCAAATTTTTAATCATTTCTTCGCAATTTTTAAATAAATAAAACGATTTTAATAAATAAAAATTAATTTTAACTACCGAATTATGACGTGGCGCGATCTGGACCCTTCATCATCGTCGAGCACGATTTTCTGGAGGATCGGACGATCTGGGTAGCTCGGCGAGTACTTTCTTCGTATGTGAGGGTCGGCACCTCGGCACTTCGGCTCGGCACGTAGAGATCTGCCGAACTACGTGGCGTGATCCTGAGCGTCCACTATGGTGCAAATCCCAAAAAAACACTATCTTGTCGTTTTGTGGACGTGGCATGATTTGGGCCGTCCATCATGTTCTAGCACGTTTTTTGACAAGATCCAATGGTTGAGGTGGGTCGGCTTCATTTTTCTTCAAATGTGGAGGTCGGTACCTCGTCACTTCGGCTCGGTAGCTCGGTGAGGCACTCTGGTGGCTTGGCAGCTCGCCCTCTCCCCCAGTAGCTCGGTTGCTCAGCCAAGCTGTTCGGTAGCTCGGCTATGCACTCCGGTGGCTGGCAGCTCGGGAGGAACACATGGCTTAATCTGGAGCGTTCATCATGGCGCGAATCATGAGGACAGGGTTCAGATCACGAGAAAATGTTATCTTGTCGTTTTATGGGTGTGGCGTGATCTGAGCCGTCCATCAAGTTTTGACGCGAATTTTGGAACGATCTCACTAGAAAGGAATAACTAGAGTATTGAACTACTTGCGACATACTCAAAGTTATGCGCTGCATTACACCAGATATACAGCAGTACTAGAAGGCTACAGTGATGCCAACTGGATATCGGACTCCAAAAACTCCACAAGTGGGTATGTCTTCACACTTGGTGGTGCAGCTGTGTCATGAAAATCCTCTAAACAAACGTTATTGGCCAGATCCACCATGGAATTTGAGTTTATTGCTTTAGATAAAGCGGCAGAGGAAGCAGAATAGCTTCGAAACTTTTTAGAGGATATCCCTATGTGGGAAAAACCAGTGCCTGCTTTATGTATACACTGTGACAGCCAATCAGCTATAGCACGGGCACTGAGTTGTATGTATAATGGTAAGTCTCGTGATATCAGCAGGCGACACAAAAACATTAGACAACTGCTCTCAAATGGAGTAATCTCTATAGAGTATATAAAATCGGCCGATAGGCTAGCGGATCTATTTACTAAGGGTTTGTCGCGAGAGCAAGTTGTGAGATCATCAAGAAGAATGAGTTTAAAGCCTATGACGAAAAAGGATACTTGATGGAAACCCTACCTAGAAATTGGAGATCCCAAGATCTTGGTTCAAGGAGACAACTAAATCTTGTTGAATCAACGAGAGCACTGAGAGATTAAAATCTCATACCCACTCTTAGGATGATAAAACAGCGCTGCCTGCAAAGAGTTAGGATAAGCTTGGCTTTTAATGATTCTCATAGCTTTGAAATAAAAGTGAGGTATGGCAGGATACTCTTTATGGGAAATCACTTTGTGAGTGTGAAATGGGACCGTTTCTAGGAGAATGAAGAGAGGCTACATTCTCCAAGTTCACTCACGATTAACTAGGGCTGTTTAAAGCCAAAATGAACACAACAGAGAACCTAGTTCTGTGAGGAGATGAAACTGTGTGATAGTTATTATCTAGGTTCACATAAAAGCCCGGGTAGTTCAAGACATCATGTTCACTACCTGGTCAAGTGAATCCGATGGCTACTCACTAAGGGTGGTTCAAAGTTGAAAAATTACTACCATTTCTGATGCGGTGATTTTCCAATTATATTCTCAGAGTCTTTTTCTGTCATATGTCTTTCTGTCGTGTCTGAATTACATGGTCTGGGCATTTCCATTCATGTGGGGGATTTTTCGAAAATGTTTTTGCAGATTTTTCGGGCCGAATTCCGGTGGGCTCCGTCTACCGGCGGTGCCGGAAATTGATTGGATCATGTTCCTCTCATCGAGTACTATTCTGTGATGTACTCATGTGCCAAAAATGAATTCCCTATAAATGATAAATGTTGGTCCAAAGTTGGGTACTCGAAATGTACTAACTTGGATATTGGGAGAAAATGAATAGTTCCATATCGGAAATGGGAAAAGTTTTTTCTAGTATATATACTAAAAAAATGGACTAAAGGGCGTGACCCGGGGGTTACCACTAACGTGTAGTGGAGAGAGGACTTAGCCAAAATGACAAACACACGCGCGCGCCCGGCCCAGCCCGTGCTTGGTCTGGTCTGTTCTGGTCTGGGCTCTGGCCTATATTTTTTTTGCCCCAGTCAAAAATTTTCAGAGTAATGGACCCTTCAGTTGCTCTCAATCTCCTATAAAACCAGTCTATTTTGTCTGCCAAAGGGTACAGTTCTAAAAAACCAGTCCGAATTTTCTTCTTCTTTTTCCTCTGTGAGTCAGTACTGAGAATACAACACAGCTCCAGTTCGATCAAATATCTGAAGTTAGGGTGCTGCTTTTCAAAAAAGGTGATACAGTTGTATCCTGGGAGGCATTTCGTCAACCACCATCACACTACGGGGCGAAAATTGCTTTAAGGACAGAGATATTCAAATTTCGACTCTGTATTGTATTGTATGGTTTGTTACTTTATTTTCTGTAATTGTAACTCTTCACAGTTAATTTCAGCATTTCTGTTTTACGAAACTCTTGTTCTAACAAAATTTACCCTTAAAGAAATTACCGCAGTAGAATAGTCCTTCATTGTATGATCCACACACCTCTTCCTGCAGCTGTGATACTCGGACAAGCAAGCATCACAACCTTTGAAAGTTCAACGTACCACTCAGCAAATGGTACCAAAAAACTTCGTTTGAGTTTTTGGATTCATTATTCATTACAATAAAGGAGTAAATTAATACAGACATTATCAAATAATTTCGAAATATATAGCAACAATATCATGACAAGAATATGCATGACATTTTAAAATCACACTCCACTTTGTTTTAGCCAACATGCAAAACTCTAGGGGTGGCAACTGGGTCGGGTCAACCGATAACTCACCCGCAACCCGGCCCACGAACCCGGCCCGCTTAAGAGCTTCACGGGTTCGGGTCGAACCCGGTGAACAGTACCGGATCGACCCGGGTCGCAATTTACGCGAATCGAATTCGCGAAACCCGGCCCACGAACCCGTTTAATTCGCGAATTGAACCCGTTAACCCGCGGTTCGACCCGCGGGTTTCGACCCGTTCGACCCGTGACGGGCCGACCGTTCGACCCGCGGGTCGAACGGGTCGAAACCTGCGGTTCGAACCCGGGTCTGTCGCTGCCATTGGCAGCAAACGGCTCTTAGAGCCGTTGCTGTGTGCAAACGGCTATTTTTTTTTTCCCCCCCACTTCTAAGCCTATAAATATCCCCTAAAAATCTCAAAAAAAATTACACCTCACTCTCTTACTCTCTCTACTATTATACATCATTTTAAAGAAATTTTTGAACAATTGTAGTATTCATCAAATAATTGTACAAGGAGGCATATACACGATCAAATTTCGGTCGTATCGGAAACAAAATTCAACGTCTTCAACGTATTCAACTCTCTTCAACCTCTTCTCAACTCTTCAATTGCGAAATCGGCAAAGCGCTCCTCCATCTTTTCTATTATATTCTTATTTTCCCGGTTTTTTTTACATACGCGTATTCTACGGTGAACGGTATCAAAATTTCTCTACCTCTCTTGTTAAATTTTTTTTTGCGCTGTAGTTAAAATTATTGTTTGTTTTTTGAACTTCTCTATCTCAACCCTCTTGTTTTTTAGATTTTTTTTGTATAATTCACCGCTCGGTCCGCTCCTACATTGTAGTTTTTTTTAACATATTTGAGCACATTACCACATTATGTCTAGATCACGCGGTAGCGGTCGTAGCGGACAAGATTCCTCCTCCTCTTCACGTAGGCCACCAATTGTCCCAATTAGTGAGCCCACCCAAGATTACATTGATCCTACGATGGAACAATGGGGTACACACGACATGGATGTTGTAGGTGACATTCAATTAGAAGAAGAAGAACAACAACAACAACCCGAAACCACACAACCCCGTAGTAGTAGGAAAAGTAGAGGAGAAACTAGCGATTGGCACAAGTTTTATGAGTATATCCCGGACGAACATATTCCGGGTGTAGGTTTGAAAGTGTGTAAAATATGTAGTAAAACATACAAATTCAAGAGGGGTGACGGCACCGGTACAATTAGTAGGCACGTACAACATAATCATAAAGAACTTCTTGATCAAATACAAGGCCAACAAAAAATTAACCCTAGGACCGGTCAAGTAGATAGCCACCCTTATGATCCCGAACTTGTTCGTCGGGAAATGGCCCGATTAGTCATTAAGGAAGAGTTGCCATTTTCCTATCCCGAGAGTAGGAACTTGGAAAATTTTAATCAAACAGCCTTAAACCCTCATTTTAAAAGAATTCCGAGAAATACTTGCAAATCGGATTGTTTTAAAATGTATGTTGAAATGAAGGACGCGTTGATTGCAATTTTATGGAGTTTAACTTGTAGGGTTAGTTTAACTTCGGATTGTTGGAAGGGTGTCAACAATATTCCAACGATGGGAATAACCTGTCATTGGATCGACAATGATTGGATTCTTCAGAAAAGAATCATATCACTTGCGTCGTTGCCGTATCCCCATAGTGGCGCAGAAATAGCAAACCGTATTATAGAAATATGTGATATTTTTCATATTCGCGATAAAATTATGGCTATTAGTTTTGATAATGCATCTAACAACAATGTAGCAATTACTACTTTAAAATCTGTATTAAACCCTCCATCTGACAATATTTTTCATGTTAGATGTGCATGTCATATTATAAATTTATGTGTTCAAGATGCATTAAAAATAGCTGATCCATATATACATAAAATTAAAAATTGTGTACATTTTATTGCATTAAGTCCAAGTATTTTACAAGAATGGAAAGCTTGGTGTAGGGTTAGAAATGTTCCTTTTAGAAAATTTCCAAAGGATATTAGACACCGATGGAATTCTACTTTTGATTTACTGAATGTTGTCACCGATTATAAAGCAGTTGTAAATGATTTTTGTATCGCAAAAAATATGCACAATTTTGAAATGACTCCCAATGATTGGTATTTTGCCGAAGCTTTGTTGAAATTTTTAGAACCTTTTAAAACCGCAACTTTAAAGTTTTCAAAAACATATAAATCTACTTCTAGTAGCATTTTTATTGAATTAGTTAGCATGATGCAAATATTTAACAAAATGTTAAATGATCCCTATATTAGTGACATTGTAATACCTGCATTTCAAAAAATTTTGAAATATTATTTTCCTCCTCCTATGTTGATTTGTATTGCTACTGTTATGGATCCTCGTATCAAATTAGAAGGTACGAAGAATTTAATAGAAATATTTTTTGGATATTTAGAGAACAATGTAGAATTAACAATTGATTGTGCTACTTTTTTAGTTCAGTTTGAATCTACGTTAAATAACTTGTATGATTATTATGATAGACGTTTTGCTTCTAGTAGTACAACTTTTGTAGTTAGTTCTTCTTCTGGTAGTTCTAAAGGTAAGGGTAAAAGTAGAATTGGTGATAGAACATTTAGTCTACTTGAACAAATTCAATCTAAAAAACCTAGGACTAATCAACCAAATGAATTAAATTGGTATAACCAACAGGATACTGAGCCTACTCTTTCCCCACTAGATATTTTACAATGGTGGAAAGAACATGAACACGCTTTTAGTATTCTGTCTATTATGGCTAAAGATTTTCTAACTCCTCATGTCTCTACAGTTGCTTCTGAGAGTGCATTTTCTACAAGTGGCAGAGTTCTATCTGATTACAAAAATCAGTTGAAGCCCGAGGCGTTGGAGATGCTCGTTTGCACAGAAGACTGGCTGAAGGCTGAAGATAGGACGCAAGGGAAAGCACTATCAAGTTCTACAAGTGGGAGCAACTCACCCAAAGAACAACAACAACAACAACAACAACAACAATAGCTTTTCTTCTTATGTTAAATTAGAAAAATTGTAGTCAATTAAAATTGTACATAAGAAATATGTTATTGTATAAAACTTATTTGTGAATTGAATTCTTCATTTCGTTATAAATTGTTCAAATTGTATCACTTAAATTCATATGAATAAAATTTCAAAATTTGTTGTCAATTTCACTCTTTCAATCTAATTATTATTATTACGATTTTTTTTGTTTATTAGTATTATTACTTACTTAGTATTATAATTAAACATCATTTGGGGATATTTGATTCAATTTGAAGAATTGTAGTATTATTACTTATTAGTATTATTACTGAATTACATACTTAGTATTATAATTAAATATCATTTGGGGATATTTGAAGAATTGTAGTATTATTACTTATTAGTAGTATTACTTACTTAGTATTATAATTTTTTAAGAAATGTAATATTCATCAAACAAAAATATGGTTGTTTGTATAATTGTATACATCATTTGTAAAATTATTATTATTATTAGTTCAATTTAAGCTACCAAAAAAAAAAAAAATATATATATATATATATATATATATATATATATATATATATATATATATATATATATATATATATATATTCTTAAACGGGCCAACCCGCGGGTCGACCCGGTCCAACCCGGGTTGAGCCCTAAAGGGTTCACGGGTTGGGCGGGCCACCCAAATAAGAAATTGATCCGGCCCGGCCCGGCCCGCATAAGACGCCAACCCGGCCCGGCCCGCCTACTCGAGCGTGCCAACCCGCACGGGTTGGGTCCGGACCGGCCCGTTCGACCCGTTCGCCACCCCTACAAAACTCGATCTCCATTCAAAAGTACAAAATAGCTCATCTACTGTATATCTTTTAGTTCATTAATTCTTGATTCTCAATAAACAAAATTTGAAGCTACCTAGCTGGTCAAGAGTCTAGCTCAATACGATCGAGTTCGATTACTTGCATGCAGGCATTTTTTATTTACATGCGCAGTATTTTTCTCTTCAAGCTAACAATATCTCATATCTTTTCATTCAATTCAAGCTAGCTCGAATAATACCCATGATGCATATAAGTAATCTTTATGTATATCTTATTGACAAAATTAATTATGTCCATCAAAGACATTAATGGTCTGGTTATGACAATATTAACATTCTTGTATATATCCATTAATAATTACACTTGTTAAAAATAAATGCATTTAAATGCTCGATCGTCTTTTTTTAGTTGTATATATATAGGCAACACTAGACCTTCTAAACCTGGCCCATTCACTTCTTTAGAATAATTAAATTAAAGACCAAACGAAAGCTTAAAGAAAATAAATAACCAAATTAAGAAGAGAAGAATTAATAATCCAACTATGAGTGAGGTCAGTATATATTGAGGGCTTCCTTATATATATATAATTAGCTTAATTGATTAATTTGTAGTTCATATGATTCATTACTTAGATCTAACAAATTTCACTTTTGTCGTTGTTGCTGGATGTATTGGTATATTCTCTCTATATAAATATAGCATGTGCATATGTGTAACACGTACAATGAACGTACAATTGATTAGATATTGGAACGCGGGTTTGTGGGCTTATAACCCGATACCCAAACCAGTATTTAGGAATAAATACTGGCTTGTGATAGCAGTCTAAGGTATTCCAATCTTGATACCTAGGGTGAATACTAGAGATAAATCCTAATTTCCAATTGCTAATTTCTCACAAAACCTACGGTTGTTGCAGAAAGGAGAACTGTCTTGTAAGAATATTAGTGGAAAGAAATCTGATGTCAGTAATGGGGGGCGCGCGCGCACTTTGTATTACTTAAAAATCTCTTGTTCGTATGGTTCGGTAGTTATTGATCTAATCAATTTCGTCTTTGTTTATCGCAGGAAGCAGAATGTTCTAAGAAGAATGAAAACGAGCAGCCAAAGCCTAAGAAGAAGGAAGAAGAGAAGGTATGTACTTAATTAATTAAGCTGAAGTACGTACGTTTGTCACGCATTAATTGTAAAATGTAAGGGATCGATGATCTGACAAAAGCTGAAACATCTTCTAAGAAGGAAAAAATTGTACCGCAGTCAATGCCCGATAGGAAGAAGGAAGGACCTGAGAAAGTAGTAACCCTTAAGCTCAAGTTTACCGCGAGTTGTAATTGCCAGGGATGCGCTCAAAAAATCCAAAGGAAACTCCTCAAAAACGGTACGTACGTAAAATATATAATTATATAAGTATTGCATGCTAATCCTACGTACTATTTTAGTGTACTACTTCCACTTACAAGATAGAAAGGGTTCTGGCTGGTGTTGATAAGTTAATAATTCACAAAAAAAAATTATATGAGCTCCATATTCTTTAAGTCGAGCTCTATATATATTCTTTAAGTCTAGGGTGTGAAATTATTAATGCACTTAATATTCTCAATATCTAATTAGTCCGCCTTCTTGGCGCCTTTTAGTGCATAATTTCTCAAAATGTTTTTTTTTTATTTATCGTTAACGGTGGGTCTAAAGCTCCCGCGCTTCATTAAAAAGATTTTTATAAAACATAAAGAGTATGATGTTCATGGAGACATATACCATGAGACTCATCTCCTGACCAAAAGAATATCGAGAACCCATCTCATACAAGATTGTTCCCTATCCCAAAAACAGTAGCAAAATTACATACAAAAAGGAGTCGTAACCTGACCCCCCATCCTACCAAAAAAAGGACCCTCAGCACATGGTTCATCATCCTTGCAATAGCTCGTTCTCCATTGCAACATTCCTTTCATCGTTGTCTGCCTCGTTATTTGGACTCGCTACGTCTTCATACAAGTCCTTGATTTTCTTGTTTGTTTCTGACTCTGCCAATCGAGACTAGAATTTAATATTAGCAATAATCTTGAATAATAGTTGGCGATGCATGATGTGTCTGTGTGTGATTCTAAATATTCTATTATTCCTTTCAAGCCATAACCTCAATAAATCCCTGCTACTCCAATTCTCCAAATGTCAATATAATTTCTCAAAATGTTACAATAGCTAAAGGTAATTTTTCACACGATTTTTTTCAACAGACGCTGTGAATTCGGTGACAACTACAGAAATGGCCAATTATAGGGTGTTCACAGTTAAGGGCATAGACATCGATACGCTGATCACACCCGACTACTGCAGGGGTAAGTTGAAAAACAAAGCGGAACTCATGTAGATCGCTAACTGATCAGCATCCGGAACAAATAAAAGCTCCTGTCAGTTTCTAGGACAAGCCTATGATATTACGAGATTCTTATTTTTGCTTTGTTTTGAACAGTTATTACGTGTTTCAGTCACGATACATAAACATATCTCGATTCTAAAAAAATGTTGCTCTTGCGTGTTTGTTTTTCCTATCTAATATTTTTTTTTTGTTTTTTGTGTATGATGGTATCCCAATTTCCAAGTATATTTCTTTTTTCTTTCTTTTAGTTACACGTTCTGGTGATATTGCTTGATCATGATCGGTGAGAACAAGTATGACCAAATTATTTGTTGTTGGAATTGAGTATAAATTCAAAACATTTCTCTTGTTCACAACGTTGTCTTATGACCCAATAGTTAACGTTTTGAGTTCACATGAGCAGGGCCGGCCCCAGTATGGAGGCGGGTAAGGCGGCCGTCTCGGACCCCCGCGGAATTTGCGATTTTTGGGGCTCTCAATTTTGACCTTCCCTTGTAAATATAGGCACGTATTTTGCGCGTAAAAAATATATATTTGTTATTAGGGGCCCCCTTTCGGAAGTCCGCCTAGGGCCCCCGGGAACTCAGGACCGGCCCTGCACATGAGGTTGGGGGTTCAATTCCTACATTCTACATAATATATATATAGATTTTTATATGTCTAAAGAAAAAAAAGAATTTTTGAACTTTTGAACTTTTTGAACTTTCGAATTTCAAACAGATCAAAAACGTTTTTTTTTTCCTTCTTTCAATTAATAATATAGATGTTTCAAGAAGTAAATGGACTTTATGTTATAGCCGTTTCAAGAATTAAAGGATCTTTATGATGTACCCATTTTTGATTAAATGCATACAATTTTTATTCCTTCCTGGTTACTAGTTATAAAAAGAAATCATTTTTTGGAAAAAGACACAGAAAAATAATACAGTCCTTCTCTTCTTCTAATCTATTTTTTGAGCGATTTTTTGCCTTGATTTGGGTGGAGCAAGTTGGTACGTGCTCCTATTGGAGCATTGGCAGCACTGTAGACAGAAGCTTGTTGTATCCCGGGAGAAGTGTTTGGTGATCAATGATTCATCTCCAGAATCGCCCAAATACCTTCTTAAAGAAAGTGCAACCCACGCCTCGAGCCACTTTTTCACTTTCTTCTTATTGCAGACTAACTCCAGAGCCATTCTCAGAAGGTTCATTTAGTGCACTCAGATTTAACTCACTTCTTTAACAATTTTAAGAAGCTATTTTCTGTAATATGTAATGGCTCTTGTTTCTGATCGCAAGCATGAATCCAACAATCCCGAGAAATTTGCTGGCCTGAACTTCAAGCCATCTGAACCCAAGAAATTCCACATTATATACACTACAAAAGAAACTCGATTTCCCGGCGTTATTTTACGCATTTACCGGCGTTTTTTTAAGCCGGTGAAACTTTCACCGGCGTTTATAATAGCGCCGGTCCAAATGCCGCCGAAGCGAGCGTCGCGGAAAGGAAGGGATTTACACCGGCGTTTTTGGAGGACGCCGGTAAATGTGAAACCTACACCGGCGGCTATAAAACGCCGGTGTATGGGTGCCACTAAATGCCGTTCTTTTGCCCCAATATACATTCACCGGCGGCTATAAACCGCCGGTGTTCGTCAATTCACCGGCGTTTATAGAAACGCCGGTGTATATTGAACGTATACCGGCGGTCCGTGACCGCCGGTGTATGTCCATTTATGAGTGTCCGCTTTTTCCTACTTACAAGCACCGGCGTGATGAAAAACGCCGGTGAACCCAACTACACCGGTGTTTTATAAAACGCCGGTGTTTCTTTTTACCGTTACAGCTGACGGTATACACCGGCGTTTGTGTGGACGCCGGTATATCGCACACTGCAACTAATTCAATAAATAGACCGTCGTTTTATAAAACGTCGGTCTAGCTATGCCCGCTTGTATTCCTTTCTCCGGTTTTCCGTTCGATTTCAATTCACAATTTCTTTTACAAAACCTGTAAACTAATTCACAACTGATTCAACCAATTTCGTTGCATATTAATGCGCAAATCACAACCAAACACAAGAATAATAAAGTTTAACACGTGTCATATCCCAAATATCTCAACAAACTAATTAACAGTGTCATAATCACAACCAAATTCACCGTAAAATTAACAGTCATAATTAACAAATTAATATACCGACAAACATCCTAAATATCTCAGGTCTGACAAATATCCCAAATTAACAGTCTGACATAACTCTCATCCAAAAAAAACAGTCTGACATAACAGCAAGGAGGACATAAGAACAATCATACAGCAAGGACACAAGAACAGCAAGGAGGACCACAGATTCATACCCTCGAGGAGTTTCAGTTCTGATCATCAGAATTTTCTTCATCTGGGCGACCGCTCTGTGAAAAAAAAAACAATAGTTTAATTCAACAGTAGACCACAATACAGAATATACATATTTTTTGAACTTGCAAAAAAATCTAACTGTATCTTAAATTATAAGATCAAAGTGCCAATTGCAAATGGAATTGTTGATGATATATAGAGAGGTAAAATAATTACATTGCCTAAAACAGTAAACAAATGAAAATTCAGTAAAAGAAGCATGTCTTTCATGGATTGTTCAGACAATACATGAAACTGTCATCGTGGACGGAAACCAAATATAAGAAAAAATAAGAAAAATAAGATAGGGCTCATATCAAGTGTATTTTTAGGGAACTGTCATCGTGGAAGGAAACCAAAAATAGAAGCCAGAAATAGAAACAGAAAGAAGAAAGGTAGAGACTTTGGATACACCAGGCTAACATAGCGGCATTTTCCTCATCTCTCTCTCATCCCTTGTTTCCCTTCAGCACACGAACACAAAGAGACATCAGCAACAACAGCAAGAGCGACAAGAACAACAATAATAATAAATCATTATGAACAAGATGTCTCTATATGGGTTTCCAGATCTCCACTCGAGCCCTCTCGTTCTAATCACAGCCCAACTAAGAACATAGACAACAGCCACTGAAC